>PVJL010001507.1:30612-258763 GCA_004026885.1 Lyroderma lyra | reverse complement strand
CCTGGCCCCCCTCGCCCCCTCTCACACTTTGTGTTACTGTCTTTCAGTTGCAGCCTGGCCTCTCGCCTTTTCCTATCTGTTTGGCTCAGTGCTCCTAGGACGCATCCCAGATAGCCCCCAGGGGGAAGACTCACCTGACTTTAATGCGCTCTCTCTGAGAATCATTCCTGGCCTGTACCTGGCTCCGTCCTTGTGCTGACCACAGTGTTTATAATGTTATGTCTGTGTGCTTTTCTCCTGCACTGGCGAGGACACAGACGGAGGCTTCTTCATCGTTTGTCCCCATGTCTGGCAGCGTGTGCACAGGATTGGCACCAATACCAGTGAAATGAATAATTAAGGTCTATACTATTGTGAGGTGCAAACTGGTGGATGCGGGCTGGATCACACCTGTGCGTGTGTTCATGTGCCCCACAATGCTTGGCAACTTGGGATATTTCATATAAAAATTCCTATTTCCGTATTCTGTAAAAAAAAGAGATTGTCTGGCCCCTCTGTATCTGCTTTCTCTCACAATGGCTATTCACTGGACTTGGGCTGTGGTTGGTGCCCCTTTGAGATGATGTGCCATAGCCTCACCCTTCTCCTCGTTACAAGAGGCCTGCTTTACTCATGTTACCTGCTGTCCCCTGGAGACACTTGGGATTAGATTCCCTATCTTGAGTAAGGGTGTACCGCATGCCCTACAGCCAGATCTGTCTGTCTCTAGTTTGTCTTTTGGTGGAAGGTAGACAGCAGGCAGTTTGAGTTTTGGTTTCTGGCATGTTTCTGAAGTTCTTTTTGTGTGTGAGGCTGATTGAGGACAGAGCCTTCCATTTTTGTACACACACACACATTTGTGCAACTGAAGCATGCACGGAGTGAGTGCCCAGGAGTTGACTTTTCAACTGTGCTAGCAGAGTAACTGTCCTGATGACCCAAGCTCAAATAAAATGAAATGTTTAGTTATGGGAAAGTTTATCATTCTGAAGTTTGTAAATTTAAAAATTTTTTCATACATAATCTGTGTATTGATGTGTTGTTTTTTTTGGTTAAGATAAACTTTTTACCATCAGAAACATTTCTGGACTGCTTAGAGAAATCTTTAATTCCTTTATGAAATGGAAATAGAATTTTGTTACTGACGTCTGGGATTTTCAGGCATTTAATAAATAGCGTTGTTGGTAATTAATGACTAGCAAAATTTGTGGGCACATTTATGGCCATGGTCCATAATTCATGTTATATTTTCAAGAGGGGTCTGATCACAGCATCTCAAGGGGAAGTGCTGCGTAGGACATGAAGGGCTTTCAGCAGGGCACCTAATGGAATCGGTTTTTCGTTTTTGAAACTTCACTCTGCGACCGTGTGGGTGGAGGGTTAGAGAAGTGTGAGAACTAGGGGCAGAAGTGGCGAGGGCTCCAACTAGGGTGAGTGATTAGGGAGGGGGACATTTCACCTGGTTTTTCTTTTTGATGATATTATAATTCATCTAAGTACTTAGATTACTTATGATACTCCTTTTCAGGTAGAAATGGGTGACTACTGGGTGTACTCTGACAGTATCCGCTTAAACTACTGTGACGACTGAGGAAAGAAAGGGTCAATACTCTCATAGTTCTCCGCGGGAAAAGAATCTTTTGTTAAATAAGCAGAAACTCACGATTACCCCTTTCTGCTCTCTGATACGTTCAAGGCATAACTGTCAGGTGGTTTAGGCACCACAGAAGTGATCCTGCCAGTAGGGAGTGTTTGTGTCAGCCACCACCCTGAGTCCAACCTGGTGGTTAAAAGCAAGAAGTACCATCTGGGTTTCAGTCCTAAGATTCACCACTTCCCACTTTTTGCTTCAGTTTCCTCAAGTGTACCTGGGAATTCTAAAAGTATTTATCTCAAAGGGTTGGTGCCTAAAGTAAATAAATTATTATATGTAACATTTATAATAGTGTCTGGTATTAATGAGTACTTATTACACATTGCTTCTGCCATTTTACTATTTTTATTAATAGAGAGTCACAGATAAGAAAATCAAGAGTGAAATTTCTGTTGCCTTATGTGTAATTATTGTAAGTAGAAAGTTTCAGAAACTTAGGACTATTATTTTCATTATGGCTTTTTAGTTGGTCTTCAGAGTGAAGATTAAAGTTCGTACAATTAAATGAAAGTCAGTACTGTCCACCATTCCTTCAGGTCACCTCCCACCCCATTGGTTGCCTTAGGTAGAAGTTTTGTGGGTTGTCTGGTGCTCTCAGAAAACCGAGTGTCCTATGAATGCTGGGAGGTGAGTGAGAAGGGAGAGCAAAGGAAATAAATGTCAGTGCCGTCTCAGTCTGTTTCACATTTGGTTGTTGGCAGGGAGAACAGGGGTTGTCTCTATGTTTCTAGTGTTTTTTTAATTCTCTTTGGTGCAGAATTAATTTTTTATGAAAACAGTATCATAAATTGTTGTGACCTCCAGATAAAGCAACGAAAGCTCTAACCCCAAATATCTAACTTTAGGACGTATGTGGGTGATAAACCTGTAATTACGGCAGTGTAGCTGTTAGCTAACGTTTGTTAAGGCCTTGCACCTTGCCAAGGACTGTGCACAGCACTTTTGCACATATCATTTTGTGTCATTCTCACTCTCGTCTTATGAGGGTAGGTATTCTTACTCTGTTTTTATAAATGAAAGTGAGGGATCGTAAGTGATGTGAATTTTGGGAGCTGTCATTCAAGTCCAGGCAGTCAGCCAGAGCCCAGGTGCTTAACCATCATGGTTTATCCCAGTTCATTGTTAAATTATTGTGATGGTTATAAAATACTTATTTATAGTCAAATGTAGGAAATCAGAATGTAGAAAGAAGAGAAATAACCTACCCATAATCTTGTTACTGACACTACCACTTTCAATATAAATTCATCTGGATTCTATATTACATCATATTTATGTTTATTAGCGAGTTCACCAAGGTACTTTTGGGGCATTCATAGCGGTATACCTTGGTTATTTTTCTCAAGTATTTTTTTTTCTGTGCAGAAGGAGAATATAAGAGGTAAGATTTAAATAATACTTGGAAACAACAGGAGAGAGTAAAAAATGTGCCAGTTGTCAAAAATGGGTGGCACTGCCAGTGAGTGCTATAAGGAGGAGCGGGTAGGAGGCTTTTCTCACCTGCTTGTCCTCTTTGGTATTTGTGGGAGTCCTATGTCACCAACTTAACAGACCGAGTTTCAGAGTAAACTACTCAGTTATACAATGGAATTTTTCGATTCTGTGTGACCTTTTTTTGGTTTATTACTTGTTAATTTTTTTTGAAAGATCACAGAATTCTTTTTTAACATTAAGCCTTTATTTATTACATGATGAAAAGCCTCTTTGTATACCATGTGGCGGGTAGAATGGCATTGGTACTCCTAAATGTTTCAGTAGTAAGACTACTAAAATAGCACTAAAATTACTTACTTTAATTGCAGACGTGTACACACACACACACACACACACACACACACCACCTTCCTCTTCCCCTTATTGGAGGAGTCACAATTTAAACCCCCTCCAAGGCAGTTATTTTCTCTTTTCCATTATAAAATTTGACCCTTAATCTAAAACCTTTGGGGCTGAGACCTTTGTGTTTGCAGGCTATATTCAGTTGCACCTGTCTGATAGTCTCTTTGTCCACCAAGCAAAGTTGTAAAAATAAGAGGGAAAAGATTGTATCCCCTTTTCAGAATTACTGTGGCATGATGATTTGACACCTGGCCGTAAATGTGAGTTTGTATTTCCGTAATCAAGTTGTAAGTTTGTGTTCAAACATTTTTTTTTTTCAGTGTTGTAGCTGTATCTCCCCCTTCTTGGTATTTCTTTTACATAATGCTCCTGTGATAGTGTTTCAGTTCTGAGATTTATGCCATTTGCTCCTCATTTTCTTCTTAAAAGTTATTCTCAACTTAAGTTAGAGATGTATACAACATTAAAATGGACTGCAGATAAAGACATTTGTCCACGAGTGTCTTGGTTAATTTGTTTTCCAGCTGAAGGTGGCATCTCGCCAACCAGAGGGCAGCAGTTAGCCAGTGTGTTTTTCTACATGACTGTTTTTTTCTTTGTTCAGGCAGGGTAGTATCCTGCTACTTCAAGAGTAAAGTGCAAAATGCCTCTTTTCTTTCCTTCATGAGATTTTAAAGGCATGTGGTGTGCCTGGTTATAAGAGTTGACCATAAGATGTGGTATGATCTCTTAAGTATAAAAATTTCTACTTAAACAGTTTTTCAGAAATGGTATACAGTATATACCATTTGCAATGATAATTTCACAGTTTGTAATGTTTTGAAATTGATGTTCATTCATTAATGCCTTGAAACTATTTATGGTGTATTTTAGTAAATATGTTTAAAGGCACAAAATGAGAGGACAGGGATAGATGACCACTCAGCCCGATTAAGTTCTTTAAAAGCCCCCTCACTTGCCCTGCACAACACAAAGTGACAAAGCTGAAGGACCAGCCAAGGAAAAGCAACCCGGTGGGATTCGCACTGTCACCGTGGATTTAAAAAGTACATACAATATCAGTCTTAAAGAAAAAAATTCTTCTAAGTTTTGGTGCCCCCTCTTTTGTTGGAGTCCTAGGCATGTCGAAGGGGAACCGAGTGTGCTAGCCCACAGTATGCCACTCCGGCAGGCAGTTTGTTTTGAAGGTAATTTGCTCTGTGCTTGCTTTCTGCTGAAAAGCAGGACATACATTTTCATTGGTAAAATGTTCTCCTTTTCCCGTACCTAGAGGAGGAAAATGACTCTTACCTGGATAAAATACCTTATTAAATAACCCTTATTTACCCTACATATCCTAGTCTCCTCCTCAGATCCTCCCTGCACCCACAGGAGCCCCTTACCCCTTCTTTGTTTGTTTAGCCTCTTCTCCACCTTCTGTTAAGATGGCATATAAGCCCCATATTCTGACACATCCCTTTGAGTTACTCATCATTGAATTTTTCTGTGTATGAGGTCTGACAATTAATTTCACGAGCTCATCCCAGAAAAAGTGCTACAGACCTCATTGCTGAATGTCACTACAGTCCCCTTAGAAGTCCTCCCTTGGGAAGCTGTGCGCGGATGCCAGTGCCTAGTGCACCCTTCACAGCAGTTTTGGAACTCTTTTTCTGGAACATCTATCGGCGCTGTCATGGGCCCTGAAATCTGACAATTAAGTTAGCAAACTAGCCATCGTGTGCTTACATTGGCGGCACTGTACAAACAACTCAGTAAGTTGTCATAACCTTGGCAAGGGGGTACAATGACAGCTCCAATGGCCATTCCAGAAAAAGAGTTCCAAAACTGCTTTGAAGGGTGGGCTAGGGGCTGGCGTCGTGCTAGCTTCCCAAGGGGAGTGCTTCAAAGGTGACTGTAGTGATATTCAGCAGTGAGGTATGTAGCACTTTCTCTAGGACGAGTTCATGAAATGAATTGTCTGATCCTGTATGTGTGTTGTATGTGTAAATAAGCTTTTTTCTTCTGTTAATCTGTCGTATATCAGTATTTTGCAGGTCCCAGTTCCTGAACCTAAGAGGATAGATGAGGTTTTTTTTCTTTTCTACAATGTGTGTCACCATCTTTCTTTGAGTAATTAAGCACCGACTCTCCCCTAAATTATACAGATGACAATTAAAATAACAAAAGAATAAGGAGAAGAGCATAGTTTATCTAGAAAAAACTTTATTGTTTTTTTAAAGTTATTTTTCTAGAATAAAATAAATATTAATTCTTTTCTATGGTCTTTTGTGTACTGCTATGATAAAATAACAGGCAGCAGGATTTTTATGTTTCCCATCCAAGGCTTTAGAATCCCAGAGAACATAGAAATCCATTAAAGTAGGTACTTGACTTCAAGCATTTTGAGCAGTAGTTATTTATTGCCATCGTCTTGACACTTCTAAGGTCTAGACGGCAGTGATATTTTATATATTTTTTAATTAGGTCAGGGACTTTCTTTAGCTTTGTGGTGGTAGTTTGGTTTTGAAATAATAAACTTTCTGATTTATCTCTAATCTAGGAAGGCTTTTAGTTTTTCTTTTAGCAAAGAGGTGTCCCTAGTCTTCGGGGATCTGTAGGTAGCATGTAGGCAAGTTGCTACTGGGTCCAGGGAAGCCCTGCGGCGCCCAGAATCTATTATTTTATATATATCATTTAGTTTCTGGATTTGTAAAGTCACAGTGCTAAAATGGAAAAAGATAGACCAAACATTGTGGTTTTCCCATTTGTCAGTTTTTCTTAACCATCAGTTAGCTAAGCATTAGGTTATTACCTAATGAGAAATCGAGGGGTAAGATACCACTCAGGCTCAAGTCTTTGGGCAAGACATTCCTGTTTACTTTAGTGTTCACACACACATATATGTGTTTTGTTCCAAAAAGAATTTAAGGTGGCGCTTCTGCAGTTTTTATGCTCTGAGTATGGCATCTTTAATAAATGCATTTGCTGGGCTTAAGTTGAAATGAAACTGGCTTTTGATGGTGTGTACTTACTCCAACAGTGCTGCTATTGTACCTCAAGGTCTTGTTACACCTTTAGGATTGGAATACGTTCACTGCGTATAAATTTTTATCCTTTGATGCTGGAATTGATTTTTGGCATCGGTCAAAGTTATTGAGTGCCAAGTCTGGTGAATAAACCTGGATAGGCAGTCTGGGTTGTTAGAGCTTTTGGTTTATTGTTTTTGACTTACGGTCTATGAGCCAGAACATTTTCAGGATGGTGAAAGCAGCTTCTGAGCCACAGTTAACTCCTTGTTACATACAGCGGACTTGAACAATGGGTCCAATTGACTCCTGGTCTTTGTGGGATGCCTCCTACGTGAGCAGTGCCATTGAGAGCCAACAAACAAGTTAACATTGTTCTCACTTGTGATTTTGATATGCATGTTTTCTTGGGTTTGGACTGCAGCAAAGTTTTCCATTGCTAATTTCATGTTTTCAGGTCATAATGAAAACTTTTATCATTAGCTCTAATAATTTGTTCAAAATGTTACTTTTTTAACGATTCATGAAAGATACAAAACAGAAAGCAGGTTCTAAGTGCTCTTTTTCACTTAGTGAAATGTTTGAAACAAGCTTTACTAACTTTCCATATGTTTAAATTCCAGTTTCCAGACTCTAAATTTAAGGACATTTTCCATACATAATGCTGCCATGAAGGAATCGTACATACTTCCTTTACTTTTCTTACAGTAATGTGACAATTAAGAGCTTCCCTCGTTATTTTTATATGTTTCATTTATGGATCTAATGCCACCCAAAATTAAATGTTAATTTTTTTCTCAGTAAGGCCATTTTAAATTTTATATTGGCATGGAGCTCATCCATGCATTCATCTCAACCAGCTGTTTTGGCCTTGAAAATAGTTGTTTTACATGAAAAAGTTATAACACATTCCTCCTGGGCCTGTCTCTGTTTCCATAAATCATTCCGGAAAATTAGTTATATTTTCAAGTCACATTTGTGTTTTTGTTGAAACATTAGTTTGTTCTAATCATGATGTAAGATATGTAGCTATAAAAGTCACACTTAAAAGTTTACAGTTAGTTTCTGTTCTAGTATTTTGTTTTTAAAATTAATTTGTACATTTAAATTAAGTTGGAGAATCGAGTTTATTTATTTGTTAAATATTATATTTTATTTGTGTTTGAAGAAGTAATCATTTTTATTTTGGTAATATTTTAGCCTGATAAATGTTTGTGTTGTATTCTAAAATTTTCTTGGATCGGAGTAGCTTGGGTCATCTGCCACTGAATTTATTCCCTGGGGAATGTGATGTGGGCATTCACTTAGATGCCCTTTTGGTGGCAGTCTCATCAGAAGGGTGAGTGTTGGAGGGGAGTGGGTCCCCAAATAAAAATCAGAATACCTTTATTACAGATGAGAAGAGTGGATGAGATTGTGTGCCAGAACTAGCACATGTTCATTACATGATCATCTTGACTTAGGAGATCATCTTGACTTGGGTCCACTTTGGCTCCTTGTCTTTCCGGTGGTGGGTATACAGACCACATAGCTATTCAGCTCAGATCTAATCACCTCCACCTCTTCATGCATGTAGGAGATTTTCCCAATACACTCTTTTTAAAATGTCTCCGTGTTGTGGGTTAGATATTTCTCTTAAAACTCTAGAACAAATATAAATTGTACTCCGAAGAGAGCTCCAGGAATTGTTAGGTCTTATGGAAAATGGTCTGGTCTAAGCTAGGAGTTTTCCTATGGCCAGCCCATCACTCCCTGTAGATAGGCAAGCTTTTAATAACTGCTCCAAATTTGTTGTTGTTGTTGTGAAATTTATTGGGGTGATATTGGTTAGCAAAAATTATGTATGTTCCAGGTGTACAGTTCTGCAATACATTGTCTATGTGTTGCTTTATGTGTTCACCAGCCAGAGTCAGTTCTCTATCACCATATATTTGAGTCCCTCTCCCTCCTCCCGCACACTCTCAGCCTCCAAGTTTTTATCAGCAGGTCTCACAATGAGCTCTCTGCTACACATAAACTCATAAAAGTTCAGTGGAAGGAATATTTATGTGATGGATAGTGTGATAGGCACACAGCATCCTGTCATATTAGAAAATTTGTACAGGTATTAAGCTAAGCCATTTTGGTGACTCACATTCCTGGAAGCCATTGTATCAAAGTGGGTTATGCTTGTGGGATGAAGGGACCACATTATCTCTCTGTGCCCATGGTACAATGTAACAGAAGGTTAATATTTCTAATTTTGTAAAGTTTCTCTTTCAAACTTTAACAATTCCTCTTTGAGGTAATCAAAACATCTAATTTTCCTTAACTAGAAACAGATATGTTAGCTGTAATGTTCTTTTAGGTTTTCAGGTTTTTTTGGGTAGGCCTTAAAAAAATGAGAAGATAAAGGGTGATGTTAGAAACATTAAAATTTAGTTAAATACAAAATAAATTACAGAATAGCGTAGCACCAAATCTCAAATTTTAAAGTCCCGAAAGCATGCTTAACACATTATGGCATCTTTCTTTTTCCAAAGTTTACAAACCTAACAAGGGTTTGAGATTGAACCCAGGTCTCAGTTACTCTAAGTCCAGTACTGGTTGCAGTATCTTACATTTTCTTTGAAGTTTTTAGGATTATGGAGACTCCTGAGAGAAGATGCTGGAAGTGTAGGTTTTGGAGGGAGGAATAAGAGCCAGAGAAGAAGGGT
Organism: Lyroderma lyra; assembly: GCA_004026885.1. Classification (NCBI taxonomy): domain Eukaryota; kingdom Metazoa; phylum Chordata; class Mammalia; order Chiroptera; family Megadermatidae; genus Lyroderma; species Lyroderma lyra. The sequence continues at coordinate 249,593 of PVJL010001507.1, read as the reverse complement.
GTATGTACTCTGTCAAATGCTATAGAAGTCGGGAAGAACGATAACAGAATTACCTGTTAATTTGGTAATCTTTACAACAACTTTTATTGAGTGCCTGCTATATCAATGGCATCATGTTTTAGTTGTTAGGAGTAGAGAGAGGAGGACCTTGCCATTTAAGGGTTTGTGGCCAATGTGGGAGATAAGGTAAGATGAATCTTTGCTAACATAAAAAGTGATAGACAGGATTAGATGACTTCTGAGGTCTAGAATTGTGTGATGGGCATACAGTCCATCCATTCTGTCCCACTGCACTGTGATTTCATTTATATGTGGAATCTAAGGAACAAAATGAACAAACAGGTAAAATAGAAACAAATTCACGATACAGAGAACATTTTGATGGTTACTGGATTGCAGAGGGGTTGGGGTTGGGTGAAAAAGGGGAAGGGATTAAGAAGTACACATTTGTTGTTACAAAGTAGTCATGGTGAGTGATACAGGGTACAGCATAAGGAATACAGTCAATTTGTTTAGTGGGCTTTTTAGCTTTTTAGTCCCCTAAAACATCCTGCCAAATTGTCTGCCACGAATACAAAGTAATCAAGAATGCCCCCCCCACCCCCATTTCCTGAACAAGCCTTACGGTTTCACATCGTTTGTGAAACGGTTTCACATATTGTTTGTGGCATTTTCTCTTCCTAGAATGTTACTGTCTGCCTCGTGAACTGCTGCTCAACATAAATACCACTTTTCCAAGCTGTTAGCTCCTGAGTCTTTTCTCCTGCCATTGTACTTGGACTTAATCTGTTTTTACACTGTTCACATTATATTTTAATGAGTTGAGTATGTTACTGTTTCCTGTATTAGTCTGCATCCTCTTACTTACTTTTAGGTCCTTAGGCCACATATAGGTGCTCAGAGAACATTTGTCAAATAAATACTGCGATAGGCCCAGAACTTTGGATCAAGCAGTAAAAATAAAAAAGTAATTGTTACATACCTGAAACTAATTAATATTTAATGTCGACTATAACTAAAAAGTTAAAAAGAAAGAAAAATCTAAAAAAAGAGTAATTGGTACTTTGCATAATATACAAAAATTAACTCACAATGGATTATAGACTTAATTGCAAAACTACAAACTACTACGAGAAAACATTAGGAGTAAATCTTTAGACTTGAGTTAGGCAAAGATTTCTTAGATATGATACCAAAAATATGATTTCTTAAAAACAAGATAAATTGAACTTCCATCAAAGTATTCTCTTTGGAAAACCTCTTAAAACAAAAAGAGAAGCCACAAACTGGTAGAAAATATTGGCAAATCATGTATTTGATAAAGGACTTTTAGCCAGAATATATAAAGAACTCTACAAACTTAGTAATAAGAAAATATATCAATTAAAAAATTGTCAAAAGAGACTGGCAACAAAATGGTGGCATGAGAGGGACCTCCAGAAAATTCCTCTGGAGATTGCAACTAATAAAACACCTGTACCTCAACCAAGGACCCTCTACACATCGCACAATCATAGCTAAGAAACCCACTCATCGTACCAAGGTACTTGCAGGTGGGCAGAGGGCTAAACAAAGGAGAAATAAAAGAGAAGAGCGGGGACTTGGCTGTGTGGGTCCCCACTTGGAGCTCTACCACTGGGGGAGGGAGGAGGAAGAAGGTGGCGTGAGAGCGCTCTGGGCCTCACTTGGTCCGCGGGACAGAGGAAAGGGGGCCCACAGGTGGGGCATGAGATACTGCCACCACCTCACTTTGGCCCCAGGAGGTGCACACCAGTCCGCAAACCGCAGTGGCCAGACTTTACTCCAGTTCCCGGAGGAGGGAGAGCGGCTGGGTGGTGAGGAGCTGCAGTATGAATGCTCCCCCACAGGAAGGAGAGGGAGAGAGGGGTCTGTGTTTGCATTTCTTGGCCCACAACCAGCACCATTGAAAGACCAGAAAACAGGACAGCTGACTCCAAGGCTCAGGGCAGAATCTGTGCCTGGGGCAAGCTGAGAACAGAAAGGCTCCATCACGCCCAAACACACTGCAGGACCCCCTGGAGCCACAGGAAGGAAAGAAAGTTGTGAACGCCCCCTCCCCCACATACCTCTGCTCGCCCAGTATCAGCAGCGAACACCAGAGAAACTGCAGCAGCATTTTTTGTCAAAATGAGAAACCAGAGAAAGGCAGCTCATATTAAAGAGATGGGGACAGATGACCCATCAGAAACAGAGCTCAAAGCAACGATTATAAAAATGCTTAAGGAACTAAATGATAATTTCAACAGAGAGATAGCAAGTATCAAAGAAGACTTACAATTAGGACCGGAGAGAGATAATGACTATATTAACTGAAATGAAGAACAGAATAAAAGTCACTAAACTAGATAAAGTAGAAGTGCAAAGCGGTGATTTGCGGGAAAAGCCAGCAGAAAAAACCCAGCCAGAACAATTAGAACATTATATCCAAAAAAGGGAAGATGGATTAAGATTCCTCTGGGACTATATCAAATGTAAAAATATCAGAATAATAGGTGTGTCGGAAGGGACAGAAGAAAAGCAAGGAATCAAGAAATTATTTGAAGAAATAACGACTGAAAATTTTCCAAACCTGGTGAAGGAAATAGACATACAAGTCTGGGATGCACAGAGAATTCCAAACAAGATGACCCCAAACAGGAATACACTGAGACACATCTGGCAAAAGTTAAAGAAAAAGAGAAAATTCTAAAAACAGCAAAAGAAATGCAAGAAGTAACTTATAAAAGAGACACCTGTTTGACTTTCAACTGATTTCTCACCAGAAACTTTACAGGCCAGAAGGGATTGGCAGAAAATATTCAACGTGATGAAAACCAAGGATCTACAACCAAGAATCATGTATCCAGCAAGGCTAGCATTCAAAATTGAAGGACAGATAAAGAACTTCTCAGATAAGAAAAAGCTAAAGAAATTAATCACCACCAAACCAGCACTACAAAGAATGTTAGAGGGACTTCCTTAAGATGGGAGGAGGGAGGGGAGAGTGGGTAAAATAAGGGAAAGGAATGGAGATATTCAGTTTGTGAACATAAAATCAAAAGCAGCAAAGAAGCAAATCTCATGGGCACAGTCAATAATTTAGTAGTTACCTGAGGGTAAGAGGGTAGCGGGGTAGGGGAGAAGGCACAGGGCCACAAATACATGACTCTGGATGATGAACACATAATACGACACATAAAAGATGTAATGTAGAATTTTACACCTGAGACCTATGTAATTTTTACTAATTATTCTCACCCCAATAAATTTTAAAAAATAAAAAAATAGGCAAAAACCTTGCTATTTCACTAAAGAATATATGTAGATGGCAAATAAGCATGTAAAAAGATGGTCCACATTTATCAGTCATTAGGGACATGCAGATTAAATCAGGTTCCCAGTCCCTGGGTCATGGAGTGGTACTGGCCCCATGGCCTGTTAGGACCCGGGCCACACACCCAGAGGTGAGTGGCAAGCAAGCAAGCAAAGCTTCATCTGTATTTACAGCTGCCCCTTCCCCCTTGCTCACCCGCATTGCTGCCTGAGCTCCGCCCCCTGTCAGATCAGCGGGGGCTTTAGGTTCTCCTAGGGTACTGTGAACTGCACGTGTGAGAGACCTGGGTTGTGCGCGCCTTATGAGAATCTAATGCCTGATGATCTGAGGTGGAGCTGAGGCGGTGATGCTGACTCTGGGGAGCGGCTGCAAATGCAGATTAACATTAGCAGAGAGGTCTGACTGCACAGAGACCATAGTCAGTCATTTGCTTGCAGACTCATAGCAAAACCCTATCAGTGAGTGGCAAGTGACAATTAAGCTGCATCTAGTGGCAGGCTTTATAGTGGCAAGTGAGATGTATAATTATTTCCTTATATATGACAGTGTAATAATAATAATAATAGGGGCAATTAAGTGCAGAATAGATCCTAAAACCATCCCCCTCCCCAGTCTATGGAACTACTGTCTTTCACGAAACTGGTCCCTGGTGCCAAAAAGGTTGGGGACCGCTGAATTAAATCATGAGGTACCTCTATACACCTTTAGAATGGTTAAAAAGAAACTAACTATACCAAGTGCTGTGAGGACAGGAAGCCACTGGACCCCTCACACATCATGCTGTATGACCCACTCCTGGGCTTTCCCCAAGTGAAATAAAAACATATGCTCATACAAAACTTTTACTTTTATAGCAGCTTTTTAAAAACAGTTGCCAAAAGAGGAACTATTTACATTTCTCTCAACTAGTGAATAAACTGATGTACCCATACTCAACAATAGAAATAAAAGAATACTAATACCATTGTATCAGATGGTTGAATCTAAAATGTATTATGCTGGGTGAAAGAAGTCAGGCTTGAAAGCATACAGATTGTACAGATGCATTTGTAAAGGAATGGACAAGATGACAGGGACAAGGCACGTAAGGAGCTGGGGTCAGGAGATGGGGTAGCGTCAGGAGCCGGGGGAGCGGGTGGGCTGGCTGGAGAGTGGCTTGGGGGAATGGTTTTGGGCTGTGGGACTTTTCTCTATCTTGTTTGGGGGGTGTTTGTTTCACACAGAACACTGACAGGACTGAACACCAGTGGGTGAATTTTACAGTATGTAAATTATGCTTTAATTAAAAATGAAAACAAAATAAAACTGGTATTGATAGATTTAGCAAAGATTTTGTTTACTCTGTTAAAACTTTGCAGGCCTGGGGACACAGTTTGCCAGAATGTGATAAACTTTGAAGGCCTTTTAGGTAGGGTGACCAGATGTACCATTTTAAAAGGGACAGGAAACAGCGGTGCCGTCCTGTTTCAAACAGTACGTGTGGTCAGACTAAGGACAGCTTGCATTTAGCCCAGTGAGACTAGGCTGACCAGACGTACTGTTTGAAATGGGGCATCTTGTCAGCCTGCTTTTAGGTGATTGTAGTGTGGACCTCCGTATGTTGAGTCTTTTCTAGAAGTGCACAGCTAAGGGCTGTAGGCTGTAGGCTATAGGATGAGGTGGTTCCTACGTCAGAGAAAGCCGGTGTGTTTTGAAAATTCATACATGTTGACTAAGACGATGTTAAGTACAATTAATGACAAAGAAAATGTGGCAAACATTTCCAGCAGTTGTGCACTCTGCGGTTCATGGAACCCAGGTCTACATCACTTTATTATGCTGTAATATTATTAAACTCTGTATAAAACTAAAGATCTGTGATCAGCGATTGGTTTGCTGTTTCTACCAGTCCATTTGTTGCTGTTTTTTTCTAAAATAAAGTTACTTTCTTTCATTTTGACAGTTTTATCACACCCATGAGTTATTGTTACTGAAGAGTCCCTAGAGTATTGTGCAGTGGGTGGGTGGGTAGGCTCACTAAGTATTCTTAGTCTCTGCATTTTAAAAATTAGTTTATGACTCTTGAACGCCCCCATAAAGGTTATTGTGAACGCAATGTAAATACTGTGAGAAGCGTTATGTAGTAGTGGCTTTTGGAGCCAGGTTGCCTGGGTTTGTCATCCAGCTTTATCATTTACAAAGCTGTGTGACCTCAGGCAAACTTATTTAACTTCTTTGTGCCTCTGTTTTACTCATCAAAAAACAAGGGGTGATAATTACAATACTGACTTAGGTTTTGGATTAAATGAGCTAGTAAGTGTAAAGCCTCCACAACAGGTGGCAGCATATCGTGGGCTCAATATCAGTGTTAGCTGCTATTGTTGTTGTTACTCTGCCTCAGTGAATAGCCTTGTCAACCTCCCTTAAATGTTTAAATATGAGAATGGTTAAGACACTACAGTAGACTCTCAGTTAACTGGCACCCATGGGGTTTGGAAGATGCCTGATAAACTTAAGTAGACTCTCCGTTAACCGGAACACAAGAAACCGGTAAAAAGATTTTGCCAGTTGCTTAAGAGTGTTTGTTGCTTGAGTTCCGGTTAACAGAGAGTCTGCTGTAGTTTCCCATTGACTTTTTAAGACTAGAATTTTTTATTTCTTGTATAGCAAGGGGGATTACATTATATATTTTTTTCCCTTCTTGTTTCTTTGTAACTCCTTTTATACAGAGAAGTGTTCTTGGCACAAAGTTGATTGTCAGTACTTTGAAGATGCTTGTTAACAAAGCGCTGTGGGATGGTTGTGGAAATGGCTGTGAAGTTTCACAGAGCATTTATTCTGGTCACCTTCGTGTCCATTCTTTAGCAGGAAAAAATAAGATTTGTTTTTTAAGCTTTATGATAGCAAACTAAATTACTTGACTTTTCTCCATGGAGGGTTAAATTGGGTAGTGTTCATTAGAGGTACTTAAAAAAACTATGACCTGATTTGCTAGTAGTGTTTATATCTCTATACTGAGAATTGAGGTAATTTTTGCAACCTCTCTTACTACCGAGTAAGTCTCCTTCACTGTGGAACCTAAACCATAACCCCCTATTTTCCCTTCCTAGCCCTTGCTAACCTCTATTCTGGTTCCTTTAACTTCTTTATTCTAGAAACTTCATATAAATAGAATTATGCAATATTTATCCTTTTGTGTCTGGCTTATTTTACTTGGCCTGTTTTCAGGGTTCATCCATGTTGTGGCATGTGTTAGAATTTCATTTTTCACAGCTGAATATTAATAATATATTAAATATATTAATATATTTAACTCAGTATCTCAAAATAGTATCATATCAAGATGTAATTTTGTACTAACCACATCTCTGTTTGGAGTAGCCGCATTTCAGGTGCTGAGTAGCTAAATGTGGCTAGTGACTACTGTATTGGACAGCGCAGGTCTTCAATTAGGGAAGGGTTATTTAAGATTATTAACAGCACACTTTTTTTTTTTAAAGAAAAGTAATACTTGCTAAAAGACAACATTAGTCATCAGCCATAGGAAAAAATAAAGGATTTAAAAAATGACAAAGATCCAAGCATAGCTTTTCTCTCGTTTCAAACTTCACAAAGAATAGGAGGAGCCTTTAGAGGAAGAAATATTTCCCTCTGAATTTCTTCTCACCAGAGCCTCTGATGAGAAGACCATGGGGATTTTTTATTTGAATCACACAACCCCAAATACAGTGCTGGCAAAGAGTAGGTAATTAACGTTTCGAATGGAAAAATTTGAAAAATGAGTAGAATTGGAACAGAAATGTGCAATGGGGGCCATGGGTCTTGACAAAAAATCTCCTGCCCCAAATGGAATTTTTCCTTTCTATTCCCATTCCTTGAACTTTGGGGATTGAGACTGATTTATGTTAAGCACTCTTGTAACTTTTTCAGCTATCAGGAACTAGGGTCACACAGGGGGTGCTGTAGACTGGAGATGCCTACTGGCAGCCCTTTTGGATGTGGCTCTGTGGTGCGGTACATCACCTGCAGGGACCAGACTCGGTGTGCACCCTGACCCCAGTGCAGGCAGTTCATCGGTGGGCCAGCATCTTGTAGATGCTGGAACCAGGCTAGAAAAGATGAATTGGAATAATGCAATTTGTGACTCAGGAATTTGGATTTCTGAAACTGAGAGGTTAGGTCTGTTTGGTGGGGCCATTGTATCATTACAGATAATAATAGCATTGCCTTTATTATTATTATTTTTATTTTTAATTTGTTGGGGTATTTCCCTGGCTGGGAATCGAACCCAGGCCGCAGCGTTGAGAGTGCCAAAGCCTAGCCACTACACCACCAGGGAACCCCAACATTGCCTTTAGAATTTGATATGTTTGAAGCCAAGTTCTTCATCTTCTACTTAATAGCTGGGTGACTTTAGACATGTTTCCTTACCTTTTAGGCTTCCCCCTCCTTTACTCATCTATAAAATAGAGATGAAATTTGTATTTACCTCGTCGTGTCTTTACAAAAGTAAAGATATATAATCTGTGCCAAATTCAAGAGTTATCATTGTTATCATAATACAAAGCAAGGATTATTGTTGTCACTCTAATAATAGGAGAGCCTGACATAAGTTTGTATTCCATGTGCAAGCTACAGTTGTAGAGCTCATCATTTGGGAAAGAATAAAGCAGCTGAGAGAGAAGCAGATGTATAGGGTACTGTGGCGATGGGACCCTCAAAAGAGAGTGAGACTAGAACTCTGTCCATGAGCCTTGCTGCAGGAGTCAGTCAAGTGCTGTAGATAGTTTAAGGAAAACTTTATGTGCAGTGTGGGAAACTACCCATTTACAGTTTTTTTTTCCAGCAGGTTAGAATGAGACAATTAGTAGTGCACACACATAGTGACATGTGGCTAACGGGCAAAACAGAACAATACCAAGCAAATAGCCCTGTGCTCATCTGGAGGCTTGTTCCAGAAACAGACCTGCAGCCACTGTTCAGAGGCCCTCAGAATATTGCAGGGGCGCCTGGAGCGAAAGGCTTCGCCGTAGCCAGGAAACTTTATTTTATGCTTAGGTTACTTTTTAAACAAACATGAATGTTTAAATCTAGAATGGCTTAAATAAAATAGATAATCTTTCCACTGTCATGAACAGAACTGTCCAGACGCACTCATTTCTTGAAGTCCTGGTAGCTGAGGTTCACTTGTATTTCAGAGGAGAAAAGAGAGAAGACACCAAGCTGTGAGAGCACTGGAAAAACTAGGAGGTGACTGGGCAGTCATTTTAGCATTAAACAGTGTTCCACTTTTGCCCTGGCATCTCTTAGTTGTCCTTCCGGTTTAAGACATATCTTAAAATTATGAAATCTTTTATGCATATAATACATGAAATATGAGTAAGATTAAAGAATAATAAAATGGCACCTGAATACCTGCTCTCTAACTCAAGAAATCGAATTGCTAATCAGTCCAAGTAACATCCTTTCCTCCTCTCCCCCACCACTTTCTTGGCACCTCAGTCCAAATTTCAGACAGGCTTTAGAAAAAGTGAAAAGTTGGGAACTTCACATGAGTTAAAATACACTGGCTGGTACATTTCAGTATAAATTGAGGAACCGTTTTGCTATTAAAATAGATGATATGAATGGAAGTTTAAAAAAAAATTTTAAAAGCAAGATTAGAATTTTTGAAAGCTCTGAGTTCTTGAACCATTACGTACCTCTTTATTGCTGTGTGTGTGTGTGTGTGTGTGTGTGTGTGTGCGCGCGTGTGTGTGTGTGTGCGTGTGTCTGTGTGTTGGGGGGGTGTTTCTTGTTATGTAATTGCCCTGGCATTTGACTCTAGCGTCTTCAGCACATGTCTTTCTCCTCTGCATGGGCTCACAAAGGAACCCTAATTAATGTTCGTATGGCTCTACCTCCTAAATGGAGTTTTCATCTTAAACTATCTATGGCATTCTCTGCTTCTATAACAAGCAGTTTCACATCTTTCATAAGCATACTTCATCATTAGTTGAGACTTGGTCATTTTGGGCTGCTAAATTAATACCTATATTTTCAAATCTTTTTTCTTTTTTTTTTGGTTCATCAATTTATCTCAGCAATTTTATTTTGTGTTGAGAGAACCAGCTTCTGATGGAGTTAGAAGGGACAGGCTGAATTTAGTTTTAAATGCCAGTTGTGCAACCTCTGTGAGTGAGACTCCCTTTCTTTTGCTAGAACAGTGTCAGAAGAATTTAGCTGTTCTTTTTTTTTTTCTTCTGTATAACACTCTCAAAATTCTAACAGAACATTGTTTGACCTTGATTAAACTGTGAATTTTATTTGAAAGTGAAAATTGGCATTTTGCAGGCTATTTATGATGGTGTGATGGCAGTCTTTTTGCAGAGTGTCCATTTGAAAGTGGTATAACCACAAAAGGAATTTATATTAAATGGAGTGTTCTTTGGCAAAACTTCACTTTATTTGAGAAAATTACTTTTAGTTACATACTAATTAAAAATATTCAAGTTTAGATAAAGCTAAAATCCCTCCTGACCACCATTTTTCATTCCGCGTCCCAGCATCAGAAGTAAGGAAGACCTTTTTCCAGTCATTTTGGAATATATCCTTTTCCAACTTTATTTTTCATTAATATGTGTATTGTAGGTATGTATGTATATGTGTGTATCTATGAAAATATATATAACACAAGTAGTATATTAGTATACTTGTGTGTATTATGCAAGCTGCAGTTTTCTCTTAGTTTTAGAGATTGTTCAGAACATGTAGAACTACCCTGTCCTTTCCAATGCTGTGTGCCGTGGTTGATTTAACAATTGGGCTGTTAGCCATTATTTGTGGTTGCATATAGCGTTGTGATGGGCATTTTTGTGTGATTCTCCTAGGACACATGTGCATGTTTTTCTAGCTTACATTTGGAAGAAATGGAATTGCTGGATTATAACTAGCAATCCCTAGATTGAAGTCAATAAATAGAATATTGTTTCACATGATTGGCTAATTGTGCTTGTGAAATGAATTGTGTATTTGTAATAGTGTCATTTTAGTTATATAGGGAGTACAGGGGCCAAGTGTAAAACCAGTGATTCTCAACTCTGGCTTATACACCAGAATTACCCCTAGGACATTTTAGGTGTCATAACCTCAGGAGAGTGATTTAGTATGTGTGTGAGGCAGTACAAATGGCCCTTGGCATGAAGATGAAAATTAAATGTTAAGAGGTACGTCTTGAGACTTTCTTAGAATGCCCAAATGACCCCAATACCTGTCGGGTACCTAACTTGTGCCCATAAAATGTAGTCAGATGTAGCAGAATAATTTGAGTTTTCTCTAGACACTTAATGTAAGTTAATGACTTTTTATCTCCCCAACCACTTAGCACAGTGTATAGGTATAACTAACTGATTGTTTCAGGATTTTCAGAGAGGAAGAGATTATTTTTGGGAGGAGCGGACAGCAAGATTATAAATAGGAAGTCTGAATATGACTGAATTTCTAGGATTGTGTTACTGCTTTCGTAAAAACTAATATAAATGAGTGTTTAACCTTTTTTTATTATGGAAAAATTTGCGGACACTCTAAATCAGACATGCATAGAGCATGGTGGTTGAGGGCCCAGACCCTGTGCACACACCACTTGGATTCAGAGTCCCCCTCTAAACCTTACTAGCTCTATGAATGGTGTGGTAAGTTGCTTAGCCTTTCTGTACCCCAGTTTTCCTACCTATAAAATGAGTGTAGCGATAGTATTTTAGAGTGCCTGGACACATTGTAATTGCTGTAAAATGTTAGCTGTTAGTGTTATTATTGTTCTTGCTATTTATTACAAATACAGTTTTTATTATTTGTAATGTGCAAATCAGGCATTATTTCATGCTTAAAGCATTGTTCTAAGTGCCCAGAAACCAGCAACTCAATACATGGCTAAAGATAATAAGGATAAAGAACTTGTACTCTGGAATATTGATTCAAGGTCACTTTGGTATAACAAAGCTGGGATTTTTTTGTGTGTGTCCTTGATATGTTAAGGCCCTGTATGTTGATTATTGCTTATTAAAATGGAGAGCTAGTTCACATTTCATGTTCATGTAATTGGTAGGAAATCTCACAGACAGCAAGGCAAGAATAAAGTAGCAACAGTCCCTTTTGGTCAAGTGTTTGTGGTACTTAATAGCATTTTGTAAAGCAACAAAGCCTTGGAAGTAGACTTTACTATTTACTATTGCTCGCTGCCGTTGGCAAGTCTGTTACAGAAAGAAGGGACAACTGATGCTTGAGGTGAAAATTTTGGGATACACAAAGGAGAGAAGTGATCATTGACAGAGTTCCCGAGGGGGTACTATGTGGGTGTAAAGACATAAAATGAATTGTGGAAAATTGACAAATCTTATAAACAGCTCTGGGAAGTTTAATATTTCATCCCCAGCATGACATGAGATGTAAAAAATCTGCTTTTAAATTGTATTCACCTGCTGAATCTCTTATTTTAGTTTTGGCTGTATGAGGTCTGTCTGGAAAGTATCCAGCTATGTAATGTGAAAAATAGAGGCACGTACGGTTGTATTTTTTCCAGACAGCCCTCGTGTAGTTGGTTACGTTTATACCCTATGTAAAAACCAGGACTTCTTTGCATAGCATCTAAATAAGATGCTCTAGGACCAGGCCCTGCTAACATCTCTGGCTTCATTTCCTACCAGTAGGAACTACTTCACTCCTGCCAGTCACCAAAACAACTTGGATGGCCACGTGATAGGGTTCTTTGTAGCTTTGCTTGTGCCATTTTTCTGTTTGAGTGAGCTGTTCTTCACGGCAAAGTACACCTCATACCCAAGCCCAGATGCCTTCTCAGACCAGTCCCTTCCCCCAGGTGGGCTCATCACTTCCTCCTTGCAGGCTCTGCAGCATAGCTGTGTAGCTAGGCTTCGGAAGCTAGACTCCTACCTGGATTCTCATCCTGGCTTAATTGAAATAAAATTCACATAAGTCACCTTTTAAAAACCATTTTAAAGTGTACAACTTGGTGGCTTTTGCATGTTTATAATGTTGTAAAAACATCACTATTATCTAATTCCTGCACATTTTCATCATCCTAAAAGGAAACCAGTGTTAGCAGACACTCCCCCATTCTTTCTCTTCTCAGTCCCTAGATCCAGTTTCTGTCTGTCTTTCCCTGTTCCTGGAAATTTCGTATAAATGAAATCATACAGTGTGTTTTGTGTTTCGCTTGTTTCACTCTACATGTTTTCAAGATTTATCCATGTAATAACATGCAAGTATATCAGTACTCCATTCCTTTTATGTATGAATATACCATATTATGTTTATTCATCAGTTGGACATATGGGTTGTTTCCTCTTTTTTATTTTTATTTTTGTAGATGAGTAAATTTTATTGTAAAGAGACTAGACAACTTATCCCCAAACATGTAGTACATAATAAGTAGCAAAATTAAGACCCAAACTGAGTTCTAATTACAAGTGTACTAGGTAGTCTATTGTACGTCCCTCCTTCTCCTTAAAAGTTCAACAAAGGCAGACTAAAGGCATAAACATGGAGAGAAGGTTTTCTAGGAACTTTTGAACTTCATGAAAAACAACAACAATAATAAAACAGCTTTAAAAAAGTGTGTTCTTTTTTTTTTTTTTTTGTCAATTATCAGTAACATTTATTAAGGATCTATCATAAATCAGTTATCATGCTAGGGGTGAGGATACAAAAGAAATATGCAGGAGTTCCCTGGTGGTGTAGTGGCTTAAGGATTCGGCTCTGTCAACACTGCGGCCCGGGTGCGATTCCCAGCCAGGGGGCTACCCACATAAAGAAAAAAAAAAAGAAATATACAATATCACAACCCTCAAGTTCATTTCTAGGGACAGTGACAGAGACTGATATGTAAACAGACAGTCACAGTATAAAATGATTCCTCTTGTGATAGGGTTACATGCAAAGGGCTGTAGGAGCCCAGCTGGTGAAAGAGTGTCACTTACCTTGAGGAGGAAGATGAGGGTCAAAGAGTTTTTCCAAAAAAGTGAGTCTTAAAGGGTTTTTAACCTGAAGTTTGTTTCACTCTTTTTGGTTTTTATGAATGACATTGTTATGAACAAGTTCTTTGTGTGAATTGTATGAACATATTTTTGATTCTCTTGGGTGTATACCAAGGAGTGGAATTGTTGGGTAGTACGGTAACTCTTTTTTGAAGGACTGCCAGGTGGTTTTACAAAGCGGTAATATCATTTGACATTCCCACCAGCAGTGCATGCAGGTTCCAGATTCTCCATATCCTCCCTAACACTTCTTAATATATTTTTTATTATAGCCATCCTGGTAGGTATGAAGTGGTATTTCGTTGTTGTATTGATTTGCATTTCTCTAATGGTAAATAACGTTGAGCATCTTTTCACATGCTTCTTTCCATTTGTATTTCTTTTTTGTAGAAATGTCTGGTTAAATCCTTTGCTCATTTTTTAATTGAGTTGTTGGGTTTTTTAAATTGTTGAGCTGTAAGAGTTCTTTATATATTCTGGATGCTAGTCCTTTATCAGATAATATGATTTGCAAATATTTTCTCCCTTTCTGTGTATCTTTTTACTTGATAGTATCCTTTGATGCACAAAAGTTTTTAATCCTTATGATGTTCTATTTATTTATTTGTTCTTTTGTGCTTTTGGTGTCATATTTAAGAAACTCTGACCTAATCCAAAATTACGAAGATTTATATCCAAATTTTCTTTTAAGAGTTTTATAGTTTTAACCTTTAGGTTTATTTTTTAAATCTATTTTAAGTTAATTTTTGTATATGGTGCGGGGAAGGAGTTGAGCATATTCTGTTGTATGTGAATGTCCAGTTACTTAGCATCATCTCTTTTTTTTGCTTTTTGGTATGTGGGTAGCTCCCTGACTGGGAATCGAACCCAGGCCGCAGCGCTGACAGCGCCAACGCTGAAGCCTTAAGCCACTACACCATCAGGGAACTCCCAGCATCATCTTTTTAAGAGACTTTTTACCCCATTGAATGGATTCTTGTTGAAAATCTGTTGACTGCCATGTGAGGTTTTGTTTCTTGTCTCTAATTCTATTCTAGTGGTCTCTGTGTATCCTTAATCCAGTTCTGCACTGTTTTAATTACTATTGCTTTGTAGTAAGTTTTGATATCAAGATGTCTGAGTCCTCCTTCCAACTTTGTTCTTTTTGGCTCTTCAGGGTCCCTTGTATTTCAATATGAATTTTAGGGTCAGCCTGCCCATTTTTTCAAAAAAGGCAGTTGGAATTTTGATAGAGATTGTGTGAATCTGTAAATCAATTTGAAAAGTATTGCCATTTAAAAAAAAATTTTTTTTTTTGGCGGTTCCTTGACTGGGAATTGAGCCCAGACCACAGCATTGAGAGCACTGAAGCCTAGCCACTACACCACCAGGGGACCCCCACCATTTAAAATTTTTAAAAATTATTATAATTTTTATTGTAATATAGTTTCAGGTGCCATCTTAATTATAATAAGTCTTCTAATCTATAAACACATTTATTTAGGTCTTTAATTTCTTTCAACAGTGTTTGCAGTTTTCTGTGTATAAGTTCTCTCATCTCCTTGTTTAAATTCATTCCTAACTATTCTGTTCCTTTTGATGCTGTTGTAAATGGAATCATTTAATTCTGGGATCTTGAGCAAATTTCTTAAACTTTCAAAGCTTTGGTTTTCACATATGTAAAATGGAAATTGTTGTCTCTTATTGTTTTGAGGATAAAATGAATTCATTCATTTAAAAAGCCTAAATAAGTCTGATGGTTCCAGTGACATGTTAAAACTATCAGACTGTGGACGACAGGGGAGGGACTTGCCTGCGTATTTTTGTGACCCCCGTTCCCCCGTTCCGGTGTCACCCAGCTTAGAACCTGCTGGTGCTGAGGGAATGTAGAAGGGTGGAAAAACGGGACTATGTCGCATCAATTTCAGTTCTTAGGTTTACAAGTTAATGTGGATTGGGAGTTAGGGACACTAATATCTCCTTATACCCATAGATTTTCATTTCTTGTACATGTAAGTAAGCCTTTCACAATGATTTTGCCACCTCTTGAATATAGCATAGTTTCTTTTTAAGATGGTTGAGAAATAGTCTTGGCTTACTAAAGCAGTTGGAAAGCCCTGGTGAATTCATGGTTTTTTATATGCTAAAATTATAAATAAAATTAAAATATCTTAATTTATGAAATTGTAAGTTGCAATATTAAAGAACCAAGAGGTTTCAGTTGTATATTAATATTTAACATGAAAAATTAAGTTAGAATTATAAGAATACTTCCTTTTTTGCATAATTTTTTTGATATAATTTCTAAAATTCATGTATCGTTTCAGAAAAATATACAAGTGATATTTTATAAGTGTAAAACAGAGATAGCTTTTAAACTTAGCTTCATAATGAACAGAGCATTGGATCTCACCCTGAGTGTAGCAGCTCAGTTATCTAAGAACTTGTGTTACTTCTGTCTCCCCAGCAGAATCAGGGTAAGAGCGCCTTTGTTCTATGTGGTGGCTGGATTAACTATTAATGATACTCTGCTGTGGTGAGAAAACTGTAGACAGTGTTCAGGGATTAGTTTCATTACGTCTCATTGCTAATAGATCGCAATGATGGTGAGCCTAATAAAATTAGGAATTTATTTAAACATTCTTATTTTCATACTTTAATACATTTTCTAGTTCTTCCTGAAAGTTTTCAACATTAAAACTACCAAACACCAGTGACAAATACTGTATGGTGAACTATAAAGTTTGAATGTGCTCCATGTGGTGTTAGGATGGGTGACCTGGTGTCTTGGGTCTCTTCTCTGCCTCCTGGCTTGCTGACTTCCAGGGGCTGGATGATAGGATCCCAATTTGAGGGGATTGGTCTACTTTTCTTGTAGAATTTGGGAATAATAACAGACTTTTCTTTTGTAAACTAGTATTTATTTTGGGTTATAAATTGCACTCAGAATAATAATTTAAAAGGTGACAGAAGGAAAAACGTTTCATCTAGTAAATGAAGTTTCTGATAAGTGGCAATGGCAGCTACCTTGTCAGTTCTAGACCAGAAACTTAACCAGCCTGAATCACTTCCTTTTCCTCCTTTAATCCACCCTCTACCAATCCCTACCCCACTGTAGGGTTTGAAGTGACCACATGGTAGTTGCCTGGCAGACAGAAGTAATCCTGTTTTGGAATTATAGCAGGATAAAATTTGATAATGAAAAAAGACTACTCTTAAGGGTGGTGGTGAAATTGGGATTTTACCTTGAAAAATAAAATTAGATTCTGAAAGTAAGCTTATATTTTATTTAACAAGTTGTAATTGAAAAATATATAATGGGTTTTAGAATGATCAAAGAATGTATCAAGTGGTGATTGTTTTTGGCATATATTTTCATACTAAGTTTTATATAATAACATGATTGTGTAGCTTTTAAATTATAATGCAGTTGGGATGAAGGACATTTTTTTTTTTTTTTTTGCTTTTTGGTATGTGGGTAGCTCCCTGACTGGGAATCGAACCCAGGCCGCAGCACTGACAGTGCCAGCGCCGAAGCCTTAAGCCACTACACCATCAGGGAACTCCCTGAAGGACATTTTTGCAGACTGTTTAAGTATTACTTTTTTCCCTCTGTTAGCCTTGGATAATCAAATAATTATTCTTGAGACATTTAGCATATTATTGTCCTTGTTGATTTTTCTCATTGGTTACTAACCTTCCTAATTCCTTCTGTGTCCTCATTTGTCGGTGGGTTTACCTGGAACTCTAGCATTTATTTAGTATCTTCCATCAGTTTGGCCAAATGATGTATCTTTTATTTCAGATTTTCAGTTTTCACTTTGATCTGGATTTGCGTTTTGAGTTGTTGGACCATCAGTGAGAGACTGACAGAGAAGGCGTTTGATGAGTGGGGACAGAGGCTGGTGGTAATCAGGGATGCTTGTTTGAATGGTTGGTTCACTAATGATTATTTTTGTTTGCACAATTTTTGCTTTTCTGTGTGTTCTTAAAATAGAGAAAGCTTGAACAATGAATGCTGAGATAACAAGGACTCCGTTTTAGCCTAGACTGATCTTCAGGGTATTGGTCCGTTAATCATTGACCTTTGTAGGTGTCTCAGAGAGCTTGCTTTTACTCTTGTCCCTTCATGAAGGGTCTCTTATGTGTCAGTCTCTTGAATGTGAGTAGTGTCCGCAGGCCCTCTTCGATATTTAAATGGGAGCTCCTTAAAGATACTCCGTAATCACATTCGAGACACCAATAGAGAAGGCCGAAGCATGCATCCTCAGGCAGCAGAAGCTGAACATGTGAAATTAGAGAGAAGCATTTAATTGGTCACGGTGAGAGGAGAAATGGAGTTAGGGTCAGAGAGGTGTTGATCTGCAAGAGTGGTGAAGCAGTAAGGTGGAGAACAGTCCCTCTGAGCACTTGGTAACATAAACGGAGACTCCAGAGCTGCTCTTCCTTCTGAACAAGATTATGCTACTGAGGCCTGCTGAGGAATGCTCCTAGTATTGCAGTAATATCTTATTATCTGAGGTAACTTAAGTACATACCTGTTGCTTGTAGCCCGAAATGGCTCCAAATCTATATAAGGCAGTAATTTAACAAATAAAGTCTCAAAAGAAAGAAAGAAAGTCTTCTCTATGTATACTCAAAATGAAAATCACACCTATGGCCATGTAATGAATTTGGCAAATGAAAGGAAGTTTAGTCAATCTATTGAAATGACATCTGTGAAAAAGGGCTAGAGGTCTGAGAATTTAGGTAGAACTAGTTGTGCAATTATTGTCTTAATTCCATGCTATAAACGTAAGGATTCTATTGGAGCTTGTGCTTGGTGTTTAGTGATCTAAAGGCCATGGGAATCTATCATCTTCATGGCATCTCTGTGTTAGTCTTAAGCTGCTATTGCTTCTAGAATTCTCCATGGATTCAGGGCCTCCCAGGTTCTCTCTTAGCTGTCTGAGTCTTGGAAGCACCTTCTTTATTGCACTTAGTTTTAGTGTTAGTTACTGGTAACTGCTGTCCTGGTCAGGGTTCTTACAGACTGGCTTAGCTCTGGACTTATAGCCCTAAGTTCTCCAGGAGTCTTCAAACGCTTGTGACTGAGTGGAACGTGAAATGTTGGAGATAATAAGCCATTACTGAAATGTTAAACTATTCGTCTTTACAAGGAATATGAATCTTTAAGTGTGAGGGTAGTGAGTATAAAAGGGTACTGTAAAGGTCTGTAGGCTGCATAGGAGAGAATGAGTGGGGAAATCCCAATGAATTCGTTTTTCTTTTCTGGTGTGTAAGGCGATGAATAAGAAGAGTATGATGTCATAGATCAACTGGTTATTTTAATTAAGAACGGCAACTAATAGTGATAATTCTGATTGATTGGAGATATGAGAAAATAGCATTTAAGAAGCAGATTTAAAAGAAAGCTGAAATGTTCTGCATGGATTGCTAAGTCCTTGGAAATTTAGTTATAGGTCTTAGAGACAATAATCTTTTAGACAAGGTAATGTTATTGCCATCATATTATCTTTTTTCTCTTCAAATTAATTTTTTCTGTAAATTCTTATGGTTCACGAGGCGATGGCATCGGAATATCCTGTTAGCTCTATAGTTATTTGAATCTCTGATTAATTGTATCTGGAAATATATATTTAAGGAAACTAACTTAGCTAGATTGTAACTTTAACAGTAGACTAGAATGGGTTAAAATGACCATGAAAATATCAAGAAATATGTGTGAATTGAAGTGAAAATTCAGTTCCCTAGCCTTAAGGAAACTAAAGGTTTGGTCTCACTGGGGAATCAAACAAGCAAAGTAAATATTTTAGTAATTCTGTAATGCAAGTGTGTGTGATACATAGAGGGGCAGAGGAGGCAAACTGTATTTTGCCTGGGAAGATGTCAGGGAGGAGGTAACGATTGGGCTGAGATTAGAAAAGTGAGTTGGGTGTGCAAGGAAAACAAACTGGACAGTGACATTCCAGGCAGAGCAAACTGAGTAAGAAAAGACTTGATGGTGTTAGAAAGATGGTGTGATTGGGGGAGAGCTCAGCATTTCCAGAGCATAAAGTATAATAAAAAGGAGAATGATGATAATGATATCCCAAATGAGATAAGGGTGCTAGTTTAGGAACCCTCAAAAATTTCTGACTTGGAGGAGCAATGATGCTGCTCCTTACTGAGATAAAGACTATGAAAGGAGACATTAGGCTGAGAAATTGATGAGGTTGCGTTCAAGGCATATACGAGGGCTGTCTGGAAAGTATCCAGCCATGTTATACGAAGAATAGAGGCATTTATGGCTGGATTTTTTTTCCAGACAGCCCTTGTATAGGGACAGTTTAGATGAAATTGTCTAGCAGGGGTTGAAGGATATATAGTTCTGGGTTGCAGAGGAGACTGTTGGGCTAGAAATTCAGATTTGTTCAATATCACTGCCCTTATGGTTGTGAATGTCAAGGGTATAGATAAAAGAGTCAGTGGGTAAAAAGAGAGTCATGCAAGTACCACCAGCGTTTTAAGGTCTGGGTAAAAGATGATTCAGAAAAAAACCCAGACTTAGGAGGAGAATCATAAATACACAAAAGCATTAAAGAAGCACAAAACTAATGTTGTTCTCTAAAACAATTATGACTAAAAAATCGAATTAACCGTAATTTTAAATGTGCTTATTCAAACTACATACCACTTGCTGTTTTCTTTGTGAAATAAGGAACTGTGGCCTTTTAAAAAACTCACTGGCTTGAATGCATAAATGGAGACAGTGGATGGTTGAATAAATATGTATTAATGAGGTTGTAAATACTGCTGCTTTAGAAGAACCAAGGAGTGGTGGCGAAGAGTAATTTAGAATTATGGAGGAAGAGTGGTATATATGGTTTTAAAAATGTGACCTGTAAAAACGTACTGGAGCTCTTCATTAATTCATAGACCAAAATAAATTCTAGAAGGGTCCAAGATTTACATGTAAAATAAATGTATAAAGCTTATTAGAGAAAAATAGGATGGCAATTTAAAAAATTTGGTGTGGGGAAATTCTTAAGTTTAATGGGAAGATCATAATTCATAAAGGGAAAGATTGGTGGACTTAAGTATAGAAAAATAAGATATAGGGTTCTGTATACTGTGAATAAAATAGAAGAACAACTGACTAATTTGGGGGAAATATTTGCAGTGTGTGTAACAGAACGTCCTAAGTGTGGTCATGGGAGTAGATGACTCAAGTGATCAGAGGTTCAAGAGAGTGTGAGGAGACTATTGAGGAGGCCACAGTCCTTAGCCAGGGTATTTCGGAAGTCTTATCAGCATGACCATCAAAGCCCCCCAGGATTATGGTAGGTATTGTGATGGAATGAAATTCAGTGACATGGCTTCTGGAGTTCTTAATGATGTAGGGAGTAATCAGACCCATGGGCATTATAGATAAGGTATTGATTGATAAGATAGTAGCATAGATGGAATATCTGGACCTCAAAGGATACAGTATTAACATAGTATTTGTGAACATTCCTGAACTTTTAGTCCTTCTGAAACTGTAAATAAACTTGAAGATTTGAAGAAAATGTGAAAATGATGTTGGAAACCTTTTTGTGTATTACTTGAAACCATTTTGGTTTGGAGTTCCTGAAGTCACCAGCCAGAATAATAGTTTAGACTTTAGAACTTTAACTTCTCTTTCTGATATTAATAAAATGGGTATAAACTTCATTAGAGCCATACAGTTTAATCTTGGGGTCTCCCAGCTTAAGTGCACAGATTTTATATAGATACACCAAAGTATGAAATTTTTGTCTTTTTAGAATAAAAAATTGCCACGAAGAAGATAGATTCAAATGTAAACTTGTTTCTGAAATGGTTAGCTGATTTATTGGAATAATTCTCTAGGTGGGGAGACTGAGATACAGATTAAAGTTAAATTCCCACACGTAACAACTGTAGTGACTGGAAGGTGGAGGTTAAGGTTTGTGGTAAGAGGGGGAAGGTGGGTTAAAACTGTGGGAAAGCTACTTAAAGTGGGACAGATGTAGTGCACCTCATTAACTCGTTCAGCAAGCACTTGTTTAGGATTACTATACTTTACAAGGCAGAGAGGGCTTATGTGCCAAGCATGACCCTTCGTTACTTTCATGGTTTATTTCATTAAATCCTCACGATAGCACCTCACATAGGAATTATTATCCCCACTTTTAGGAGAGGAGATAGAGGCTTACAGAGTTGAAGTAATTTCCCCAAGGTCATATGGCTATTAAAAATAATGGAGGAGCCTGCTTTCAAATCCAAGGCCATTCGGCGGCAGGGCCTGAGCTCTTCAACACTCAGTTCTTTTTAAACTGGCAGGAAGGGCATTACTGAGTATTCACGTGGCACCAGGTGCCAGGCCCCATAATCCATGTAAGAATCCTCAAGGTAAGTTTCATTATCATCATCATAATTTAACGACAGTGCTGTATGTTTTCCCAAGTGGTTAGGTAGTTTGGCTACAGTCTATGCTGGATTCTATTTTCTCATTAGATGTTCATGCCAGTTCTATAATGCCCATTGGATGAAGTTGTAAGTTTAAGCAATTTGGAAAAACCCTTGTTTGAACAACATGAAGGCGATATATATTCCTTTACAGGTCCATTGTATTTTATGCAGCTAATTTTTATCCTTTTTCTTTTACATCTTCTCATATTACTTTGGTTTCTGTAGTTAAGATTTGTAAAAATTAAAATTTGTTTTGCCCTTAAAAGAAAAACAAACCCCTCAAACTGTTGAAGTCTACTTTGAAATCCTGAGCCTGCCTATAGCATTCAGTGCCACTTTGTTTTGTTTTGTTATGTGAACTTTCATTTATGAATAGGAAAACATTTATGAAAAGGAAAGTGGCTTTCCATGTGAAATACTCTAGGCAATAATCATAAGATCCTGTCAGTTTTATTTATTATTTATGTAAAATTATGTGCTTTACGTTGATCATTAGTATTTTAAAGGAAATGTGTTATTTTTCTTTCTTCCTCTTATTTTTTTTTTACCTCTTCTTTTCTTTTATCTTTTTTTACATATCAGTGTCCAGCAGTTTTATTTTAATTAAATTGAATTGGTGTTTGCATTTTTGTTTTAGATGGCATTGTCAGTCTTTTTCTAAAAGGAGAAGTAGATTATATGCTAGGTAATTGGGTGTTGCTGTTCACTTGTGCTGTACTGCAAAGGAGGAGGGAAAAATTAAGGTGTTAAATGCAAGTCTTTTTCTAAAGGAGCTAGGTGGTAGATATTAAATATATCTTTAATTAAAGACTATATTATAACAAAGGTTAAAAATTTTAATCTATAAATTGGGGTTCTGGTTTAATATTTCATTCTTAAGTGAAAAAAATGATTCACTGAGCCATATTTTTCAGGGCTGGTGAAATGCAAGTAGCCAAGGGTTACATACCTGTTCATTACAGCCTGTAACTTTATTACTCAGACTTCTCAAATTAACTAATATGTCAAATCCAGTTGTTAGCAGTTCTTGTTTATATTTTAATTTGCTGCATTTAAAATCTTCTTGTACAGCCGGGCTAGTTCTACCTTAAAAAAAGAAAACACCCCTCTGCTCGAAAGAAATGGTACTTCCTGCTTTCATAAACAGTCATGTGCATAGTTTAGCAAGGCCTGATGCCTCTGGAGCCTTTTCCCTTTATAGCACCATTGAATCCCCGTCCTAACGAGAAGTACTGCGAATCTTGTGGCCTCATTTTGAACAAAAGGGATTAGAGAAGAAAAATCTCTTGATATAAGGCTTGAAAGCAAGGGCAGGCAATCTTGGTTGTGAATATTTTCTGATTTTTCCAGAAATCAAGCAGAAGATTGAGCTGCTGATGTCAGTTAACTCTGAGAAGTCGTCCTCTTCAGAAAGGTACAGCTACATCTCTTGCATGAACAATTAATGGTGTAGCATTGCTAAGAAACAAACCAGGACATGTTTTTTTTCTTGTCAAGTTTGCTATATAACGTATTGTACTGCATGCTGGTCATTTTCCTCTATTGAAGATGTGTATTTGGGCAAGGCTGTTCTGCTTTTACAAAGGGTAATCGATTTTTAAAAAAACAGTGAAGTCTAATCAGCTGCAGCATGCACACCATAACACAGCAGACTGCCGGTTCATGTGTGACAGTTGTTAAGGCTTTAAAAAACAATTTACTTAGCTAAAAAACAAACAGAAATCTTGCTTTCTTTAAGGAAATGCTTGTATTGGATTTTCTTCTGATGTTTTGATGTTGTTACACAAAATTAACAAAATCTTCCAAATAATTTAGGTTAAAAATACTTGACATGATGGTAACAAATATTTTTCTTATGTGGAAAGGGAGTGCCATTTGTAAATAGCTTAGGAATTGCAAATCCACAGATTAGTCACATTCTGAAAGAGAGATATGATGCTTCTTCAAGTCTGTGCTAGGAAATGGAACAGTCACTGCATGCAGTAATGGCTCATGCCTGCAGGTAAGGACAAAATGACTCAAGTAATTTTAAAGCAATTATTTTATCTGTCAATCAAATGACTATACATGTAAGGAGGTATTTCCTTAAAATGGCCTTTTTACTTAATAAGTGGAATTAAGATATTTTTCATCGCAAGTCAAAAATGAGGTTATATAGTTGCCTATTTTGCTATGTAAATACTGTGTTCACTTCTGTTCACTAAAATTTTGTATACTACATAATGTTTTAAATTGGGGGTATTGGGTATACAGTTTATGATTATCTTTCTCTTGATTACCTAATAGCTTATACCTAATTTTGTATTTAAGTTATTTTGTTTTATCTTTTCTGTGGTTAGTTTTCAGGGTTATTTTTTTGTTCATGGATTTAATATTTAGGAAAAACATTATGAAGAAATAATTTTGTAGTTAAGGAATTATACAGGAAAAACACTAGGAAAAAAATGTGAAGAACCTAACATGATAAAATGGATTTAATTAAAGTACAGTAGTGTATGGAGGACATGATCTGATGGCAAAATGATGACATTAAATCGATTTATTAGTAAATTAGGTGAAAGCCTCCTGGCTTTAATTCAGGACATTACAAATATCACTGCTTTCTTTAGAGATTGGAAATAGAAAAACTTAGGTACATTTGTGTTTATTTTTATGTAGCTTCTAACTTCTGGTTTGTGGCTAAGCCATCCGTTTTTAAGTATTCTGTTTTCTGAGATGAAAAACAGTCCCTAGCCCGTGAATGTTCTCCCAGTAAAATGGTGGTGATGCGAAGGGGAGAGGGTGGTGGTGTAAATAGTGAATGGTCTGGGTGCCAACTGTAATGTTAGAGGTTTGTTACTAGGAAGAATATTCTTAATGGGATGATAGCCATAATTACGTTGAGTTCTTTGAACAAATGAATTGTCTCTTGATAAATTGAGGGTTGACTAGAATGGATGAATATTATTGAGAAACAAATTAGGAATGAGTGAGGTTTTTTTATATGCATTTTTATAAGGAAAGATTCTATAATATTTTGATTACATTTATTATTATTATTATTATTATTAATTTTTTAAAATCTGAGCTTGTGTGGTTAAATTTAGTGGAAAAGAAGGATGCATGTGGCCATGATTTTAAAGTTTAGAAATTAGCTGCTGTGTTAATGACAACTTTATACACAGTTTTACTAGAGCTTGCTCTCTTTGTTATTCTTTTCAGGGGTGCTTACATATATATTTGCAGTTGTCATACGCTGATTAATGAGTGATAAATGTTTATGGGTCCGCCAACACTTTGCAAACATAGAAATTGCTTTGCTAATATAAATATATTAAAAATAGAAGTTACTCTTTATTTCTCTTTTTAAAAATTATCCAGTGATGAATAGTTAAATCATTAATTTGTTAGAAGAACTTAGAAAATAAGAATCTGAAGTTAAAAAGAAAATTATGGCCTAGTAATGGTAAATCCTGCCCAGGAATTTAATAGTATCATCTAGCTTGTAGTATCTCATCTAGCATTACTATCATATTCTTCAATTCCTGTTCACCAGTTACTCTAAATTTTAAAAGTATTTATTTTTTTTAAAGTTAGTTTGAGGCATGACCTGAGTCTTAAAGATATTTGAAATTTATACTATATATGGTCAGTATTCTCATGTGTTTATTGGTAGGAAGGATGAAGAAACCCAGTCTTCTTTCTTTAGAGGAGAGAACCTACTTGTTTATAAGAAATCGAGTTATCATTTGCCACAATTGATTTTGCTCAGTGTCTACAGTATAGAATGATACTTTGATATTTCTAGGAACTGAGTAGAGAAACAGCACTTTTAACAATAGTGATGTAATGCTGCTAATAATTTTTCCATCTTGTATTTGTAACCCGCGTAATAGAATTGCTAGTCTTGTGACAGCTAGCACTTGTTGAATTAATTTTTTTTGAATTAATTTTTTTCAGACAATTTTGTAGAATGGGAAAAACAAAACAAAAAATAAACCTAATTATTTTTGTAGACTCTTAAGAATCTTTCATTGAAAAATACAAATACGGTTTAAAGTAATATGTAATAGGATCTTGAAGGTTTTTTTGGAGACCTCAATTAGAAAATGTTATCTTAACAGATCTCAATACTACCTTGAATTTTAAAATTACAATTTTACCTTTAACAGAATAGTGGAGGTCCGTTGAATGTCGTTTTGTAGGGGAGGCATGGAGTACTTCTGTTTAGAATGACTGACTCATAGGATAGAGACTAATGGAGTGACCAAAATGTAATCGTTTTTAAAATTTTTGATTTTATATTTTTTGAGAGAGATAAATGTCATCTTACCCAATTAAAAAATTAAGGAGACCATCACTAAATGAATTTCCTAAAGAGATACCTGATTTGTATGTTATTGCCAGTGAAGAGGAAGACATGTTGCAAGGGAGTAGTAGTACCCTTCTTACTTATTTTAAGAGTCAATCTTCCTGTGAGTATATTCTTTTTGACTGAGTTCCTTTGAATGAGGAATGTATTCTCTTAAATATGGTAAGGACAGAGCCATGCTTGGTTTTACTACCTCAGCTACCTACTATAAATGTAAAAAAATAAGGTGTGTATATTTATTTGATGTAAAAATTAGATTTTCTTCAAGTTTTCATTTCTTGCCGTTTCCAAGCTAGAACACTCCTGGGATTTGGAAATTTATGGGGTAGAGTAGGTGAGGAAGAGGAATAACAGGAATACTAATAACCATAATAGCTAGAAAACAAGATAGAAATCTTTATTAAACATTTTTGGATACTAGTTTTAAGTGACGGGGTGGGTGGGGAGAGAGAGGAAGAGAGGAGAGAGAGAGAGAGAGAGAGAAACACACACACACACACACACACACACACACACACACACACACACAGCTGTTGGAAGGATTCGAACAAATCATACTAAAATTATTGTCAAACTGTATTGCTACTTCTTCAGAGAACTCATGAGCAGAATTGGACAGCTCCCAAAGAAGAGCTGGGCCCAGAATGCTCAGAGCCACGATTCCCAATCCATCTAGGCGGGCTCCAGGGAAGGGCTGAGAAGTTTGTGAAGCTGAGCCTTAGAAACTGAGAATCTACATTCCCACTAAGCATTGCCCACATCTGCTATTGTTAAATGATATAAATGGGTGTGTTGTAATTAATAAAGTTTACAATCAGTCAAAAGTTAACTATCAGTGCCTATTAGAGTTGCATTTTCTCAGGTAATAACTACAAGGAACATTTCTTGTTCTGTGTGTATTTGATTTTTTGGTGGGGGGTGTTAGAAAGGGGCCCTTATACTGCATAAATAAGTAGCAGCCTAGATAATTGCCATCCCACATAGCTAGCACATATTTGAATTGACACATTGCTTAGCTACCTTTTTCAGGAGAAGAGAGAAAGGGAGAGTGAGAAAGCAGAAAAATATTTATGCTGTGGCCTGTATTCTAACAATGTTGTGTGAACAGGATAGGTGCAAAGTCAGAAAGATTGTATGTTGTTCCTCTCCAAGTATACAGGCATTTGAAAGACATGAAGAACCTGTGCTATTTTTGTGTATGTGTTTTAATTCCTTTTCTTACTTTGGAGTCTCTTAAGTAAAGAGAAAAAGGGCATATGATAATGATGCGTGGTTGCAGAAAGCAAAAAGAGAAGCCTGGCAGAATAAGGGAAGATGAAGGGAGGAAATAAAAAAAATAAGATAGGACCAGATGAAGAGAGAAGGAAGTACAGGATATTCAGGGGAAAAGGATCTGGGACCAACGTGTCTATTATTTGCTCTTTTGTTGAGTATGCTTTCCTCCATGTCTGTGGTGACCTGAGAGTAGTCACTGTAGGAGAGCCGGATTTTATAGAAGATTCTCTCTTCGTTGTACTCCTCACTCCCCATTCCAGCTCAGGGTAGAACAGACAGTTCCTGATAACTCTTTTTCCCTTTTCCAGCACCCACTCTGCTACTTTTGACTTTGCTTCTCTATTTGCAGGATAGGTGTAGTGACTTAAGGCTTCGGCGTTGGCGCTGTCAGCACTGCGGCCTGGGTTCGATTCCCAGTCAGGGAGCTACCCACATACCAAAAAGCAAAAAAAAAAAAAAAAAAAAAAAAAAAAAAAAAAAAAAAAAAAAAAAAAAAAAAAAAAAAAAAAAAAAAAAAAAAAAAAAGATGTATGTGTTTTTTCCTTGGTGAGATGAGATGAAGAGTGGCTGATTGAGTTGTTTTC
This sequence comes from Lyroderma lyra, assembly GCA_004026885.1. Lineage (NCBI taxonomy): Eukaryota > Metazoa > Chordata > Mammalia > Chiroptera > Megadermatidae > Lyroderma > Lyroderma lyra. The sequence continues at coordinate 221,609 of PVJL010001507.1, read as the reverse complement.
CCGCCACTCAATCCTTATGCTTTCTTTTGTTTTTATTTAATTTTTAGTTATGTTTTTTTTATTGAAGATATATATATGGGAGACTGCACATAGAGCGGTATGAAATGCAATTTATTGATTTTTTTTAATTTTGTAATTTATTGATTTTTTTTATTTTGCAGTTTGTCTTATGTGTCATATCTATAAGAAATTTTTTCTAAGCCCAAGGTTAGTAAGGTTTTATGCTACATTTACTTATAGAAAAGTTTTTAGTGTTTAAGTCTGATTAATTTTGGATTTTAATATTAAGGTAAAGATTGAGATTATTTCCACATATGACTATTAAGTTTTATCTGTTTTTGAACATTATATGTAAATAGAAACCCTTATACTCTCTTGGTCTGTCTTCTCCCAAGGTTACCTATGTGAGTAGTTCTAATTGATTGTCTTATTTCTGTAGCTTATTCACTGTATGAGTATACCTCATTTTATTTATCCATTGTGCTATTAATAAGCATGTGGGATGTTTGGAGCTTGTGGCTATTAGATATAGTGTGCTGCTATAAGCATTTATTTGCATGTCTTTAGATGGATGAACCTATGCATGCATTTTTGTTGTGTATATTCCTGAGCCTCAGTGAATGTGCCAATCTTCACTTCCACCAGCTGTGCTCCAGGTCCTTGCCAACTTGGTACCGTATATCCTTTCTCTCTTCCCTTCCCTCTTCTTTTCCCTTCCCTCCCTTTTTATCTTTCTTTTTTTTAGCGTTCTAGTGGGTGTGCCAGTGTGACCCAGAGTCGCAACCTTTTTGAGGAGGCTTAGAAGCAGATAGGGGACTGTTTCTGAGTACTGACTTTCTCGCAGCAGGAGATACGAATTAGAAGTTTAGAATAAACAGGAACCATGGGGTATAGTCATCCTGAGGCACTACTCTCCCACTGACTGATTCTGATCTCCTAACTGGGTCCTAGAGGCTACAGGTGTAACATTAGTTTTCTGATTTGGTTTCAATAGCAAAACTATTTCTTCAGTTAAATCTTATTCGAAGCCTATCATGTAAACATTCTTCATGTGAAGAATCTCTTGGACTGGGAACCCTGCTTTCAGGAAGTAATCAGAGCCTCAGTTCTTACAGCCCCTCCAGGAACTCTAGTCCTCTTGGAAACCCTTGAAGTAGGTAGGCCATCTTAGGTCTGACCAAGAAATTATGACATTTTTGATATGGTCCAAGTGTTAAATTTTATATTGTTCATAGTCTCTAAAATTTTTATATCATATACCTAAATAAAAATGTAGTATTTTCTTTTAATACCTGTTAGAAACAACTGGACAGTTATCTAAGCTTCCTTCCTGTTGGTCATTATTTATTTGGTCTAGATGCAGTAGTTTCTAAATTATTTTCTTTGTTATCAATTTAGTCTTTGATTCTGTTTCCTGATTCCTCTTTGGAGGGCTGCCACATTACAGCTAGAGCAAATCTTGCAGAACACAGATCTGATCAGATAGGCCACTCTGTTTTAAAAGCCCTTCAGCTGTCTTTCCGTTGTTCTTGGCGTAAAGGTAAACTCCATATTTGTGCCATGTGCACCCACTGTCTCCAGCCCAGTCTCAGACTCCTCCGCCTTTGCTCATGTTGATCCTGCCATGTTGTTTTGCTGCTGCCATCCCTCTCATCACAAAGAAGCCCTGCCTAGGTCGGATTACACCTGCTGTAAGCCCTTACAGAAACATGGACCTCCTCTTTGTAGCATTTGTCACAGCTGCTGTTTGACAGTGGGGAGTATCAGTGACATTCGGTCTATGTACTGGTTTACTTACTGTCAGCCCCAACTTATTTAAATATAGAAGTGGTTTTGTCACAAAATTATTTTATATTATCATTTGCAGCTTATAAATTAATGAAGTTTGGGAAGACATTTTTGGTATAGGGAGTCATATAATTCTATGATATTGGCATAGATTAATAAATTGTAGCCACATATAGTCATAACTAGTCAATTAATATCTATATGAAATCATATATAGTCAATTATAGTCATAAGCTAATTTAACTCTTATAAAGTGTCAAGGTTACAAATCTCAGATTTTTCTCTCGCCATAAAAATGTAGTTTATTATTACATACATATATTAATATTTTTTACATTTGTTTTAATGTAAACTGGAAATTTAAATAAATCTGAACACTTTATATCTCTGTCAAACTAGCAACATTGTAACATAGACATTTATTTCCCAGATGTCCTTATTTTGTGTATTGCCTTGGTGCTTTTTTGTTAGGGTTGCACTCCACCCTCTGCTGTTACTTACTTAATATTATGCTTAGTTGTTTATTTTAATTGTAGTAAAATATACATAACATGAACTATTATATATATGCTCAGATTGAAAGAACCCTGGGAAAGGAGTAACTTTCTCAGTATGTGATTTCATTGTAATTCAGTACCAAGCCCCACGTATCACCTAAGATCATTTTGTATACTAGTAGTGGCACTTCCTCATCACTTTGGGAACCCCCCCCCCCTTTCCCCATATAGTAGATCAGGGAAGTTTTGAACAAATGTGAGCAGCTGTTACAAGAATAACAATGGTAACAATAAGGGAAAAAGCACTCTACTTTTAACAGTCATATTACAGATTTCCTTTGCAGCAGAATTCTTTATGTGCCAGTAGCTGGAAGAAGTTAATACTAATTATAGTATAGATTACATTTGTCATCCGTCTATCATCTGTCCATCCATCCAGCATATATTAGCAATTGTTATGCGCTAGGCATACAGTGATTTTGGAAATCAGGGAAAAACAAAGGCAGCACAAAAGCATAGGATGTTTAATGAAGTTTGGTGGGTGGCTTACCCCTGATATTACTTGGTCAGTTTCTTGAGGAACTGTATCACAGAAAAGACTCTCTAGTGAGAGACCCTTGACATTCTTGAAAGAATTACACATAACCAATAATTGCATTTTTGGAAAACTGTCATAAGGACTAGAGCTGTGGTGAAGGGGTTACAAACAGAATTGTCTACCAAAGGCCACTGTAAATGAGTGGTGAAGGCCAGGTAAGGATTCTAGAAAACTGGAGACCACAGTTCCATCTAAGGAGGTGTAGCCACTAATTAGCTCTCGCTGATTATTGCCACGTTGAAATACATGCCAAGTTTTGCCAACTTTTTTGATTTTTAGAAGGTGAAAATTCATTTTTAATGTCAGAGCTCTCATTTTAAATGATGGTGCAAATTAAACCAAAACAAAAAGTTGTATCTATCTTGAAAAAAAGAATATCTGTTGTCTAAATTCAGCTCATTATTTTTTCTGTACTGTAGCACATAGATTCACAATTTGTGAGCCACAGACCTGTTCAGGCTTATTGTAAAGGAATTTCAAATCCTAAGAGTACTAAACATTATCTATACATTGAAGGCATACAAGTCAAACTATTGTCATGCTAAGGAGTGTGTTTCTGTGCTTTTTCTGCCATTTCAACTATGCAAAAACACTAGTGATAGCTGCTCTAATAACCACATACAAAGATACCAAAATTTAATGATACCAATAGTTTGGAATAGCAAGGGTCAAGAGATAATTATTTCTCTAACTGAGAAGTTATGTTCATTTATTTATTATATCAGTATTCATTAAGTACTCACTATGGTGAAACTTAAACTGTCATAAATAATCTGAAAATTACAGAGGCAGAACGAACGGTGTTCTGTTTATTCACCTGCCTCCTCATCCTTTTTCTCCTTTCCCTTCTTTTTCCATCTTTCTTTTGCCCCTTCACCCATACCCCTTTCCACAAAAAAAATTTTGAGGCTAGTTAGAAGAATATCTGCAATGCAATACAGCATCTACAATGCAGTACAACATCTGCAGTGCAAAAGGGTCAGACAAAATGCAGGTCAAGGCAGACAGTTATGATGGAGAATAACCAGACGCACACCCAGATGTGTTGGATTTGCTGTGCAGCTATTAAAGTGACCGACAAATTTTGTTTTAAGTTTTCTGACAGCCAAACTAAAGAAAAAAAGTAACATTGCTCTGTTATCTATAAGGAGAAAATATACAAGTTTCTATAGAAGAACCAGACCTTTTTTTTTGTAACTTAATTATGATTATTTAATGAAACCTTTTTCACATATCTCAGAAGATATGTTAGTTCATTTTAGAAAATTCAGATAAAAAGAACACAAAAAGCGCTATGCTTTTATCATTAAAGGTCAGTCATCATTGTTTTTTAAGTTTAATTTTTTGTTTTAATTAAGTATATTTATAAAAATGAAGCATATATATTTTAACAATAACCCCATTAAGAAGAAAATCCGGTATTATACTGACAAATTATTTCGAAATTGGCTTTTTACAGTTAACATGAGCATTTTAAAAAAATACTGTCCTTTTTAAAGGCTGCATAAGATGTGATCCATGCTGTGGATGAATATACCATAATTTTATTTATTGAGTCTTGGTCTTAGAAATGGAATCCCTTGTAAAGCCAGCATGTAAGGATCTTGATAAGGAGTGTTAAATTACCTCCAGAAAGATACAGCTTTTCTTACTGGTAGTGTATAATGGACCTTTTTTGCTTACACTCTAAATTGTGGTTCTCAAAATAGTCTCTTTTTGAGCATTGTAAAGATGACATCAAACAATATGCTAGACCAGTTGGTTCCCAACCTTTTTCCACTTGTGTACCCCTTTAAAACCCATTTCTATAAATTGTACCCTTGTTTTTAAACAGCTGTTTTTAAGTATTGACACTTTTGTTTAGTGCCTATCTTTTTTTAAAGTTACATTATTTTATTGGATTTTTAAAAAAATTATTGGGGTGACATTGATTAGTAAAAATTACATGGGTCCCAGGTGTGCAATCCATTACATCTTCTATGTGTTGTATTATGTGTTTATCACCCAGAGTCAGTTCTCTTCCATCACTATATATTTGTGTCCCTGTCCCCCCGCCTCTTTTACCCTCAGGTAACTACTAAATTACTGACTGTGTCCATGACATTTGTTTCTTTGTTGCTTTCGATTCTGTGTTAACAATTGAACTAAATTTTTCCATCCCTTTCCCTTATTTTACCCACTCTCCCCTCCTCCCATCTTAAAGAAGTCCCTCTAGCATTCTTTGTAATACTGGTTTGGTTTGATATATGTCTAACTTTTCCTTATCAGAGAAGCTCTTTCTCTGTCCTACAATTTTGAATGCTAGCCTTGCCAGATACATTATTCTTGGTTGTAGATCCTTGGTTTTCATCACGTTGAATATTTTCTGCCAATCCCTTCTGGCTTGTAAAGTTCCTGGTGAGAAATCAGCTGAGAATCTAATGGGTGTCCCCTTATAAGTTTCCACTTACATTTCTCTTGGTGTTTTTAGAATTTTCTCTTTTACTTTAACTTTTGCCATTTTAATTATGAAGTGTGTTGGTGTGTTCTTGTTTGGGATTCTCTGTGCATCCTGGACTTGTATGTCTATTTCCTTCATCAGGTTAGGAAAATTTTCAGTCATTATTTCTTCAAGTGATATCTTGATCCCTTGCTTTTCCTCTGTCCCTTCTGGTACACCTATGATTCTGATATTCTTCCGCTTAAAATTGTCCCAGAGGAATCTCAAACCGTCCTCATTTTCCTGGATTCTCATATCTCTCTGTTCTAAATGGGTGTTTTCTGCTAGCCTTCCCTGCAAATCACTACTTTGCACTTCTTTTGTATGACTTTTACACTGTTCTTCATTTCAGTTAATATAGTCATTATCTCTCTCTGGTCCTTTATATAATGATTTGTAAGTCTTCTTTAATGCTTGCTATCTCTGTTGAAATTATCATTGCTTGGAGCTCGGTTTTTGATGGGTCCCCTGTCCCCATCTCTTTAATTCTCTGGTTTCTCACTTTTTGCAGCCTCTCTGGACCCTCCCAACCATAATTTCTGTGGTGTACGCTTCTGATACTGGATGGGCCAGGGGTCTGTGGAGGAGGAATGTTTGTGGTTTTGTTTTCTTCCTGTGGCTCCGGGGGTCATGCAGGGTTTGGGCATGATTTCACCTTTCCGTTCTGGGTTTGCCCCATGCACAGATTCTGCCCTGAGCTGTGGGATCAGTCCTGTATAGTGGTTTTTCAAACTGTCCTGATTGTCAGCTGAAAAACGTGGGCAAAGCCCTCCCTCTCCTTCTCCTTCCCGGCTGGAGCATTGGTGCTGTGGCTCCTCACCGCCTTGTTGCTTCTCTGGGAACCAGAGTGAAGTCCGGCCGCTGCAGTTTGCAGACTGGTCTGCACCTCCTGGGGCCAAAATGAGGTGGTTGCGGTATCTCACGCCCCACCTTTCGTCCTCCTTTCCTCTGTCCCGGGGAGTGTGTGAGGCCTGGAGCGCTCTCCCACCGCCTTCTTCCTCCTCCCTTCCCCAGTAGTAGAGCTCTAAGCATGGACCCACGCAGCCGAGTCCCTGCTCTTGTCTTTTATTTTTCCTTTGTTTAACCCACTGTCCGCCTACAGGTACCTTAATGCCACGAGTGGTTTCTTAGCTGTCATTGTGCGATGTGTAGAGGGTCCTCTGTTGAGGTATAGGTGTTTTATTAGTTGTAATCTCCAGAGGAGTTTTCTGGAGGTCCCTCTCTTGCTGCCATTTTGTTGCATCTCCTCAGTGCATATCTTAATGTACAACTAGAAATGAGGAAATAAGTTAAGAAAAAAATTACCGCACTAAACGTACAAACCACAGATTTAATTTTACAATATTCGTAACATACTTAAATATTGAAAATGATCAAGTATTTAACAGACTTTTAATTTATTATTAATAATATTTATTTGTGTTATCTGAAAAGTGTAATAATTCTTATTCAGATCACTAGACATTTGAAACTTCGTTAGTGAGATCATGGAGCTTGCTTTGATGCACTTAAGTTTCTTGAAATCAGGCCAAAAGATGCAAGATACAGTCTTAAATCTGGACTTGCATTAGCTTGTTGTGGTACTTACTTTTTATGAAGGTGTGAGAAGAAAAAGCTCTTTCCACTAGTTCAGTATTAGTAAATGGCAAGAGGTATTTGAGTGCCTTTTCATTGAGCTCTTTATATTCCTCACTGATATCTACCCAGAAGGTAATAAGATGCTTTCTTTTAAAATCAGAATTTGAAGAAGAATTGGTTGAAAGTTCCATTAACTGTTCTTTTTCATTGATTGGTAGTTTAACTTCTTTGCATAATTCTTCATTGAAGGGATCTGCAATCCAGTTGTTTTCTCTTCCACGTTAAGTGCTTATAAAAGGACACTGTAAGACCTTCCAAGTGAATTAAAATATTCTCTTTCACATTTTGGGATAGGTACAAGTCATTCTCAGATAAGTTGCGCAGAGCTTCAAAAACTTCAGGCTGACCTCTTTCCATACACACTTTCCAAAAGTCCAGTTTTTTAATCATTGACTCAGTTTTGTAGGTTATTTTGAATATAGCCACTGAACTGTTTTGAAGTCCTAAGTTGAGTTTGTTTATTTCTAGAAAAATATCTGATAAATATGGAAGACTTTAAAGCCAATCACTGTCCTGAAACTTTGGAGTAAGAGGAAACGATCATCTTCAAAAAAATACCTGGACTTCATGTCTAAGTTTGAATATCCATATAAGTACTTTGCCGCGAGATAGCCACCTTGCCTCCCTAATGCAAAAGGAATGTGCTGTTCATTTCTTCACACAGTGCTTTAAACAAGCTGGAGTTTCATGGTTGTGACTTAATAAAATTTACAACTTTTACAGCCTCATCAAGAACATCTTTCAGTTCACTAGGAAGAGGCTTGGATGCAAGACTTTGTCCATGAATGCAGCAGTGACTGCATGGTACAACTGCTACTTTAATTTGGCCAGGTAGGCCTATAAAACAACCTGACACAGACTTGCTTCTGTCTGTGCATACATCACAACAATTCAACCAACTAATGTCCTTTTCAATGAAATAACCATTGATTGCATTAAAAATATCTTCGCCTGTAGTACACTCTGTCAATGGGTAACAGAGCAACAGGTTTCTTTCTCAGTTTCATTTCCTACCAAGTACCTTGTGATACGCTTTGGACCCAGAATGAAAAAGAGCATTGTGTTCTTGGGGCCAGTGTAATCTTTAGCCCACAGGAGGAGCTTCTGTTTAATGCAGGGCTGAAGAAGGCTTATAGTTATGTTGAACGCTTATTTATTTATTTATTTACTCATTTATTTATTTTTCTGCCCATCTATTTATTTATTTATGTATTTATTGAAAGGAAGTCTGATGGGATTAAACATGGAATTGTGAAAGAGAAATATTTTGTTGTCAGCTCAGTATTTTTTATTTTATTAAAAGATTAAATAATGCTACCTTGGTTCTTACTGGGTATTTATCAGTTATACTTTGACAGGCTGTGTTTTACTAAATAAAAGACTTCTTTAGAGAAATCCTTCTCCGCCTATGATACAATAAAATTCTTGGTCTGTTATATGTGATTTTTTTCTCCTCAGTTTAGGACTGTCATTTTTTCCCTGGGCGTTTGTAGTTGGAACAAGAGAGTATACTGATTTATTGCTGTGGTGGTGTCTTGGTACACATCCATTTCAGTGTAGGTGCAAGTATTTATTTCAAAGTAAACAAATCAAGAAGTTGTGTTTAAGTGTAGCGAATTGTGCCGTGTCTTGTTCATACTTTCTTCCAGTTCCTTCCCTGCCGTGTATTCATGAATAGCTGCTACTGCTGTTGTTGCCCTTACGTCAGTCATGTTCCCAGTGGCAGGTTAGGGCCTGCTTAGCAGTCCACTGGGCTCTTGAAGAAAAATACAGTTATTATTCCTTGCTTTTCTCAGAGTTGCTATACAGCTAGTGACGAAAATTGAAATGATTACCATAGTAGAAAAACTTGCTGTTCACTCACCTGATTGTTTAATGAAATCCCAGATTTTATGGAGAACATTAGAAAGACCTTCTGACTTAGGACGAGATATTATGATGGATCTGTAGAAACACTTTTAGATAAATGCAAATCAAGCCTTTTCCAAGAAATTTTTTTCAAAATTTGATGTTTTAAAGTAGGTCTGCTGTCAGTGAACCAGGTGTGCTCTGGTCAGATTCCTGACTCAGAGAATTCATGTTCATAATAAAGTGATTGCTTTAAGCCACACACACACAAAAGAAGTGGATCTACTGAAGTTAACTTCTAAAGATGAGGCTCTGTCTAGTTACCTGATTTGATTTGGTACTTTTTGTAGTTTTGACATTTAAAATTCCCATGAAGGGTTTGTGACATTATTCCGTGCATGTGTAGAAGGTAAAACTGGTATATCTCCAAATACGAAATTATATGAGGTCAGATAATTAATTTCATGAACTCATCCTAGAAAAAGTGCTACATACCTCATTGCTGACTATCACTACAGTCACCTTTGAAGTACTCCCCTTGGGAAGCTATGCACCGACGCCAGTTCCTACCAAGTCCACCCTTCGAAGCAATTTTGGAACTCTTTTTTTGGAATGGCCATGAGCTGACATCATACCCAAAATCTGACAATTAAGTTCGTGAACTTCCCACCATGCACTTATGTTGGCAACACTGTACAAACAACTCGGTAAGGTATCATAACCTTGCCAATGTTAAGCGCACAGTGGTAAGTTTGCAAACTGAATTGTCAGATTTTGGGTACGACGACAGCTGTGATGGCCATTCCAGAAAAAAGTTCAAAAGTGCTTTGAAGGGTGGACTAGGCACTGGCATCAGTGCATAGCTTCCCAAGGGGAGTACTTCTGAGGTAACTGTAGTGATATTGAGCAAAGAGTTATGTAGCACTTTTTTTTTTTTAGGATGAGTTCGTGAAATTAATTAATTGTCTGACCTTGTATGGTGACTGACATTGTATTCCCCAGTAAGTCCAACACAGCCAGCTTTTTTCTCCAGTGATACAACAACACCATTCTTTTCTTGCATTGTTTGCATTATGCACATAGGCAACATGAGCTCAGATGAAGAAATCAAAGATTTACACGTCATGTCTCATATCATTCCAAGTCATACACTTATTGAAAGGAATGTTGGGAAGAATCATATTATCAAAATTCTTATTTTCCCTCTAACTTCAATCTAATTAAGATGGTGGAAGGTAAAAGTGCATTCATAAATGATGTAATTTGATTACATTGTTTTGTTTTTATTAACTATTATAATCAAAATTATTTAACAAGTTTTTTTAACCAGGCATATGCTTGTATAGATGAATAGAATGATAAAAATATCATGCGAGAAGGGAATTCGGAGGTCCAGCTTATCCCCTACCCATATTTTATACATGAGGAAAACTGTTGCCTCAAATGGTGAAATGATTTATCTAAGGTTTCAGGTAGGATTCTTATAAACCAATAACTTTCAGATTTAAATTTAAGAAATTTAGAGTGTTAGAACATAGCACCAAAGAATTGACTAGACCAAATTTCTTCCTCTTCCTTAACCCTACCAGACCTGAGGCCCTGAACCTAACTGTCCCCTATACCTGGGCTCCTGAGCATTAAAGAGAAAAAACCAACATGATAGAGAAAAATGTTAGTTCCATGCAAACAAGCGGTCAGAATAAGATGGAACTTGGAGTCATGTTTCTCACGTACGAGGCAAAGTACCGAACACTAAGTACCGCGGTCTGGCGGCAGGTCCGGACACGACCGACAAATCGGTACAGCGGTCTGGGAGGGTTAAAAGAATCAGTTATGGTTATTTTAAATTATTATTTTAAACCAGTACTGTACTTTTAGATCTGTTTTAGCCAGAGCATGGAAGGAGTAACTTAAATACCTTTTGTTTTTTACAGCTTAATCTCCTGGTCATTATTAGTTTAGTTATTTTAGAAAACCCTATAAATGAATTAGGTAAATGGTTCTTTTTACCCAATTGTATAAGTAAGAAAGCTAGTATGTATATGATTTGACAATGTTCAGTTCCAGTTAGTGGTTGAGGTGTGCTCAAAGCCATTTTTTGTAGCTCCAAACACTGTGCCTCAGAGTCTGAACACCAGAGATGTTGAGTGTTTTCATATACAAGATGTATTGAGTCAGATTGCATGCATTTAATGAGAGTATGTGCTCTTTTGGTCTTTCCCCAGGGATTTCAATGTATAAGCACTTAGAAGGCAAAGAGATTTAGGAGTGCCAGCCTTGGCCATGAAACAGTAAATAAAAATAGCACATATGGACAAAATTCACATTTTTGCCATCTTTTACTCTTTTCTTGCCTATCCTGGTTTAACATAAGGGATTTTAACCTCAAATCTCTGTTTGAAGAGGACCGTTTAATTCTTTGTCAGGAAGGACCAGTGTTTAAATATAAATGTGACTCTGAACCCCTGGGATCACAGAATCTGCTTCCTTAAAAGTAGCAGCAGCCTTTTCAGGAGATGGTAGAAAAGATCATCAGTACAGTCAGTTCAAGTACCAAGAATTAAACTTCATCATTTCAGTTGCTGTTTAAAAAAATTTGTTTCCCGTCATAAATTGTCATGTTTTGTTCAGTTAATAATTAAAAACTTTGAATAATAAAATGAGAAACCAACAAAAGGTTTAGCTTTTTTTTTTTTTAATGTACGGCATGTGGTCAGTTCTGATAGCCACGTAGCCATCATTGGCGTCTGACGATGACTGGTGTACTGAAGAAAGGTTATCATCATTCATTCTGTCTCATTTTCCTCCGTCTTCTTCTTCATCTTTCATTAATGCTGAACAATCACTGACTCCAGACCCTTTTCCAAGTGCTCTCTCAGTCCTCTTAGCAGTATTATTTACAGATGGATTAGAAATAAGGTACCCAAAGTCATAGAGCCAAGAAGTTTAAAACGTGCCTCCTTTTACGGTAGGATGTATTCATGTTTCATTTGTGGAGAAAAATGGTTAACGGCAGGAAGAAAGACTTTGATGATATAAAATAAAATTTAGTTCTCATGCAGCTTGTGCTGTAGTTAGGAGCCCATGGAGACGTGGTTGGATTCCCAGTTCACATAGTACTAGATGTACCAGGGCCCTCTGTTTTTCTCTGAAAGTACTAAATGTGAATGCCCATAAGGGAAGCTCAGGCCCACTCCAGTAGAACCAGGACCCAGCATTTATTATTATACATAGTTTTAAAAATTTTATATTCTTGTGAATTTGTTTTTATTGGGGTGTAGGGGATAGGCCAGGAAATGTCACTCTGGATGGTTATACCCCACCCGGGTACTGCCCATTCTACTCTTCCTGGAAGAGCTGTGGAGCCTTTCCTTTTTCTTGGAGCTGCTGCTCTTGTTGGCAGCAGCCTCCTCAGGTCCATTGCTGAGCGGCCCCTCTTTGGAAGAGAATTGCCTCTTTTTCTTGGAGACACTCCTGCTTCCTGCCTGTTCAGGGTCCTTAACCTGTTTCTCTTTGGGCAAAGATTTCTTCCTCTTGGGAAGACTTCCACTGCCACTTGTTCCTTCAAGATCACTACTAACCAGCCCCTTCTTGGAAGAAGATGTTTTTCTCTTGGGTGTAGATAAAGAGATAGATGGTTCTTTCATTCCGTTTTCTTGAGGAACGTCCTGGAGCTTTTGCTTTTTCTTCTTTTTGGGTCTTTCCCTTGTCTGTTCACACTCCTCAGATGTATTACTACTGCTGTTTTCTGAAGATGCCAGGACAATTGCAGCCAGATGTTTCCTTTCCTTCTTCAAGTGGTTTTCCAACTTCCTGGTAATCTCAGCAGCCGCTTTTACCGCCTGAACCATTGCCTCCTTCATGACCTCCAGATTCCTTTATGGAATCTCTCCAGTCTCGTAGAAGGACAGCCACTCTTCAACTTGTTCTTGAAGCTTCTCCCCAAATACCCATACCATTGGGTACCTCAGAGAAGCAATCGTTTCAAGACTCAGTACTGTATTTGCATTGTCAAGTATTGGGAAATGCGGCCTTTGTTCTTGGCAGCTGCTCAGCCAATGAAGGTGGAGTGGAAAATGAGTTCATATTCTGGGGTGTTATCCCTTGTCTTTGAGGCTCTGGAAACTAGATCTGATTGCTGGGCTCTGGGTGTCCCTGAGACACCAGGACTGGCCATTACCCATGTAAACAGAGTTCTGTATAAGTCAGAAAGCCTGGTCAGCCATCACTGTGATATTATTATTGTCTTAATGCTGCACACTCACCTAGCTAATTCTTTAAGGCATTTGAGCTGTGAACCATTTACAGAAAGGGAAAAGCTTCCATAATCTGGAAATATCCCTCATCAGCAGATTACACTCATGTGTAGTCAGTCCCTGTTCTCCTGACAGTTCTAGGCACAGGAAGGATTACTGTCATAAACTGGCTACCTGCCAAAATTGTTATATGAGTAATTTATAGTTGATTGGCTCTGGAATACATAGATATGCTTAATACAAAGGTTTCTATCTTGGTTCATGAGAAGTTGGGATAGAAGATGAAGAACTAAAAGTGATCCTTCTTAGTTTCTTTGTTGATCTTTCCTTTATCTGAATGTTGGCCTCTCCTCTGGGTCTCTCTGTCCTTGGCCTGCTGTTCTTATATACATTTTCTCTGTCTCCATGGTTTTGAATACCATCTGTGTGGATGACTCCCGAATTTATATCTCCAGTTCTCTGTTCTACAGACTATCCAGCTGCCTCCTATGGTACATCACTATATAAATGTCTATTGAGACCTCAGATTTAACCAGCCCTAAACCAAACTCATGATCTCATTTTTATCCTTCTTGACTGTGCTGATAGATGATATGACCAATCTGTGCTTTACTTTTCTGTGGTAGGGTGAGTTGTAGTGTAGGGGAGAGAATAAATCATCTGTTTGGTTTATGGCTACGGTGGGCCAGTGATAAACCTTACCCCTGTGTAGCCTGCCTCTGGTTTTAAATGAACGTCTTAAATATCTCTGAAAGGAAGAAGGCAACAGGAAACTGTGTGAGATCTATGTGAGGACAGAAGGAAGTTCCCTAATCTCAGCCCAGCAAATAGTGAGGATTTCCCCCTAATACGTGTTTGTAACCTTCACACTTTTCTGTCATCTCTGTGCCATACTCTTGGCTCATGTTACTTTACTGTCAGGCTCTGCAATGGTGGGGCCCACTGTGACTGGGAATGGCCCTTCTGTCTCTAATGCATCACTATGCTCATTTTAATTTAAAAAAGTGAAGGTTATAACTTTTTACAGTCTCCAAGCCTCAGCATTCATTACCTTATCTCATTTTTCTTTTCAGTTCTAGATGAGATTGCTTGATCACTAGGTCCTATGGATTCCTTGCAGAAGTCCTTCCTAAATCCAACTGCTCCTGTTTGACCTTGTTGTGCTGATTTTATTCGGTTATCTCTTGCCTCTGGCCTCCAGTACTGCTCAGTTTTTTCCCTAACTGCTACTAGTCTCGACTTCACCCTTGGTACTACATCCGAGATCACTTTCCCAAGACTCATTAGTGTAGTTTAAGAAGGTCCTTCCCAATCTAATTTTCTAACCTGTAGCTCCTACTGAGCTGCCATCTTTGGTCCTATCAAAGTTTTTATCTTCATGACAGGCTCTTCCCTCTGCCTGGACCTCACCCTCTCAGCTTTGAGCTGTCCTTCCCACCCTCTTAGAGGGCACTTCTCCCTTTTTTTTTTCCACCTCCTGATAAGCCATTTATACATCTGTACTGAGAAGCTTGCCTGTTATCCCACTAGATGGTGAGAGACAAAGTGTTTTGTCTGTCTTCATGTTCCTGGTACCTAGCACCTCTTCCGGCCCATATAGTAGATAAAAATTTTATTTGAATAAAGGCTTTTTATTTCCCAATTAGTGTGGAACTTTTCTCTAAGAAAAAATTATTTTTGTCTTTTATATTAAAAAATATTTGGCAGTATCTTCTTTACTTTCTTCTGAAAAGCTTTGCTAAATGTTTCTTTTTGTAGCTGTTTTACCTGGCCTGCCTAGGCTGAGAACCTTAAAGGACTTCCATTGCTTTCCATGGAGTCTCTAACAGCTTTTTTCTGACTACTGTGTCCTCCTAGAAAAACCTCCCTGATATTTGAATTGCCCGTGAGCCATGGAGCCTTGGAGGCACACACGGTTAGTTAATTAATGGTGGAGTTGGGACTTTAGGTTATGTATTTTCCGAGTACTCTTTTCCTTACATCTCACTGATGCCAGCAGTTGAAATACTAGGCCAACCTCCCTGGATTGGATTGAGAAAATTTTGTTTATGCCAGTTCTCACATTTAAATTTAGGTAATCTGCTGAAATGCAGGCATTTATTACTGTGGTATAATTTAGAGATAATAAGTCTTCATAACAAAAATGGAAAGTTTTGTACCTTTCCTCAAATTCATAGTGTATTAAAATTCTCAATTGTGTTCACAGCCATAAAGTCATTTATGTTAAAGTTAAAGTTATTTACAACCTTATTATTTAAGGTTGTTTTGTCTTCCTCAATTGTAAAAGGATTCATCTAGACTTGGAGAATTAAGATAAGAATGTAAAGATGTTCAGGCTCTTTTGAGCCTTGGCCATACCTTCTGTCAGAATAAGTAAAATACTGGAGTAGTATTATATTTGAAATTTTACTTGGCAAGCTTTAAACCTTCATAGCTTTCTGTTCTTATATTCAATTTAAAGCTATAGTCAAGCCAAAGATTACTCTTAAAGACTTGATATCCACTTGCCTTAAGACTCTTTAGTGAGCCCAGTTGGCTGTTTGATTGTACATTTGGCTGTTGCAGACCAGCCTAGGTCCTCGCTTGAGTGGATTTGAGCTAAAAATAGATGATTCATTTTGGGTTGGCAAAGCACAAGCTCTGGATTGTTTTTTGTTGCTTTTTTCAAATTGGACTTTGTGTGTGAGCCTGTGAGTAGATCTTTGTGTATATAATAGAACCTAATAATGGTTGTTTAGTTTTGCATACTGTGGGGTTTTATCTATGCCCCTCTTCCACTAAATTTCCATCCTCTTCCTCACAAGCAGGCACGAGAAGAAGGGAGTGTATTCACATAACTCTGAAATGGAAGGCTCATTCAAGATCATGTTGTTCATTTTAGAGATGAAATACCAGATGTAGACATGTTGTCCACATCAACCAGGTTATAATGGGACAAGATGGAAATGACAGAGGGAAATACTTTTTTATTTTAAAAATACCTCAAACTTGATTTGGTCCATGGGTTTGGAGTAAGGTTATGCAGAGTGTGGCAGACTATGGAGAGTACCCCTGATAACCTTTTCCTGGAGGAAGGTTTCCTTCTCATGTTTTTCAGCTTTTCCAATTATCTGTTTGAGACAGGTGGTAGAAGGAGTGACTGATGTAAATTCTTGAGAAGTTGTCTGGTCATTTTACTCAGAAGGGATGATGAGGTGTGTATAGGGAGAAAAGATGGGAAGTTACAGTAGTCATGGAGATCACGTCTAACTTGATCTTTGTCCTGCATAGAACTACCATTTCCTATAAAGGAAGAGATCATCTTGTGATGATAGATTTATAGAATTGTAGAACTGAAAGCGGCAAGGGTGTATATTGGAAAGAATATATGGATGTTCTTTCCAATGGACCAGATGCTAAATACTGACAATACCTAACTTCTTTAAGTCATAGTTTTTCTAATCTTTAAAATAAAGGTGATAATGCCCACCTCATGGGGAGTTATGAGGATTTAAGGAGACAGTGTGTATAAAATGTATGGTCCAAAGGTGGTGAGTGGTACTATTTTATGAGAGAGAACTTGGCATAGATGTGCTTTGGAATCATCCCAGATTTTTCAATAAGCTCAGTCACGTATTTGCTTTATTTTACCTTGGGCAAGTAAGTAACCATGTCTGGGCCCTAGTGTCTATATCTGTATGAAGCAAATTTAATAATGCTTACAAGTTGGTAATCATGAGATTTAACTGAGATAATGTACATACAGTGTTTAGGACAAGAGAATCATTCAATAAATGTTCTAGGAGCTTCCTAGATGCTGTAGCTTAGAAGGAATGTCTAAATTTAGCCCAATAGTCCTGTTATATACCTCAGTTTGTCATCATCTAATTTTGGTGTCACAATTAGAGTTCTTTAGAATCAAAATTACAAAAAGAAGTTTATATCTTTCCCTTACCATATAATTTCTTTTTTGAAAATTAACTTCTTTTATATTCTGATACCATTTCTGTGCTTTCACTTTGAGTTTTTGCATCTTTTTGCCTTTAATTTCTTCCTTCCAATTTGGCAAAATGATTCTTGAATGTTCTTTAAAAGGCAAACAGAATGATAATAATAATAAAGCATTACAGGCTGTGAACTGGAATAGTATTGCCAAAGGTTACTTTAGGCATCTGAAACACTTAGGTTAATTTATGTTAAATATATATGGTAAAAAATATTTGATAAATAACCATTTTGGTAAATATCAGGTGAATATTTTCACTTGGGCAATTAAAGGCCTACAATAAATCAAGAGCATACTTAAAAAATAACATGGGGAAAAATGCATTTTCCAAATTGGCATTTCTAAGTAGTACTCTTTCTCATTGCCCAGAAATCTTTCCATTTTTAGAAACAAGTGGAGTTCAAAGGTCAGCTCTTAGTTCAGCTTGTACTTTCTGAAAGTACAATCTATGTTTAGGATTTTAAAGTTAAAAAAAATGTTTTCCCCTCCCTCCCTCCCTTTCTCCATCCCTTCCCTTCCTGTCTTTTTAAAATTTCTATCCAGGATTTATACATAAAGAACTTTATAAACCAGGAATATTGTATGGTACTTCACATGATTTTAATACCTTTTCTATGTTCTTGGGACTCAGTTTACAGAACTGTTTTAAAGTATGTTCTTGTTCATTCCATAGTGTTTCAAGATAAAAATGATTATTTCACTATTGCTCCCTAAGCTGACAACAGAAAATTTACTTTTGACCTTTTTAGGCTGTGCCCCAATGTATTTGATCAGAGATTGAGCTTATTCTTCTGTAAGTAAAATATGATCAGAGAAGATGGGGAATGAGAGCAGGATTTATTATCCGAAAAAGAATACTTTGAGAAGATAAGTGAGGAAATCACCTGTAGTGTGGTTTAAGGAGCAGTTCCTGACTCAGGCAGGAAGCAAGATCCTAGTTGAAGAGGGAGGAAAAAAGATTAAGCTCATGGGACTCTCTGGCTTTCGTATTCTTATCACCATGTACCACTGCATTTAAACCTGTACCCTGACTTTTCAGACTCGAATGGTGCTTCTGTTGTTGCTTTATATAGTAGAGTACTATTTCTGTGTCTGGATCTAACTAGAGTTTAATTATGTTTTTATTTTTTGCTCTCACCCCATCTTATCAGCTCCTAAGAGTGTATTTGAAACACTGTATTTTGATATTCAGGCTATTTCCCCACTCTCTGGCCCACTTACAGGGGGAAAAAAACAAAAATATGTGTTATTTTGCGGGCAAAGAACTGGATGTATTGCTTCAGTGGTGCCTTGATAATTCAGGAAAAAAGTCATTTGTTCTCTGGTTTTTCATTGAGTGACTTCCTTTGCAAAGACAAATTGTATCAACATTTTTTCTAACTTAAGGAAGGAGTGCTATCTATATTTTGTATTATCTGATGCTAATTATATTGTAACTTTTTATTTAAGAAAATTTTTATTAAAATTTTGGATTAGTTAGGACTTAGGTTTTTAGTTTTTACTTCTTACTCCCCACTTTGTCAGTTGATAAAAATAAATATTGCTATTTTAGAATAATTTATAATTCATTCTGATGAACAGGACTGTTTCTAAGGTAGGGCTTCCTAATCAGTAGGCTGAGCCATTCAGGTACGTAGGGCAGCTATCCACATGCGTTTGCCTGGGATAGCCCCAATTTAAATGTGTTCTTGGTGTACTTAGTAGGGGAAGGAGGGAAAGGAGCCCTTTCACTCTCATAAGTATGTTGGTTGACGAGTTATGTGGTCACCCTAGCTTAATGACTTCATAGGTCTCCAATATGGCTACTGTGTCCACACTTTTTTCTCTGGCGTCAAAATGTCCATTTTGGCAGAAAGTTTGGAAAGGTGTGCTCCAAAATGGTTGTGGTTGTTTCTGTCTAGGTGGTGGAATTATAAATGATGTTACTTTCTTCATTGTCCTTATCGCTCTTACTTTCTACTAAATGAAATGATTTTGTTATTAAAACCAAAACAAAACAACCAGTTTTCAAAAATTGTTTAACAGAAATTTAGACTATCATTTAGGCTTCCATATTCTAAGCAATACAGTGGTGAAGACTGTCAGTTAGACTTCTGTATTCCAAGCGATACAAACTGCTATTTTAACTAGAAATAAAATTTATTGGAATAGCTGAAGTATGTGATGGAATAGCAGAAAAGCTGGGAGAGAGGTAGGGAGGTAAGTCATCATCAGGCAGCTGGACCAGCCTTGGGACATCATGACTGCTGGACACGCCCTTCCTCTGTAGCTGGACCCCTCCCACTATGCTTTTGCTGCTAGGTGCCTTGAGTACTCCTTCAGGGTGGGAGTGTTCCAAGCTGAGCCTGGGCTTTGGGCCTGTGCCTTTGCTTCAGGGAGCAGGACAGACCACACCTCCCACTCCAGGGTTGCTGTGTGCTTTAGTATTTATGGTGAGTCCTGTCTGAAATTTTCTTACTCTGCTTACAAGGGATGAGAAGAAAAAAAAAATGGTCTTGTTATCTTATCCATCTATTAGGAATTTGAATCAGCAAGCAGTTGCTTTTAAAGGTTATCTGCTTTGACTTGAAAATTATTGTTAATTGTCACTAGTTGGGAGTCTCAAGT
Source organism: Lyroderma lyra (assembly GCA_004026885.1). Taxonomy (NCBI): domain Eukaryota; kingdom Metazoa; phylum Chordata; class Mammalia; order Chiroptera; family Megadermatidae; genus Lyroderma; species Lyroderma lyra. The sequence goes on along the minus strand of PVJL010001507.1, from coordinate 201,913 downwards.
AATGTAGCTTTGCTGTTGTTTACTCAGCACATTTCAGGCCTTACTTAAAACCTATTGTCATTTGTCTGGTTGGGGGAATAGTTATTTTGACAGGTATTTATTTAGAAATATGCCTTTTCTTTGACTCTGGGTTATTTTACTCATGAGCTGTGTCAAACTTAATAATACTGTAGCTTCCTTAGTGCTTTAAATTGTCAAAATGGACTGCTGCCGTTGTTGGCTGTTAACTATTAAATACTTTTGCCTAAATCAGTCCAAGATTTAAACATTTATAATGAACCTAAGGCCAAGTAGACAAAATAGAAACATCTCAGTTAATTGCTCTGGATGTGCTTTCTTAACTTCTTAAAGTTGTCTTGCCGCTTTAACAGAGCATGCAAGTGTGTGACAACTCTTTGCTTATCAGAGTCAAGGTATTGAAGTTTTTAAACATATATGATGGGTACAGTAAAAGCTTTGTGGCCACTTTTAATTCTTTTTTGCATTTTTCTAATCAGAAATTGAATGTGAGATGTAAGTAGTGTTTTGAGTTCATTTCAGAGATGAAAATTATCTGGGCCCAGAATAATTATTGGCTGAGATGGTTTGCTCCTCTAAACTTAGCTGTTTTAGCAAGAAGGATTGGTTTGATAAAGAAGAATATTTGCACATTCTTCTCCTAGGAATTAAAACATTTAAATGATCCAGGTAAGGTGTAAGTGTGCTTTTCAGAATGCGCTGAGTGGATTACATAATTCAGTGGATCTTTTATTAGTAGACTTTGCAAAAGGATGTTATGACATAAGATGTTATGACAAATACTATTTGTTAGATTTTTCCATTCTAACGTTTTCCTTTAACTTTTAGAATAAAAAAAATCATTATGTCAGTCTACAGAACGGTATTTCAGAAAGTCACACCTTTTCAAACAAATGTGACCAAAAGCATAACGTTTGTCGGTTTTTTTGAGACTTGTTTCTGTTTGCTGCTTAAATAAATGACTTGGGTTTCTGGTAGTCTCAGAAAGCTGATGATGCATGGTGTTTGGATGGCTTTCCAGGCTCAGGACCTGGCCTGTCTTTAGTCAAACCTCACTTCATGGGGTCACTTACTTTACTTTACTGTGAGTCCTCAAACCAGTGTCTGTCTCTTCAGAAACATTATGTCATACTCTGCATCTTGCAGCACTGTGTGAAACTCTTCCCAAGCTGCTGTTTGATTCTATCTCTACATGTGTAGAGGTGATTCATTTGGCAGTTTTCATTTACATAGTTTTTAAAATAAATATCTTGAGGCGATTCATCTTAATTGCTTGAATTTGGCATTTTGTACCTGGTGCCCGTAAGATCCTTTTCTTGGCTCCTGTAGTTGATGTGCTCTGGTGCTCTGGTTTGAACTTCTTTCTCTCTCTCTCTGGCAAACTACAGGTCATTATTGTAATCAGTATCATGTTAGGAGAGAGAAGTTTAGTTTAGGTGTCAAAAATTTTGGATTTTCTAATCTCATATCTGTTGTTTACAAACCGTGTGATCTGGAATGGGTCTCTTATATTGTCCTAAAATCCTCATCTGTAAAATGGGAATAAAACCAGTTTTCCCTCTTAGAGCACCACTGTATGAGAAGATGTAATAATGTTTTTCAGTGAATCAGCTATCTTTAAATTATAATACACACCATTACTTTATGTATCACTAAGAATGAAAATTCACAGCCTGTTAAACTGTGATACATTATCGACTGCAAACTGCATCCTGCCTGCTATGAGAAATTATACATGTGAAAAATATGCATATTAGAATAAATGAAATGTGTTATATGTGAAAGCTCCATGGGTTGCTTCCTTTTGTAACCTCATCACTTCAGAGATTTTAGATTACAGATGTTTGAATAATTATAATCTTTTAAATTCAATTTTATATATTGCCGTTTTGCTTTAATGTTGTACTGCAAGTTTTTAAACTTCATTTTAAAAACAAATCTTAGTTTTTAAATGAATTCAAGGATATTGGATTCATAGGATTCTGTAGTATGATTCTATAAACAGTGATTCTTGATAATTGTTTATTTTCTTAACTGAAAAATGTTTCGATTATTTTCCATGGATAAATTCCTAAGGATAGCAAGATAGGACCATTTTAAAGTCTTTTTGATACATATTGCTCAGTTATTTTTGTCAGTTCATAGACATCATCAGTGGGAACTTGCCCATTTCAGTGCATCTTTACCTCTGTATGTGGTTGTTTTAAAAAACTGGAACAAATGCAAAAATCAAGGGCATCTCATTGCTATATGCACCTTTTATAGGAAAAGAAATCCATTCTCGGGGTACATCTTTTTACCATCCTGTGTTCCCCCATTCATCTTAGTGAGTGTGCCAGATTAATCCTTCTAAAGCACGCACTGTCTTGTCGTTTCCTACTCCCTGCTTACTTGCTCTTCTCCCGATCTCAGAGCCTGGCAGTGATGGTCTCCAGCGTCTGTCTCCAACGCCTGTGCAGCTGGGTGTGTCGTAGCTGCTGGATGCTGTGCTGCTGCCCAGCTGGAGCACTGTGCTTGCCTTGGCCCTGGTTACTGCTCCCTGGGCCTGAAGCCCTTCAGACTCTCTCTGTCTTCTGCATCCTTCAAGGCCCGTCTTACATCTCTTTCTCATTTATTAAAGGAAGACAGACCTTCTCTTTTAGTATTGATCCTGTGGTTTTGGTCACTCTTATCCTCAAGTACTCTTGCTCATACTGAGTTCCTCAGTGTCGGGCCCATAGACTGTGTTCATTCCTGCTTTAGTGTTTCAAGGCTACAAGAGGGGGTGAGTCTTCCTTTGCAACATGTCCTCCTTGCTGCTGTCTGGATGCTACCCGTATGTCAGACTTGGTTCAATTCCACATCCCCTTGAAATTGCCTGGGTTATTAGTCCTCATCATTTTCTTCAGAACCACTGTCGGGCAGTTTTTGCTTTGTCTGGACTGGACCCCTGGATCAGTGACTCTGCTTTGCTTCTGTTGCCTCTCTCCTTTGACAGTGTATTGAGATGTTTTTGTTCTCTGTAGTTGCTTGACATTTCTCAGCCCTTAGCCTCAATGTTATGTAGTAGTTTAGTCTAACTAGGACTTATTCCTATTCTGTGATCATGGAACCTGACTCTAGAATCTTATACCTGCCCTCCCTTACCATCTGTGAGGTGAGTGTAGATTGAGAAGGGAGAGAGGGCACTATCTCTTTCATAGGAAGACCCTTTAAACCAACAGTGTTCCTTCAGATTTTGGGTTGTTTTTTATATGCTTGCTTTGTTCATCTAAACTCCTCTGATTTTCTTGCTTTCATGGGTACCAGCTTTTTAAACAACGTTGGGCTAGTGTCATTCCAGCTTTAATCCACAGTGAAAGGCAGCGAAGAGATTGCTATTTCTGTGAGCAGTAGTTACAGTTAATACAACAGAAACTAAAATGTTTACATAAACTACAGTGTTTCTATATGGAAAAGATATGTGACTGTACATACTAATTTGTCTCCCAAGTAAAAGTATAAAAAGATGTTTTGGCATCATTTCTACATCCTTACCTTGGGCCCCATTATTGTATACCTTAAAGAACTTCTGTTGCATCTTTCATATTCCCTTTAGAATCCAGATATTGGAATGTCAGAAATCTCTGTTTAAAACATTTTTGGAGAGATATTTTCATTAAGTTACATGCTTTGCAACGTCAAATGGAAAATTTCTGAGTGTTATTCAACAGATCTAAATTCAGACACTTTAGTTTTCTAGTTAATTTTTCACATCTAGTGAGCTTAATCCATTTCTTTGTATCATTTCTCCCATACCAATTTAGAATCTTGGTTTTAGCTGTCAGTCATATTTTGGTTATTAAAACTTTTTATTTTTTAAACAGTGGATTAAATATAGCTTGTGGATATAGAGATTTACCTTTGTCCGTTAGTCTCCCCTCCTCCATTTCTTTAAGCGTCAAGGTAGGTGTGAGATGTGTGCTGTGCTTTTTTATTTTTCCTTTTTTTTTTTTTTCTGGCAGTATTTTTAAAAGTGAAAGAGAAAAATATTTCTTTACTTTGGCCTCTCAGAATTGCTTTGCGTTAATACAGGACATTGCATTTTTTTTTTGTATAATTGCACATAATAAAGTATACTATAGTTACTTACTTAATTTTAACTTTGTCTCCCCCAGTGAATGCACAACATTGAAGAAGGAATTCCATTAATATGTTTTTTGTGCCTTTAATACATTTTACTCCATTGACAGAAGAACAGAACAGTTCAAAAATAAGTACATTAAAATCTCAATGTTTTTCCTTAACAATTTATTCTGTATTTAAAAAGTACTGTTCAGAGTTACTAGTTGATTTACTGGCAGTGAAAGTCCTAGATAAACTTTTTCCTTTAAATAGTAAAAGGGTTTTTTCTGTGCTCTGTGGTGTATGGTATTTGTTTATTTGTTTTGGCAGCAAAAGAGGTGAGGATATAAAAATAAATTCAAAGGAAAGGTGGGTAGGAGGGTGTGGTTGGGAGAATTAGTTGTAATTTAAGGCTTGTTAAATGCTCTTGTTGAACTTTTCCTTCATTCTTTTCCTTGATATGATTCTGGCTCCTCCAGTTACCAGGCTTAGATCAAATAGGCCTCAGATTTCTATTCCGTAAAACGGAGGATATAATAACTATCCATCATAGAGTTGAAAGGAGGATAGAATGAATGAACATTTGTGAAGTGTTTAGGTCAATGCCTAGCACTCATTTAATCTCTTTTATGGTAACAATCAATATATATTTTTTATTAATAACTTGTCTATTTTTTCCTTTCATTGCTTTGGGATTTAGGTGCCAAATTCAGTGAAATCATGAAATTGCCAAGACCAGTGTTATGAAGCTTTTCTCATATGTTTTCTTCTCAGTTTTATAGTTTCATGCCTTACATTTCATGCCTTTACTCCAATTTGAGTTGATTTCTGTGTATGATGTAATATAAAGCTTCACTTTCATTCTTTTGCAAGCAGATATCCAGTTTTTCCAACACGGTTTGTTGACGAGTCTGTCCTTTGTCCTGTAACAAAATAACTTTTGTTATTTCTTTTTATATTTGTGGTTTGGCCACAGAAATTCCTGTCCTTTCTGATAACTTTCTGGAATAGAAAGTGGATAAATAGGTGAACATAGTTCTTTCCTTGCAGGTGTCTGAATTTAGTAACAGATAAATAGGTAAATTTTTTGAAGACCTCTGAGGGTGCAGTAAAGTGTATCTGAATGGGAGGTAAAGAACATCTGTGATGTGTAGTAGGTTCTGAGTTGTGAAAAAAAATTCTGGATTTTGAAGTACTATTTGAAGTTGGAAGAATAGGAACAGTTGCATTGTTGAAAGAAAAAAATTTAAACATTGGGAGGGGACCATAGGATCTTTGGGGGTGTTGAGGAATCTGGCAGTGATTCTTAATTTTTCCAAATTCATAATCAGCTGTTTCTGAAAAACTATTTTATTTTTGAAGTCACCGTAGGAACTTGGAGCCTAAGGGAGGTAAAACAGAAAAGAAAAAAGAACTACATCTGTTAGTGTCCATTGAACCAGTCAGACTCATCAAACTCATAATGAAATTGTTGATTGTGTATCATTGCTATTCTCTGTAAACTTGGTGTCTTTCTACCTTGCAATTTTCCTGGATGAGGTTGTAAAATAACAGGGATGCTTTTCTTTGGGGGCTGGGGAGTCGTCTTCTAACTTAGGAACATGGATTTCAGGGAGATACGAGCCTCTTGTCCCCTGATAAGGTCTTGGGATAATGCCCAGTCAAACCTGGGCTCAGATCCTTCTTGATTTTTGTCATGGCTGTCTGAGTCATTATTATGTGCCTCACTTAATTTGACTGATAGCCCCGTCTCTCCCCTTATTAAGCCTAAAGATATATATATGTGTATGTATACATCTGTGTATATCTGTATATCTATATATATCTTCATTGAGCTCTAATTCACATAGCATATAGTTCATCCATTTAAAGAGTACAAGCCAGTGGTTATACAGAGTTGTATAACCATTACTACAGTTAATTTTAGAACATTCTCATTACTTCAGAAACAAACCCTATATCCTTTAGCAGTCATTTTCAATTTCCTATTAGTCACTCAGCCCTAATCTGCTCTTTCCCTATGAATTTGCCTATTTTGGACATTTTGTACGAATGGAACCATACAATATGTTATCTTTGGTCACTGGCTTCTTTGACTTAACCGTAGTGTTTTCAAGGTGACATCCATATTATAGCATATATCAGCATTGCATACCCTTTTATTGCTAAATAATCCATTATGCTACATTTTATTTATTCATCACTTGATGGACATTTGGGTTTCTACTTTCTGACAGTTTTGAATAATGCTATTATGAATGTTCATGTACAATTTTTTGAGTGGATGGATGGTTTCATTTTTATTGGGTATATACTTAAGAATGAAATTGCTGAGTCACATGGTAACTCTTATGCTTAACTTTTTGTAGAAACCTCCAGACTGTTTTCTTTTTTTTCTTTAATTCATTTTTATTGTTAGATTTATTGGGGTGACATCTGTTAGCAAGGATTACATAGGTTTTAGGCATACAATTCTGCAGTGCATTTTCAACTTGTTACATAAGTCCACCACCTAATGTGACTTCTCTTTCCATCACCTTATATTTTAGCTTCCCCTCCCTCCTCTCCCACCCCCTCCCCTTTCTCCCCTCCCTAACCCACTCGTCCCCAAATAAACATTAAACTATTGATTGTGTCCATGGGTTATTTGTTTGTTTGTTCATTTCTTTTTTCTTTGTTGCTTTCAGTTTTATGTTCCTCATATGAGTAAAGTCATACAGTTCCTTGTTTTCTGTCTGGCTTATTTCACTAAGCATGATGATCTCCAGGTCCATCCATTTTGTTGCAAATGGCAGTATTTCATCTTTTCTTACAGCTGAGTAATATTCCATTGTGTATATGTACCACAGCTTCTTTATCCAGTCATCTGTCACAGGGCACTTTGGTTGTTTCCATGTTTTGACCATTGTGAACAGCGCTGCGATGAACATTGGGGTACATAAGTCTTTGCGGACAAAGGTTTTCAAGTTCTTTGGGTAGATCCCCAGAAGGGGGATTGCTGGGTCAAATGGTAACACCATTCACAATTTTCTGAGGAACCTCCACACTGCCTTCCACAGTGGTTGTACCAATTTGCACTCCCACCAGCAGTGTACCAGAGTTCCTTTTTCTCCACATCCTCTCCAGCACTTGTTATTCCTTATCTTGTTGATAACAGCCGTTCTCACAGGTGTGAGGTGGTATCTCACTGTGGTTTTGATTTGCATTTCCCTGATAGCTAATGAGGATGAGCATTTTTTCATATGTCTACTGGCCATTTGTATTTCCTCATGGGAGAAGTGTCTGTTTAGTTCTTCTGCCCATGTTTTAATTGGGTTGTTTGTTTTTTTGTTGTTAAGTCTTATTAGTTCTTTATATATTTTAGATATTAGGCCCTATCTGATGCGTTATTTGCAAATATTTTCTCCCATTCAGTTGGCTGTCTCTTTGCTTTGTTGATGGTTTCTTTTGCTGTGCATAAGCTTTTTAGTTTGATATAGTCCCATTCATTTGTTTTTGCTTTTACTTCCCTTGCCTTTGAGGTCAGGTTCATGGAGTGAGTCTTTCTTGAGTCCTAGGTCTATAAGTTTAGTACCAATGTTTTCTTCTATACAATTTATTGTTGCAGGTCTGATATGAAGGTCTTTAATCCATTTTGAGTTAATTTTTGTATATGGAGAGAGTTCACAGCTCAGGTTCATTCTTTTGCATATGTTTTTCCAGTTTGCCCAGCACCACCTACTAAAGAGGCTATGTTTTCCCCATTGTATGTTTTTTGCTCCTTTATTGAAAATTATTTGTACATAAATTTGTGGATTTGTGTCTGGGTTTTCAATTCTTTTCCATTGGTCTATATTTCTGTTTTTCTGCCAAGCTGTTTTGACTATTGATGCTTTGTAATATAAACTGAAGTCAGGGAATGTAATACCACCAGCCTTATTCTTTTTATGTAGTATTGCTTTGGCAATTCGAGGTCTTTTATGGTTCCATATAAATCTGATAATTCTTTTATCTATTTCACGAAAGTATGATTGTGGGATTTTGCATTAAATCTGTAGATTGCTTTAGGCAGAATGGCCATTTTAACAATGTTAAGTCTTCCTATCCATGAACAGGGGATATTTTTCCACCTCTTAAAGTCTGTTCCAATTTCCTTCAAAAGTGTCTCACTGTTTTCCGTGTATAAGTCTGTCACGTTCTTTGTTAAGTTAATTCCCTGGTATTTCATTCTTTTTGTTGTGATAGCAAAAGGAATTAACTCCCTCATTTCTTTTTCTGAGGATTCGTTGTTAGTATATAGGAATGCTGTTGATTTTTGTGCATGGATTTTGTATCCTGCGACTTTACTATATTCATTTATTGTTTCTAATAGTTTTCTTGTGGAATCTTTGGAAGTTTTTATATAAAGGATCATATGATCTGCAAATAGTGACAATTTGACCTTTTCCTTCCCAATTTGAATACCTTTTATTCCTTTCTCTTGCCTGATTGCTGTGGCTAGAACTTCCAGTTCTGTATTAAATAGCATTGGTGAGAGGGGACATCCCTGTCTTGTTCCTGATTTTAGGGGAATAGGCTTCACCTTTTCCCCATTCAGTATGATGTTAGCCAAGGGCTTGTCATATATGGCCTGTATTATGTTGAGATATTTTCCTTCTATACCTATTTTATTTAGTGTTTTGATCATAAATAGATGTTGTACCTTGTCGAAAGCTCTTTCTGTATCAATTGATATGACCATATGGTCTTTATCTTTTATTTTGTTTATGTGGTGTATCCCATTGATTGACTTTCGAATGTTGCACCATCCTTGTGCTCCCGGCATGATTCCCACTTGATCATGATGAATGATCTTTTTGATGCATTGTTGTATTCTGTTCGCTAATACTTTGTTTAGGATTTTTGCATCTGTGTTCATCAGAGATATTGGTCTAGTTTTCTTTTTTTGTGTTGTCTTTGCCAGCCTTTGGTATTAGGGTAATGTTGGCTTGATAGACTGCGTTAGGAAGTATTGCTTCCTCTTCAAATTTTTGGAAGAATCTGAGGAGTATAGGTGTTAATTCTTCTTTAAATGCTTGGTAGAACTCATTGAAACCATTTGGTCCCAGGCTTTTGCCTTTAGGGAGATCATGGATAGTCATTTCAATCTTGTTGCTATTGATTGGTCTATTTAGATTATCCAGTTCTTCTTGGTTCAGTCTAGGTAGATTCTAAGTTTCTAGAAACTTGTCCATTTCTTCTAGGTTGTTAAATTTAGTGGCATAAAGCCCTTCATAATATTTCCTGATAATCCTTTGTATTTCTGTGATCAGTTGTGATTTCTCCCCTATCATTTCTAATTTTGGATATTTGTGTCCTTTCCTTTCATCCTTTGGTTAGTCTAGCCAGGGGTTTGTCAATTTTGTTGACTTTCTCAAAGAATCAGCTCTTAGTAATATTAATTTTTTCTATTATCCTGTTCTCTAATTCGTTTAGCTCTGCTTTAGTTTTTATTATTTCTTCCCTTCTGCTGACTTTGGGTTTTGTCTGCTCTTCTTTTTCTAGTTCTTTAAGATGGGATGTTAAGATATTTACTTGTAATTTTTCTTGTTTCTTAAGATAGGCCTGTAGTGATAAAAATTTCCCTCTTATTACCGCTTTCACTGTGTCCCAATAATTCTGATACATTGTATTTTCATTGTCATTAGTTTCTATATATTTTTTAATCTCATCTTTTATTTGTTCTTTTATTTAGTCCTTTTTACATAAGCTGGTGTTTAATCTCCATGTATATGTGGTTTTTTCTGCTTTCCTTTTATAGCTGCTCTCCAATTTCAAAGCTTTGTGGTCTAAGAATGCACTTGGTGGGCTTCTCTGGTGGTGCAGTGGCTAAGTCTTCAGCACTCTCACCACTGCAGCGTGGGTTCAATTCCCAGACAGGGAACCACCCCCCCCAAAAAAAAATTAAAAAAAAAGAAGAATGCACTTGGTATGATTTCAGTTGTTCTTGAATTTGCTGAGGCTACTTTTGTGTTCTATTCTTGAGAATGTTCTATGTGCACTAGGAAAGAAGACATAGTCTCTTTTTGCTGGATGAAGTGACCTGTAAATGTCAATTATGTCCAGTTGCTGTAATGTGTCATTTAGAGCTGATATTTCCTCATTTATTTTCTGTTTGGATGATCTGTCCATAATTGTTAGTGGGGTGTTTAAGTCTCCCACAATGATTGTGTATTTATCAGTTTTTCCTTTCAAATTTGTTAGTGGTTTCTTTGTATATTTTGGTCCATCCTGGTTGGGAGCATATATATTAATTAGTGTCAAATCTTCTTGTTGTATTGTGTCTTTTATCATTATGTAATGTCCATATTTGTCTTTTACTATCTATTTTCACTTGAAGTTTGTTTCATTAGATATCAGTATGGCAACTCCTGCTTTTCTCTGGTTACCATTTGCTTGGAGTGTTGTTTCCCATCCTTTCACTCTGAATCTGTGTTTGCCCTTACGGCTGAGGTGTGTCTCTTGGAGATAGCATATGGATGGGTTCTGTTTTTTAATCCAGTCTGCTACTCTGTGTCTTTTTATTGGTGAGTTCAGTCCATGAACATTTAGAGTGATGATCGATATGTGAGGATTTCCTGTGGCCATTACTTATTTCTTTGTTTGTTTTTGTTTTGTTTTTGTTTCTTTCTTGTTTCCTCAACTTTGTTCCACTTTTCCTGATGTTTTGTTTCAGGTCGAAGAGCCTCCTTCAGTATTTCTTGAAGTGCTGGCCTTGTGCTGGCAAATTCCCTCAGCTTCTGTGTGTCTGAGAAGGTCTTTATTCCACCTTCATATCTGAAAGATAATTTTGCTGGATAGTTTATTCTTGGCTGTAAATTTCTCTCTTTTAAAGTTTTGAATATTGGATTCCACTCCTTCCTGGCTTGCAGAGTTTCTGCTGAGAAATCTGATGCCAGCCTGATGGGTTTTCCTCTAAAGGTTATAATTCATTTTTCCCTGACTACCTTGAGAATTGTTTCTTTGTCTTTAGTTTTGGACATCTTTAGTACTATGTGTCTTGGAGAAGATCTGTTAGGGTCCAGGTATCTAGGGGACCTGTTTTCTTCTTGAACTTGAGGTTCCAGATCTTTCCATAGGTTTGGAAAGTTCTCATCTACTATTTGTTTGAGTATGCTCTCTGTTGACTGCTCTGCCCCTTCTTCTATTCCTATTATCCTGATGTTGTTTTGTCTCATGGAGTCAGATAGTTCTTGCAAAGTTATTTCAATCCTTTTGGTTCTGTATTCCCTCTCTTCCTCTTTCTGAGCTGTTTCCATGTTCTGATCTTCGATATCACTAATTCTTTCTTCCATGTGGTTGACCCTGTTTCCTATGGCAGTTATTTTGTTTCTCACTTCTTTTATTGTATTATTTATCTCTTGCATTTCCATCTCGATCTTCCTTGTGTTTTGAATTTCTTTTTAAAATTTTTCCTTTTGTTCACGGAGTTCCTTTTTTTATGTCATTCATCTTCTTTTTTATGTCGTTCATGGCAGCCATGGTGTTCTGCCAATATGTTTTCATTCTCTCAGAGCCTTTAGAATGGCTACTTTGAACTCTCTGTCACTTAGTTCAGAAACTTCTAGGTCTAAGAAGCTGTCTTCTGGATAAATTTCATGGTCTTTCTGAGGAGTTTTAGTTTTTAAGGAATTTATCCTGTCTGCTGGGTTTTTCCTCTTTGACACGAGGGCGTTATGTTCAGTAGTTGTGCCCAGAATCCCACATTGGTACTTTTGTGGTGACAGTCATGAGGTGGCACTGGGGGCCAAGTTTTAAGAGAGTAGGGGATTGTTCATTTCTTATTTCTTATCTTCTGCTACGTTTCAAGGTTGTGCGCATCTATCGTGGTCCCTCGGCTTCCTGGAGTTAGTTGGTTTGGGGAGGCTGTAGGAAAAGGGAGAGGACAACAAAAGGTGCTCCGGGGCAGCTCCACCTTTTGCCCTATGCTAGGGAAGCTGGGTGATGCAGGCTGGGGCTGCTCGCTGTGGTGAATGCTACCAAATCCACTTTTCTTTCCAGGCCTGCTTCCATGGCTAAACGTTGGGGCAGAGTCTGCGGACTCGCACTGCTTTTAGGACAGAGGGGCGCGCGAGCAGGTGCGCGCACAAGTCGGAAGCTGTGAGTCTGACCTGGTGGTAGGAAGTCACCTGGCTCGCTTCTGCAGCAGACTGGAACAGGATCCGCAGCCCTGTGTGTAGGAACTGTGCGCGCCCGCGCTGCAGCTGGCTCGCGTCCGCACTGGGCTTTGAATGGGAACCGCAGCCCTGTGCAGGAGCCCTGCGCCCCACCGCGCTGTGGGTCCCAAGGGACCCCAGGTGTCGACGCCGCCCGCAGTTCAGAGTCCTCGCTCAGCTCCGCCACCGCTCAAAAGTTCCAGAGGCTGGCTCCCAAGCTCTGTCCCCAAATGGCCCTCTAAGTTCCAGCTCTCTAGTCCAGCTCTTCCACCATCTCTTACTGTTCTGCCACTTTGCTAGGGCTTTTCCTCTTGTCGCCTCTTGGCCTTCCCCCTCCCATGCACTGTGCTGCTCCCGGATAGTCAGCAGCGATTGGGTCCTGTTGCGGTCTGTCTTTGCTCCCTTGCCACTCACCCGCTCACCCGCTTCTTTCCACCCTTCAGGTGTTTACTTGCCATGCGGTGGATTTCTCAGCTGCCATTTTGTCACTCAGGGTCCTCTTTCTTGGCTCCTGGGTGGCCGTTCAATTGTGTTTTTTGGAAGAGGCTTTAGGGACCTCCTCTCCAGTCACCATCTTGCCCTCTCTGCCTCCAGACTGTTTTCTAAAGTGGCTGTGCTAATTTATATTTCCACCTTCCATATAAGATTTCCATTTTTGCTACATCCTTGCCGACACTTGTTTTTATTAATATTTCTCTTTATTATTATAGCCATCCTGTTGGGCATAAAATGGCATCTTGTTATGGTTTTCATTTTTATGTCACTGTTGGTTAATTATAAGCATCTTAACTTATGTTGTTACTAGCCATTTGCATATTGTCTTTGGAGAAATGTTAAGATCATTTTCTCAATTTATTGAGTCATTTATCTTTCTTATTACAGAGTTGTAAGAGTTCTGTATTTACTTTACTTGTTGGGTTTGGGTTTGGGAGTGCCTTTCTTTCTAAGGGGAAAATGGAGCAGACAACAGATGGTCATAGTCTCAGTTCTCACTACTAAGGTGTTTTCCGTAATTTAACACAGAAGGGTAGAGGAAGCCACAGATGAGACATGAGTTGCTCTGAAGTGCAGATGGACGAGATCTGTTCTCTTATCCTTGTATCCCAATCAGTGTATTCTTTTGATTTTACCCTAAATTTGACAAAAACGGAGTAGGCTTTCTTTTTGAGGGGGAGATTTTTGCTACTGGTGACATGGATATCTTTTTAAAGCATGAATTTTATTTAATTCTTGAATACATATGCATTGTCTTTTTTTAAGATCAAGCAAAAATTGTTTTGTTGTATACTGGGGAGTGTATAAATAGGATAATTTCCTAAATGCTTCACAGGCAATTATATTTATTTTATTGAAAATAGATTTAATATTTTGACATAGTTATTAATATATTTTGGAGGGCTTTAGATTCTAAGACAACAGAAATTTCTACTTGGTAGTAGAGAGCTTTATTTTAAAAGTAATTTTATTAATGCCATCTATAGATTTTAAATTACATAGCAGCATTGTTCAGTAGAACTTTCTCTGATGATAGAAATGTTCTGTCAATTATGGTAAATCATTCCCACATGTGGCTGTTGATCACGTGAAATATGGCTGATAAGACTGCTGAGTTTTTAGGTTAATTTATTTTTAATTAATTAAAATTTAAATTTAAATCTCTACATGGTTACTTTACGCAGGTTATAGACAAAACAGATGTAGATCGTCACTAATCTATTACTTTTTTAGAAAGTATGAATTCAGTTTTAAGATTTTATGAGAAGTAAGTGCAATATATTTTTGGTAAGTATTTTTATTGAAATAGGAAAATGAATTAGCTGATTGGATATTTAACACTCCTCTTATGTATTTAAGCTCATGTGTGTCTTGAAATTAGGACTTTTTCTCATAAAAAGTTAAAACTTTGACTTAGCAAATAAATCTGGCCAGTGAGGATGAATAGTTTAAATAGCAGCCCAGCCTATCAAATTCGTGAAATAAAAGAAGGATAAATGACAAGATTTATTTTAACTGACAGTTTGCAGTTCGATTTATAATTCTAAATGTTCATAATGGAAGAGATGGTGGCAAACTGAAACTTGCGCCAGTATTAACCAAATGATAGGTGAGGAGTGCATTCCCTGGGTAGAGTTAAAATTTTTTTATGAATGGGGGGTAGAGATTCTGAATTCCTAGACATAACTAAGGAAAGCTAGTCATGGCCTTTTATGGAGAAAATGACAAAATATTACTGAGGACATAAAAGCTCTCTCAAATATTAAATGAATAGAGAAGATTGAATGATTTAATATTATACAGAATTATTTCTTCTGAAATAGTCTACATATTCAGTGTTCATGTATAACTTGATAATCTGATTTAAAATAAATAATTAACTGGGAAAGTTGGTTATTCGTATGGAATAAACTAATACTAGAGTTCTACCTCACACTGTAAAGAAAATTTCCACATGGATAAATATCTAAATTCAGTGTATCAGAGTATACACTGAATGTGTATTAGCATGCTTATTAGAGTTTTTACTTCTAGATATATACCTTGAAGCAACGGGTTGCATGCTGTGTTCTTTTGTGACTGCATAGACAGATCAATTTGTATATAACTGAAGTGTGTTTATAGAAGCAATACACTTACCACGTGAAAACATCCTAGGTATTTTCTACTTTATTCCATTTTTAAGAAAATACTGTCTGTGACCCAATATATTGATTTCATGAATTGCTAAGTATAATTTGATGAACAAATTCTTGTTAACTCTTGTACCTTTGAGAAACTCTTGTACATGTGTAGAAGGACATGTGTATGAAAATTTTAATGTGTGTAATAATGTAAAGTGATACATCCCAAACATTCATTGCTGAATATACTGGTGAATATTCAGATAGTGTAATACTGTAATTAAAATTAGAACTGGAGTTACCTCTGTGAACATGGATAAATCTCAGAAGGCAAGTTGAGTAAAAAATAAAATTGTAGAATGATGCACACAGTATGATACAGTGTAACCTCTATTGGTACAAACGATAGGGTTATATTAAAAAACATGCATAGGAATGATGAATCTTAATGTCAGGATAGCTGTTACCTGTAGAAGGGAGAGGAGTAGAATTGGGGGGCATTCAACCCTGTGTATAATAAATTAGCCCTTAATAAAAAATACCTGAAACTAATATGTCAAAATATTAAGATATGCTAACATTGCAGGCGGCTATACCTATTTTGTATGTTTGAAACAATTGACTATAATATAATAAACTAGAGGAGAAAAAAAAAGCGAAGGGGTTAAGATGGGCCTAGGGAAATAAGCAAGGCCTAGAACATCAGAGTTTTATTTATCATGTTAAGACTAGTTTTGCTTTATCTTGAGGGCAGAAGATTTAAGAAAGGAAGGTAAGATCACATTTGAGGATCACTTAGCTTTCACTACAGTGTGAGATATATATTGGGTGAGCGGAGGCTGAGGGAAAGGTGGTAACGATGCAACTGATGGGTGTTTGTGGCTTACACAAAGCAGGACAGTGAGAGTGGAAGGAGCAGGGCCTGTAGACATCAAAGAGGCAGGTCAGTTTGCTAGTGGCTGATCAGATTTAGGGGTGGGAATTGAAGTTGAGGATGACTCCCAGGCTTCCCAGGTCACTGAGGTGTATAAAAAGTGGTACTCTTCCCTAGAAAGGGAGACCGAAGAGCAGTATTAGGTTGTAGGTGGTAAATGCAGAGAACTCAATGACAAGTCAAAGTTTTCTATAGGAAGATGATTATACTAGTCATTTTTAGATTGATTTTTGAAAGAACCAAAACTAAAATTTATAATTTCCTTTGTTCAGAGAGAAGTATTTTTTTAAGTTTGGTTTTGATTACAAAGGTGATTTTCTATTTAAAGGTGGAACAAAGAAAGGTGCTAAGATTGCCCAACAAAGTCCAGTCAGACCTCTGTGTCCACAGGTTCTGCATCTGTGTATTCAACCAATCAGGGATTGAAAGTATTTGAAAAGGAAAAGTTAACGTTGTTGCTGACATGTACAAACGTATTAAGTCTACAGTGGTTGTGTCTGTACTGAACATTTATATTTTTCTTGTTGTGATTTTCTAAACAATGTAGTATAACAAGTATTTCTATATCATTTACATTGTAATAGGTATTATCAGTAATCTAGAGATGATTTAAAGCATAGGTTATCTGTGGTACCATGCTGTTTTACCTAAGAGGAGAGATGTGAGCATCTGGGGATTTTGGTATCTGTGAGTCCTGGAGCCAGTCTCCTGTGGGTACTGAGGGATCACTGTTCCTGTTTGAAAAGTAATGGAGATACTTGAAATGATGATAAATAGAGAATTGATTTTGCCTCATAATATAATTTATATATGTTTACAGAACTTTTAAATGTACCAGGCATTGGTTTTTTTTTTTTTTTTGTCCTTTCAAGAGCTAGCTTTCTCAAACATTATGAGAATTTTAAAAGTAATGTCACTGTTTCCTAGTTCTGTAATTTTAACCTGTTTCAGTTGCACCTTGTTTCAGGAAGCTAGCTTCATGTTTATTCTTTTATTACTTTATTGTGCTCCTTTCCACATATAAGAAATTTGATAAAACCCCAAGTTGACAATTTCAACTGACACCATAAATATAAACCTTTTTTTTTTTTTTGCTTTGTAAGAACATGCTGGAGATACACCTGCTCATGGAATGGAAATCTAATTTGCTTCTCTATATCCATCTTTGTATGTTGAAGCTGTTGGTTAAAAATCTTCAAAGAGATGACATATTAGTTGTAATTAATGCAAACAAGCGTGGCTGTTGTGTGTGTCATCATTGGAGATCCTGTCCCTTATTTGTACATCAGTGCCCAACACAATGGATGCATGTAGTTAGTCTAATAAATACTGTTGAATGAGAGTATGTGACTAACATATTGAACATTTGAATATTTTACAGTTTTTAGTGTCTTTTGAAAGTCATTTATTTGTGAAGATAAAACATTCCTGGAATCATATTGAGGTGCCCAAAAAATGCATACACATTTAAGCGATGTTATCTGTGTATTACTTTTCGAGATTGAATTAAATTATGGTAGCAATGTATAGTATGCTCAAAAGATGGCATTAATGAATGTTAGCATCACCATGTGACAGGCAGGACAGTCTAAGAAAATGACGGAAGCACGGTTATTGTTTGAGGAGCCCAAGACCATTTCGAAGTGGTTTTTGAAATTGGAGAACATTGTTTGAGTTTCCCCCACATTCTTCCAACTTAATACCCGTTGACTTCTACCTATGGGGGCCCTTAAAGGATGCATTGTGCCGTAGAAAACCAGCTACACTGGGGGTACTTTGGGAAGAAATTGAAACGGCATGAGCAGTGATACAAGTGGACACTTTGGTCGGTGGTGCTCAAGCAGTAGTTGACCATAATCAGAAGTGTCTGGATGCTGATGGTAAGCACCTTGAGCAGGTCTTGTAATTGCAGAAGTCAAACGTGGTTTGTATTCATTTTTTGTTATTGGTATATATTAAGTATTATGATTTCAATACAGTTTTTTTTCTTTCTTAAAATGTGTATACATTTTTTGGCACCCTCTATATTTTTACTGACAATACAGAAACAGTGGTTCTCAGCAGGATTAAAATAAGTAGTTTGGAATGCTATTTGGACATAATTTCTAATGGTGTGAACTTTGTATTGAATCCTTCACCAGACAGCCAGTTTTATAAAGTACTGATGGAATTTCCAGATAACGCTCTTTGAGTTTTAAAATCCACATGTATATTATCCACAGTTATAAAGTGAATAATTTTCTTGTTTGACATTTAATTAATTTTTTAAAATTAAGGGTAGAAAAGGGTTTAGTACATGCTTTTTAAAATAAGAAAGGTGATTTCATATTATTTAAAGAAAATAGTTAAAAGTTTGAACATTTGCTGTCTTTAAAAATTGTTTTTCTGTTACAGTTGACATTCAGTATTATTTTATATTAGTCTCAAGTGTATAGCATAGTGGTTAGACATTTACATAATTTATGCAGTGATCCCCCTCATCAGTCCTAGTACCACCTGGCACTATATGTAGTGGTTGCAACATTATTGGCTGTATTCTCTGTGCTGTACTTTACATCCCCCTGACTATTTTGTAACAACCCATTTGTATTTCTCAATCCCTTTACCTTTTTCATCCATCTCCTTAGCCCACCCTCCCCTCTGGATACCATCAGTTGGCTCTCTGTATCTATGAGTCTGTTTCTGTTTGTTAGTTAATTTTGTTCTTTAGATTCCACATATAAATAAGATCATATGGTATTGGTCTTTTGCTGTCTGACTTATTTCACTTAGCATAATACCCTCTAAATCCTCCCATGTTGTTGCAAATGGTAAGATTTCATTCTTTTTTATGGCTGAGTAATATTCCACTGAACATATATAGGTACCACCTCTTCTTTAATCCTGTCATCTATTGATGGACTCTTGGGTGGCTTCCATATCTTTGCTGTTGTAAATAGTGCTTCAGTGAACATAGGAGTGCCTATATCTTTTTAAATTAGTGTTTTGGATTTCTTGGGATAAATATCCAGAAGTGGAATTGCTGGGTCATAAGACAGTTCCATTTTTAATTTTTTTGAGGAACCTCCGAACTTTTCCGTAGTGGCAGCACCAATTTGCAATCCTTGCAACAGTGCAAGAGGGTTCCCTTTTCTTTGCATCATTGACAGCACTTGTTGTTTGTTGATTTGTTGATTATATCCACCCTGACAGGTATGAAGTGATATCTCATTGTGGTTTTAATTTGCCTTTCTCTGATGAGCAGTGATGTTGAACATTTTTTCATGTGTCTGTTCGTCATGTGTATGTCCTCTTTGGAGAAATGTCTATTCAGGTCCTCTGCCCATTTGTTAATTGGATTGTTTGTTCTTTTCGTGTTTACTTGTATGAGTTTTTTGGTAAATTTTGGTATTAACCTCTTATCAGATGTATCATTGGTGAATATCTTCTGCCATTCAGTCAGCTGTCTTTTCGTTTTGTTGATGGTTTCCTTTGATGTGCAAAAACTTTTTCGTTTGATGTAATTCCATTTATTTTTTTCTTTTGTTTACCTTGCCTGAGGAGACAGATCAGAAAAAGTATGACTTAGAGCAGTGTCAGTTTACTGCCTGTGTTTTCTTTAGGCATTTTATAGTTTCAGGTCTTAAATTTAAGTATTTAATTCATTTTGAGTTTATTCTTGTATATGGTGTAAGAAAGTGGTCCAGTTTTTTTTTTTTCTTTTTTCTTTTGCATCATGTATCTGTCCAGTTTTCCCAGCACCATTTATTGAATAAGCTATCTTTAACCAACACTGTATGTTCTTGCCTCCTTAGTTATAGATTCAGTGACCATATAGGTTTGGATTTATTTCTGTGCTCTCTATTCTGTTCCATTGATGTATGCATCTGTTTTTATGCCAGTAACATGGTATTTTGATTACTGTAGCCTTGTAATATACTTTGATATCAGGCAGCTTTAATTTGTTCTTTTTTCTCAAGATCGCTGTGGATATTCAGGGTCCTTTGTGGTTCCATATAAATTTTAAGATTATTTGTTCTACTTCTGTGAAAAATGTTACTGGTATTTTGATAATGATCGAATTGAATGTATAGATTGCTTTGAGTAGTATGGACAATTTAACAGTGTTAATTTTTCCTAATTCATGGGCATTGTATGTATATCCATTTGTTTACATCTTCTTCAGTTTCTTTCTTTAGTATTTTATAGTTTTCCGAGTACAGATCTTTTACTTTTACTTTCTTAGTTAAATTTATTCCTAGGTATTTTATTGTTTTTGATGCAATTGTAAATGGGATGAATTTCTTAATTTCTGTTTATTTTGTATGATTTATAATTTCAGTTCATTATTGGTATTAAAAATGCAATCAATTTCTGAATATTAATTTGTATCCTGCCAGTTTAATGAATTCATTGATTAGTTCTAGTAGTTTTTTGGTGGAATCTGTCAGGTTCTCTTTATACAGTATGATGTCATCTGCCATTTGCCATCTTCTTGACCTAACACATTAAATACCTATACAGCAAGAACTCAGTTTTCCAGGGTTCTTTTGTTTTTCATCTCAACTATCTGAAACACGAGAGAGTAAGAATATAGAGTTGAAATTTTGCAGTATGTAAAGGCATTGAACCAGGACTTGCGTGGTATGGCGGGAGATGTAAAACCTTGCAGGTAGGAAAGGAAGATGTGTATGCTGTTAATTAAAATGCTGCAGGAACTGCAGAAGTACTGCAGTCTGCATCTGTGGAGGACACAAACACTTCACAGAGACTTAATCAAACTTGACTTGATTGTTGAAGGAAGAGTATAATTTGGCAAGATAGAGTAAGGAGGAATGTCTTTTATGAGGCAGGAGAGGCAAGGTTGACCTGAGATGGGAGATAAATTATGTGTGGGGAGGTATGGTAGGGGGATACATTGTGAAGGAACAGGTTTCAATTCCGTGTTCTGCCTGGATTATTAAAACGTGGAAAGAGAGCCTGTGACTGCCCAGCATTGTTAGGAACCTCTTTAGAACAGGCTTTTTCATTATTGCTAAGCTTATGGAAGGGATTTGGAAGGCGATGGCAAAAAATAGTTGTATTGTATTTTCTCAATTTTTAGCTGAAGAGGTGCACAAATCTTTTTTGGAATTACTGCCTTTGAGCCTTCTCTGGGCAGGAGTTAAGGTTGTGAAATCATGTATTCTCACCATCCCTTTTCTGTATCGAAAGGCCCTGGGCAGGTCCCCTTGTGTGTCTGTGTGCAGTTTGTGGTTGACCCATCCACTTCATCTTACACCTGGGTCATTTTGCACAAAGGGTAACTGCATGAATAGTGAAAACAACTTCTGTGCCTTTAAAAAAAAATTGGTTTAAAAATTTACTTGAATAAATGTGAAAGCATTTAGATAGAAAATATAAGGACAGCCCTTGTATTTTCTGCTTAAAATGCTTAAGTTGTTCAAATATTTTCCTCAGTAATTGTTTGATCAAGTTGTTCAAATATTTTCCTCAGTTATTGTTTGATCAAATCTTACTTTAGATCACGCTTGTCCAACCTGCTGCCTGTGGCCCAGGATGGCTTTGAATGTGGCCCAGCACAAATTCGTAAACTTTCCTAAAACATTACAAAAATAGGCATGGAAATTTTTTTTAGACCAGCTATCATTAGTGTTGGTGTATTTTATATGTGGCCCAAGACAGTTCTTCTTTTTCCAGTATAGGCCTGGGAAGCCAAAAGATTAGATACTCCTACTTTAGATTTTAAATTTTAAACTTTACTACTAATTGTGAAATTTTTGTACTAATATTTATAGCAAGGAATGCTACTTATTAGAAAAGTTAGGATCCTATGTAAGAAAAGGATCTTTTCTTTTGATGTTAGGGTGTCCTCAGAGAGTGTGTGCAGAAGCCCAGCTTAAGCAGTTAAAACTACCAGTAACTTCCTGATGATGAGAGTGTAGCTCGTACAAATTTTTGTATAGCACACTGGCAGTATGTTTTGTTATTTATTGTGTATAATCTTTGACCTGATAAGTTACTTTTGAGACTGTGTTCCCAAAAAATAATTTGTAAAATACAAAGATGTGTGACTAATGAGGTGTTTTACAGTGTTATGTACAATCTCCTAAGACTGGAAATGTAAGTTAAAGTAATTTTAGTTGGTCTATATGATGAAATCATCTTTGTCTATTAAAATGATCCTTAGAGAAAATGTTCATGAAAAGAGTGATCTCAAATTATGTAAAATACACTTGGGTAAAAATTGGGAGTAAATACATGGAGATACTATAATTTATCTCTGGACACTAGGACTATAAATAATTAGTTTCTTTATATTTCTTTCATTTACATATTTTTAATAATGGACAAGTATTGTTTTTGTAATGTGAAGAAAAATAAATACTTATTTTCAAGCAGAGAAACCATAGATCATATGTCTATTTTGGCTCTGGAGAAAGTTGGGTTGAATGGTGAGGTCATGCCATCAGAGGTGGGTGATGACGGTGTTTAAAGCAGGGGCTGGGATAAGAGGGACAGCTACAGGAGGAGTGGAGTGAGGATTCAGAGATGGGTAACGATAGTAATCGGAGAATGCGCTGGGGCATTGACCTTGGCAGATAGGTGTGGTTGGAGCAAAAGTAGCATTTGGCTTTGCTGTTATGTTGGTTTGAGATCTCAGAAGAAATGTCCTGAGGGTGTCTGTGTAAATAATGCTCCAGAAGTTGCCTGCTGCACACTGGCTTGAAGATAGGTTTTCAGCATACAGCAGGCAAGTGGAGATCCTCGTTGGATCCAAAGAAGGGCGTGAGGGCAGTTGTAGCTGAGGGAATGAATAAGATGGGCAAAATTTTGTATTAGAGAAGTGAAATAACTTGCTCGAGGCCACAGGGCTCACAACAGATAGAGATGGAATTTAAACCAGGTTTGTGAGATTTCAAGATTATGTTTTTTAACCACTCCTCTGTATTTGTCCAATTTTAATGAAAGAATGAAAATATTAGTTTATAAAGTCAAGAGTACAAAGACAATAGTATATTTAGAGGTTTTTGTCAAAAGATGGTGAATGGGATTAGTTAAACCTCTTTATTAGACCAATTGAATCACATGAAATTTATTTTCTGACAACCAAATAAATACTGCTAATATTTTTAAAATCAATGATTTATATATAATTCATTTGATCAGTTTCTATCCTTATTTTCCCCTAATTCCAAAAGATTATTGTTTGGCACATGTTGCTATTATTTCTCCTTCTCTAGTGTACCTTTAAAACATTTTAAATATTATAAATCAAGATACCCTTTGACAAAATGAGGCTTATCCTTGGATGACAGAATCAAGGCTGGGAATCTGGGTGTCTTGAACAAAGTGGTTAAGGTGAAACAATTTATTAAAATTATACTAGAATGGTATTCTAGTTTTGGATTTATTTATTTATTTTTTGGGGTGTGTGTTTTATATACTAACAAACTATTGAAAGAATTTTTGTTTTAGCTAGGTATTACAAGTTAGACTGTCAATGATAAATGGATCCCAAAATTAGGAGAAACAAAATCACATAAAGCAGTCAGTATGTAAAACATTAATTTTATTGCCATATTTAAATTCTACTTTTTTTTTTTTTTTTGGAGAGGGTGCTGTATTTAGTTTTTTGTCTGCTGATTTAAAAGCATTGATCATTTAAATGAAACCTTATTTTATTGTTTAGGATTTAAGTAATATATTTGAGTTTCTGAAATTCTCCCTAGTAAGTAACGATGAATATTTACTTAGACCTTTAAGTCAGGTATACACTGGTTGGGAATTTTTGCATGTTCTTGCCATCAGTTTGCAAGTGAGTCATTAGTAGGATTCTTTTCTCACGAACTTCTCATGTGTAGAAATAGTATCTCTGTTCAACAGAATTTCTTATACTTTCAAATGGCACTTCGTTATTTACTGCATATTTAGGGGTAAAGGACTGGGAAATATATTCTTTAATAAGGAAAATTTTCATTATTCCATTGAAGTTCAGAATCAAAGTATTTGATTATAGGCTTAGTGATTGAAAAAGTAGCAGGCATGCATCTTTATTTACATTTTTTTATTTTTCCATTCAGCATATATTATTTAGTATCTGTCTCAGTAAAGACCTGTGCTAAGTACACAGGGACTAAGGCATACCTCTTGTCCTCCGTCATCTACCTAACATCACATCTAGTAAAGAGTGAGAACAACCAGCATTGGGAAGCGTGAGGGGAGCCTGGGTGTAGGAGCTGGTGGACCCTTATCAAGACACAGGGAGAAACCAGTTGGGGTATGTAAATGTTCTTCACAGATCACTAGTTTTTAAGAGATGAACTAGAAAAAGAATTTTGTTGAATTATATATGGGCCTGGCCTGAGTGCAGCTATTGTTTCTTTAATAAAGATTTCTCCATATGTTATGGGAGGAGATTGGAGTAAGGAGTCTGAGAGTCTCACTATTCCATCATCAAAACTATTTCTCATCTCAGCAACTTACTATATACCCTCTATGCCTGGTGTGTCCAAAATGTCCAGCCTTTGCCTCAGGAAAGATTGTGGTCTGGCTACCCTGGGAGTGGGGTGTGTGTAGAGGGAGCCAAGGCTCCATCCACGTGAGCTGTGTGTGTTCAGCTTCTAGAACCCCTTTTCCACTCTAATACCTCCCAAGCCCTGGTTTTACTGCTGGGATTCTGGTATTTCAGGGCGGACAGTTTCTGGTCAGCGTCTATTTCTACGGTCACTTTTGAGTTCTTATGTCCTCCATTCACTTTGGTTTCTAAACATTGTTGAATTTCTTGTTCCTTGATGTTAACTTTTCTGTTGTCTTTGTTTTGGGTTTTCTTGTTTTCTTACTATGGGAAGGAGAGGAGAAAAATGTATGGTGTTAGTCAGGTTTGAATTAGAAGTCCTTTAGGTATGCTTCTCTGAGTTGTAACTGAAATACATAATGCTATAGTTATTTATGTATTGACGAATTAACTGAAAGTTGGTTTTACTTGAAGCAGGTGATTGAAACAGACTAATTATTGTAATAACTTTTTATAAAGAGCCATACTTATTAAAGTAGTGATCCTAATCCTGAAATCTTTTGAAACATTAGAAATTTTATCTGCCTTTCTTTGCCTGTGTCTATTTTTATCTGCTTTTCTTGCTTGTATTTGAATCGTAAGCACAATTTAATGTATTTCCGGAAGACATCTCTTAGAGATAATAATGACTCCTTATAGCTTTGATTTTTAACCATGGGTGTGTATCAGTCTCCTAGTGACATGTGCCCAGGCCACATTCCAGACCTACTGAGTCAGAATGTCCTGGTTCTAGGCTTTTGCTTTTTGAAAAAGTTTCATGTGATTGTGCTGTATAGTCCTCTTTAAGAACTATTGTGTTGTAGCTTCTAAAATAAGTTAAATTTTGGATGGCATTTTATATCCTACCAGAAATAAACTCCAAAATTTTTACTCAAGGGTGTCAAAATCTGGTCCCAATCTTCCTTTCTAGCATTTCTGCCAATAATTCTCCTGTGGGTGCTTTGTATATCAGCAAAATTGGACAAGCCCTTTTCTGTTTCCATACCTACCCTCATTCATACAGTTCCTGTTGCTTCAAAGGCCCTTCCCCTAGCTAGAATGTTTTCTTCCTCCTAGCTAAACATCAATTGTTTCTCTTTTCTCTAAGCAAGCATTCCTTGGGACACAGTTAGCCAGAGAGAACATTTCTGCCTTTTTGTGTATTTTGTTCTTGTCATCGTATCCCCTGGATCTTACAACAGTGCCAGAAATAGTGTGTATTGAGCTAATTAAGGAAGTAATGTTTTCAAGCCACTGTCTGTTGTGTTTTATAGTGTTGTTTGTATATGAGGGCTGTCTGGAAAGTATCCAGCCATGTAATATGAAAAATAGAGGCATTTATGGCTGGATTTTCTGGACAGCCCTTGTTCCTTTCTGATCTGATCTGTTAAACTTTTGGTTCCATGAATGAGACCTTCAGTTTACTCATTTTGAATGAAAATCTGTATTTTACTTATTTTAGCGTAAAACAGAGTATGGTAATCATTTTTTTAACAAATAAATGAAATATTTTCTCTGTACTTGGATAATCAAGCAGAATTTGGAACTCTGGGGTAGAACCTAAAATTTATGACACAAAAGAAGGTGAGAATATCACTTTCTTGAGTTCTCTTTTATATGCGTTGGTGGGATGGTTAGGCTGGTGGAGTACTTTCATCCTTGCCCTGTCACAGACGGATTTGCTATTTTTCAGGACTTTTGGCAGATAACTTGCACTGAGATGGCATTGCGGTGTCTGTGAATGAGAGAGAAATTTGTAATGCTTGGTTTCATGGGTGCTAGTCTCAGTACCATGTTATATTTAGAATTTCTGTCCCACCTCAGGTAAGGCTCTTCTTATGTTCAACTCTGAAGTTTTTGCTTTTTTACCTGTTCAGTACTGCCCTTGCAAGGTAGTAGGTGGTTTAAAACTAGGCAGCAAAGGTCAGAATTGAGTTTTTCATGAGTTACTATCAAAGACCAATAAGGGGTTTGTATGATTTTTAATTTGATAGTGAGAAGTATTGTACTTTACCCAATTGGAGTATGATGAGAGCAGATGTTGAGAGCAGCTCACAAGGGAGAATTCACTGATAGCTATGATGGTCTTTTTTTGAGTCAGCTTTATTAAGTTATCATTTACATAAATAAAAATTCACCAATTTTTGGTGTGCAATTCAATGAGTCATGACTAATGTACACATACATGGTATAACCACAACCGCAGTCATGAGGTAATGTTTTATCAGCACCAAGAGTTCCTTTCCAGTCAGTACCTTCCCCCATTCCTTAGCACTTGGCAACCATTAATCTATTATTTTTTTAAAATGGATTCATATCCTGTGTAGTCATTTGTGTTTGACTTCTTTCACGTAGCACAGTGCTTTTGCATTCATTCATATTGTATTTATTTTTTGTTGTCTTGTTATTGCTGGGTAGGAATTCCATTGCTTAGCCACTTTATTCTTTTTACTGTCATCTTTTGGAGAGTTGAAACTGGCACATTTGACCAAAGATTTACTTGACACCTAATATCCAAACTGCACATCAACATGCTTTTTTCTCATTTAAAAGCTCATTAAGGGGAGTTCCCTGATGGTGTAGTGGCTTAAGGCTTCGGCGCTGGTGCTGTCAGTGTTGCAGCCTGGGTTCTATTCCCCGTCAGGGAGCTACCCACATACCAAAAAAAAAAAAAAGCTCATTAAAATCAAATAGAAAATTAGACTAAAGGGCTGTATGTAATTGTTATAGTGGCTACACGTGCATGTACGGTCATCTCTCCCTGTCTGTGGGGGTTTGGTTCCAGGATCCCCGTGGATGTCCAAATCCCTTATATATTAAGTGGCATAGAACAATGTATATAGTAGTAATATTTCTTAAAACATGGCCCTTGAACCACCTGTATCAGTCTCCTGGGTTTGTTAACAAATAGGCAGATTCCTGGACCTTCTCTCAGGCTTAGTGAGTCAAAGTGTGATTGGAGAAGTCTGAATGCATTAAATAGATATCAGTACTGTAGAAGAATCATCTCATGTCAGTGGGTATGCTTCCTAAAAGTTTCCTGTTCAGACCCACCTCAGTGTCTGCCATCTACCACTTAACCTTCCTTCCATCAAGTCTGCTGGAGCAGCAGGAGATTTAGTCCCTCTAGAAAGTTGAGTCTCAAAAGTATTTCACTGCTTTCAACTGCCATCTAGTAGGACAGACTTCTTCCTGGCTCTCCAGTCTCTAGTGGTGTGGCTTTGAATACATTTACTGCCTGTTTCTCATTTTCTTCATCTGTGAAAATGGGGTAAATAATAGTACTTATCTCAGACTTGTTTGAGGATACTGAGTTCATTATAAATTAGTACTGTTATTGAAGAGTTTGTTTTTTAAATACTGTTATTTTAAGTAATGTATTTGCCAGCTTGGAGATATACACATTCAGTGTTTGTTTTGATATACTCATATGTTTACCGGTATGCTATGAATAACCTATTTTTCTTATAATTTAGACCTTCTTTCCTAATTATTTCCTGTCTTCCTGCAGTATACACATTTATAAAGAAATTTATATATTTATAAAGACATTTATAAGAAATGCAGACATTTCTTTAGAAGTCTTTGAATGGTAAACTCGTTTTTTTGATTAAAAAATATCTCTGTTTACTTTTTTGTGTATGTATTTTCTTTAGCCACGTGTGCAACTGAGAATGACAGTTACTGCTTTCAGTACTTTGATGATGTTAAACTACTATTGTTTGACTTCCATTTTTGCTTTTGAAAGGTCTGGTTACAGTGTAACTGCCATTACCGTATAGAAAATCTGGCTGTGTTTTTCTTCGTACTTTTTTCTCTTTGCTTTGGGGTTCTTCAGTTTTATTGAACTGAGAATTTCTCTGTCTGACACACTGTATGCTCTCTGAATCTGGAACATAATGTTCTTTATCAGTTCTGGACAGTTCTCAACTATTATCATTATTGTTTGTTTGTTTGTTTGTTTGTTTTTTTATGTGGGTAGCTCCCTGGCTGGGAAACAACCCAGGCCGCAGCATTGACAGCACTGAAGCCTTCACCACTACACCACCAGGGAACTCCACAACTATTATTTTTTTATTCTTCTGTGATGCAGCCTAGATGTCTTCTTCAGATCATCTTCCTTATTTATTTTCTCATCAATACAACAAATTTCTAGTCTTTTTTCCCCCTGCTCATGCTTTAATTTTGTTTAGTTATATCGTTATGAGCATACTTATTTTATATTCTATATTTCTTAATACTAGTATCTGAAGTCTGTTTTTGCTGTTTATTATTTATTTTGGCTTGCTCGTAGGGTGCTGTTTCCTTGTTTATTTGGTGATACGAACAAAAATTGTTAAATTACCAATATTAATTGCTTTGTTTCCACCTTTGAGGATTTGTTTTTACTTCTTCCAGGAGCCATGGGATGGCAGTGACCCAGAAGCACTTAATTTCTTGGCTTCAGAGGTTTCCATTATTATTTATAATAATAAATTCAAATGCTAACTCTGCATGAGGGGAAGCTTGAGTTCACAAATTCTAGGGCAGATTTCCTCTTCCTCTCCAGTCTGAAGAAGTACACGTATAGTGTCACTGGTTCACCCTAGGTGTCTGGTTCTTTTTCTCCAGTCCTATTTCCTTCTAGGACCTGTCCTTGGATACCAGTTCACCTTGTTGGAATCCTAACTTACACTCACCCTGTTCTTCAGCCCTCTCCCATTCAGTTTCGATTTGGCTTCCAGAATCTCTCCCATTTCCTTAGAAAATGTATTTTGATGTCTTCTTCAGGTAGCCACCAATCTCTGAAAAATGGCCACTCTTACAAGAATAATACAGATATGCTTTAGTGTCTTTGAAGAACTGTATACACAATTTCTATATTAAGGTTGGTGTACTGCTAAGTGAAACAACAATCTTCAAATGAAGCTGTTTATCTGAAATTTAAGAATATGGATGAATGAAATTTGTAAGTTGAAGAGAGGCAGAGGATTAATAAATCTTCAGATGATCAAAATTCCCTCACAGGGAAAACAGTTTTTAAGATGGGAACAGCTTTGCTGTATAATGATGTCCTTTGTGTGGAACCCTAGTTTACAAGAAGTGTTTTGAAGACTGGGCTTAACTTTATACTTGTCAAAAAAAAAACCTAGTTAGAACAAGTCATGTGTTATTGGACAGTATTTATTAAGCAATTTGCTTACTTGTTAAAAATTTAAAAACCATGTTAGACATATTTTTCTTCGAAGATGATTGATTGTAACAGCAGTGTAAACTATCTTGTCATATTGCTTTGTGAGAAATATGTGATAATTAACAATAAAGATCCTTGTGAAACTGAAATCTTATAACTAATCATGATTATAAAATGCAGGGATTTAGAAGCAGATGGGTGGAATGGATGCTGACCTTTGCATTAGGACACTCACAGATGAACAGACAGGGCCAGAGGTCTGGTAGCAGTACTATGAGTAATCTATCAGGGTGTACTTATTAGTCACAACTGGAGCCCTGAGGCAGCAGATTAATTGTAACCACACACCAGAAGGTTGGGAAGGTGAGAATTAACCTTTAACGACTACATACCATGTGTACAGTTATTATACCAGGGTATTTATATATCATCATTTATAATTACCACAACACTCTGACTTTGATTAGAGGCTCATAGAAATTGTCACTGGCTTGAGTTTTCGTGGATTTATAAGTAATGGAACTAATATTCAAACCTAACCTATCACCTTGCTACTGCAAAGTTACATGTTGTTTGGACTTTGAATTATATCTGAACTCCTCAGTCTAAGAGTTAGGTGTGACTTGCCCATGCCCTAGATAGTTACTTCCTTGATCTTTAGTAAATTCTCCCTAGGTGCTGCGGATTGAGGGTGGAGGATGGGAAATGGTCATAGAAACAAACCACTTTCCCAGCATCTGCTTTCTCTTTCCTTGTTTTCCTTTCCTGTCTTTATAAATTTCAGTAGTCATACATGTGGTACTAAATTGTTAAAGTATGATAGGAGTGTGGGGAATTTTTGAAAAGTTAATTTCTCTCGTTGATAACCAGTCACTGTGTTATTTCCTTTTCTTATGTAGAGTAGCTGTTACTGTCAGTTTTTTGTTACTCCATCCAGAGACATTATACAAGGGAGACCCCCAAAAACCCAGAATTATCTTCTGGAGGGCAGGCTTCTTGTAGTACAGGCTTCTCCCAGTAGGTGAGTGTTCTAGGAACCCATCTGGGTCAGTGTACCAGCTGGCATTGTTGTGAGAGGCTGCGAATGGCTTCAGTGAATTCTTTTTGGAGACTCTTGCAACCCATTTGCCCATTTCATGATGGGTGATTTACATGAACATCGTGTGGCTTGACAGTGTACGTGCCCACATCATGCTGAGCGTTTAGCGGTTTTTGACCCAAAATGGAATGACCCCTGTGCCCCACACTCCCCATTCACCCAGTCACAGCCTGAGCAACTCTTTTGTTTCCCTGGATGACAAAGTCCTCAAAGGGAAATGATTTGCTGCTGTGAAAGAGGTAAAACAAAAAACAGAAGCACTAAAAGCCATCAAAATCGACAAGTTCAAAACTATTTTGAGCCGTGGAAAAAGTATCTCTGTAGGTGAATTGCATCAGACAGAGAATACTTTGAAGGTGACTGAAGTTTAAACATGTAAGAATAAATGCAGAATTTTTTATAAATAAATTCTGAGGTATTTTTTTATTTGTTTCGCCTTGTATGAATAAGAAGCTCATTTGTCGTGTTTGTAAAACAAATGGATACATGCAATACACACATGCTCCTGCACCTTTGTATTCATCAGTGGTATATCCTCTATATTATACGTAAAGAACTGCCTCATATTTTTATGTGACAACTTTATTGAGAAATAACTCATATACCATACAATTTACCCATTTCAAATGTACAATTTATCAGTTTTTCAGGTACTTTAAAGAGTTGTGCAACCATTACCAACCACCTAATTTTAGAACATTTTCATCACTCCAGGAAGAAATTCTGTGCACTTAAGTAGCCACCCCCATTTCCTTACACCCTCAACCATAAGCAGCTATATTACTAATCTACTTTCTGTATATTTTGGGAATCACGTATAAATGAAATCATACAATATGATCTTTAGCAACTGGCTTCTTTGATTTGCCGTGATGTTTTCAAGGATCATCCATGTGTAGCATCTATCAGTATGAAGATTATTTTTTATTGAGTAATATTCTATTGTATGGAAATAGCACCTTTTTATTTAGCCAGTCATCAGTTAATGGGCATTTGGCTTGTTTTCTCCTTTTGACTGTTATGAATAATGATGCTATATAAATGTTTATGATAAGTTTTTGTTTTGATGTACTCATATTTTCATTTCTCTTGGGTATATACTTAGGAGTGGAATTGTTGTGTCACGTGGTAACTCTGTTTAACCCTTTAAGAAACTACCTCAAGTTGTTCAGGTGTTTCTCAAATTAGCCTCACCATTTTCTCATAAGCAGTGTATAAGGGTTTTAATTTTTGCACATTCCTGCAGTCACTTGCTGTTATCACTCCCTTTGACTGTTGCCATCCTAGTAGATATGAAGTGTCATCTCATGTGGTTTTGATTTTTATTTTTCTGATGCCTAATGACATACATTATTTTCTAGTTTTACATAGTTTTAGCTTTTAACCTTTAGGTCTTGAGAAGAACAGTTATGTGTTTGTTTATGTATATAGTGTGAGGAGTCCAATTTTATTCTTTTACATGTGGATATTCACTTGTACTATCACCATTTGTCGAAAAGACTGGTTTTCCCCCCATTGAATGGTCTTGGCACCCTTGTCAAAATATCAGTTACTCCTATCGATCTATATGTTTGTCCTTATGTCAGTACCACAGTGTCTTGATTTACTGTACCTTTGTAGTAAGTTATGAAGTCAGGAAGTTTGAGTTTTCTAGTTTGGTTCTTTCTCAAGATTTTTTTACTATTCTAGGCCTTTGCATTTCCATATGAATTTTAGGAATGAGTTGTCATTTTCTTCAAAGAAGCCAACCAGTGTTTTGATAAGAGACTGAATTGCATCTATAGGTTGATTTGGAGCATGTTGTCATTTTAACAGTATTAAGTCTCCAATCCATGAACATAGAATGTGTTTCCATTTATTTAGGTCTTTCAAAATTTTTTTTCAATAATGTTTTTTACTTTTCATGACCTAAGTTTTGAACGTCTTTTGTTAGATTTATTCCTACGTATTTTATTATTTTTATGCTATTATGAGTGGAATTTTCTTAATGCCATTTGCCTCATTTTTTTTAGCAGAGTTGTGTTATACGCATAATTTATCATAGTATTATCAACAAGTCCTCTATTGATGGGCATTAAAGTCCCAATATATTGCTGTTTGTAGATACTGTCACTTGTGAGTATATCGCTAAGGTGAATTCTTGTAACATGGTGTATTGAGCCTAAGGGTATTTAATATTAGAATCATCTATCAAGTTTAAAATGGATATGCCCTTCCCGTTTATCATCTTACAGCTTTTAAAAAATTTCTAATAATGGGCTTTATAGAAAATGGTCCACATTCTTTTTAGTTCACCTTTCCTTACTAAAAATAATGATATGCTAGAAGAGGTTCATGCTGCTAAAATACAGTGTTGAGCAGTGCTGTTCAATAGAACTTCCTCTGATGATAGAAATGATCTGTATCTGCACTGCTCAAGCCGTAGCCACCAGCTAGCCATATGTGGCTGTTGAGCACTTGAAGTGAGGCTAGAGAGACTGAAAAACTGAATTTTAAATTTTATTAATTTTTAATTAATTTGACTAGTGACTATTATATTGTATATTTATAGTTGCTTTTAGATTTAAAGCCTGTGGAGGCTTACAGAAGCTTTGTCCAAAGTGGTACATTTTGCATTTTTTCCTGAGTAGCATGAGGCAATCATTAGTGGTTACGGTAAGTTTCATCACCATATAGGTCTCAGTAAATAGTTCTTTTTTTGGTTGCAGTATATCCTACACCCAGCTGACTTCAGATGGTCTACAGACAGAGGTTTTTTTTTTTTAACATAGAAACACATATGGGTCCTTAGTTTGCTAGTTTATTATATGTATATCTCATCCTAATGTAAAAGGTTGGCTTCCCTGAGGTTTTTATGCATGTATGTTCTCTAAATAATCTTTATTTGAAATTTATGAATTTATATTAGTACTTATAATGTGGGTCATTGCCTGTAGATCTTGAGCCAGGAAGTCTAGACTCTACTGGTGTCTTGAATAACCTTGTACTTTGGCCCTGAACAAGGCTCTGCCCTTGTTGGCCCTTTCATTCCTCATCTCAAACATGCCTAGAAAGGCATTAGCTAACAGCTGCTTGCTTATGACCTCTGTGTCTATTTGCAGCCCAAACCTTTATTTTTTATCTATAGATTCTATACACCAAGAAGTCCTTTGTATTTCTCCACTGGTGGGCACCTCACATGCTCCTTAAACTCAGATCAGCTTAATTTAAACAGAATTAAGTTTTCTCTGAAAACCCTTTTTCCTCCTTCTGCTCTGTTCTCTATCCAAATTAATGATCACACTATCTTACTATCAGAAATCCAGGAGACACCACCACCTCCAGCAAATGAATCTCCAGGTCCTAAGTTCAGGTTTTTATTTCCTCCCTGGGCTTGTCACTAGTTTCCTTGCATCTGGCTTTTATCCTTTCTATCCTTTCTACCTATTCTACACATCAATTCCATATGTTCTTTGTAGAAAGCAAATATCTGATCCTAAAATTGCACTTCAGTGGCTTCTGTTTGCCAAGCACAAATTTCTTGGAATTGGGAGTCATTCCTTTTTGAGGCCTTGAGTTTCAGGTCACCCTGTTTCTTGGGTCTTGCGTTTACATGCATTTCTTTCCTTGCAAGACCATGCATCTCTCAGTGCTGGGCTCCCTTATGCCCTGGTACCCTTTCTGGTATGTGGTGGACACTTTTCTGAGTATTTGTGGCATCAGTGGGTGTCATTTTACATGCTTTTGAACTCTAAACTTTTCTGTCAGTCTTTCTCCAGTTGAGTAGTGATAACATTTTCTGCCAGGTTCCATAAATATTTTATGATATATTAACAGTACCGGTGGCACAGGATGTAGTCATGTCATATATGAGGGCTGTCTGGAAAGCGTCCAGCCGTGTAATATGAAAAATAGAGGCACGTATGGCTGCATTTTTTTCTGGACAGCCCTCGTATGTGTTAGGTGATTAAGCAATCAACTCTTTTGCTGTCTAAAATGTAGATTAGTTGATTTACTTTCATCTTCACTGACCTTTAGTTGGCTATACTCCATGTTCTGAAAAAACAGTGCAGTTTTAGAAAATAGCAATTTCTAAAAAAACACCTTATTTAGAAAATAAGGTGTCTGGCTTAGAATTATGATTGATTCTGTTGGAATTTGGGAAATAAGTTTCTGTCTTTTCATTCTTTCTTTCTTTTCTTTTTTTTACCTGCCTCTGCCCAAAAGAGAATTGACTGCCATTCCTGATTTCCCAGCTTCTTAATTCCTCTGGCCAATTCAATTATTAAAATAAAACAAAACAAACAGACAAGCAAAAAACACCTCAGATCTCACTGTTGAGTTTAAAATCTGATATTTTAACACAGACTACTCTATTACTGAGAACCTGACATCTGTATTTTCTATTGCTGCCTAACAAATTACCACACGTTTAGCAGCTTGTAACAATACCTATTTATTAACTGACAGTTCTGTAGGTCAGAAGCTAGGGCTGTACAGTGTGGCTGGATTCTTACTGGGTTGCAATCAAGCTGTTTGCCAAGGTTGCACTTCTCATTTGGGGCTCAAAGCCCTCTTT
This sequence comes from Lyroderma lyra, assembly GCA_004026885.1. Lineage (NCBI taxonomy): Eukaryota > Metazoa > Chordata > Mammalia > Chiroptera > Megadermatidae > Lyroderma > Lyroderma lyra. Next base: position 166,720 of record PVJL010001507.1, on the reverse strand, counting down.
CCAAGATCATTGACAGCACTCTTCCTTGCATTAAAGCCCTTGCTGTCCTTGTAGCTGTTGTATGGGAACTGTTCTTCCTCCTAGAGCCCCCTGCACTTCCTTGCTGTGTGGCCCTAATGGGCAGTTCACAGCATGGATGTTTGCTGTCAAACAGGCCAGCTGGAGCACAACTTTTTGACTTCTCTGACCAGCCAGAGAAAACCCGCTACTTTTAAAGGGCTCACATGCATAGGTGAGCACCACCCAGTGTAGCTGCCCTGTTGCCATGTAACATAACATACGAGTAATTATGAGAATGATAATCTTATGACATTCACAGGATTTACCCACACTCAGAGGAAGGAATTATACAAGCGTGAGGGTCATTGAGGCTCATTTTAGAATTCTGCCTGCCACAGCAGACACTTCACATTTAGGTTTGATTTACACAAAGTTTAGAAATTCTTTTTATTAAAGAGGAATACATGAAATCATAATGGCATTTTCCTCCCTAGCTGCATGGCTATGCCCATTGTTACAGCAAGCTTTTTTAGGTAAACTATTTTGAGAAAAAGTATATATTGATTGATTCTGGCCTTAAGTAGAAATGCCAGATTGTGTATTTTGCAGACTAACAATTTTCACTGAGAGAAGGAGAATGAGAATGAGAAGGATGGAGGGAGGAAGAGAGGGAATTTTAGATCAGGTGGTAGACATAGGTAAGAAAGCAAAAGAAATCTGAATTTATGTAAATGCCCTAGAATACTACCTGAAGCAATTTATTTGGAACTTCTTTTCTTTATATTTTGCTTAAATATTAATGGAATGAATACATTTCTTAAATTGCGCCAGTTTCCATTTAGAGTGATAACAAAGGCAAGGACTTTTCCCCCCTCCTGCCAAGTGTGAAGTTTACTTGTCCTTTTACCTGTTCAAATGAAGTAGCAGCTGGAAGGGAGTTGAAACTCCCATTTGTTTGCCATGGCAGTTTAGGGCAGATGATGCATATATTTTGTTAGGGTTGTTCAGTTTTTCTCCTATTTTCTGATAGAGCAAATGTACAAGAAGAATATAATATGAAGTAGTAGATAAGCATGGTAAAATCTTAATATTATAATGTTTAAAGAAAACTATTTTGTATTTTTTTTAAAACGGCATTTTTTATGATAGCCCATATAGGGTAATCATTAGAATATTTAGTTGTGTTTTATGTAGGGCAAAATAAATAAAGTTCTTTGTGAAAAATATAAATGATTAATTTGCTTTCTAAATTTTTTATTCCAGTCACTGAAGTGGATGGTATATTTCTTATATGAGAACATGTTTTCAAATTAGTGGTTTGTATAAACTTTGGACAATTAGATAGACTTTGAGTCTACTTTTTACAGAACTACATACTACTTTTTACTGTGAATGTGGCTGAGACAGTTGTAAAAGAGACCATGCATACAGATTTTAAAAATCTAAATGTACTATATCTGTCTTTTCCTTGGAAGCATATACTTTAAAGGTATGAAGTGGGCATTAAAAGATATTATATAGCTATATAGGATTCTGCTTTTTAAAAAAACAGCCTTTTGAGGTATAACTCACATACTGTACACTTTACACATTTAAAGTGTACAGTGTTTTTTAATGCATTCACAGTGTTGTGTAATCATCACCACATTAGAACATTTTTATTTCTCATAAAGAAACCCTGTACTTATTAACAGGTACCATCTCCATTTCTCTCTTCCTCTCTTCCTTAGCCCTAAGCAACCAGCACTTTACTCTGTCTCTATAAATTTGCCTATTTTGGACATTTTAATATAAAATGGAATCACACAACATGTGGTCTTGTGTGGCTGGAGTTTTTTTACTTAGTGTAATATTTTCAAGGGTGATCTGTGTTGTAGCATTGATTAGTACTTCATTTCCTTTTGTTGTAAGGATATACCACATTTTATTTACCCATTTATCAGTTGTGTCTCCTTTATGTCTGTCGTGAATAATTCTGCCATGAACATTTTTGCACAAGATTTTGTGGAGATGTATGTTTTTATTTGGGTGGGGGGCATATAATGAGGAGTAGAGTTATCGGGTTATATGGTAACTCTAAATTCAAAATTTTTTAGAACTGTCAGATATTCCAAAGAGCTGTGCCATATTACACACCTGCTTTAATGTATTAATATTAATATAAGGGTTCCAGTTTCTTCTTTCTCCACAATACTTGTTATTGTTATTTATTTATTTAATAATAAACAACCTTCCTGTCGGGTATGAAGTGGTGTCTTATTGTGGTTTTGATTTCCATTTCCCAGATGACTAACAGTGTTGAACATCTTTTCATGTGCTTATTCGTCATTTGTATATCTTCTTTGGAGAATTGTCTGTTTTAGTCCTTTTCCTATTTTTAAATTGGTTTATCATTTTATTGTTGAGTTGTTAAGAGTTCTTTTTATGTAAGTCCCTTATCAGTCGTATGATTTGCAGGTATTTTCTTCCATTTTGTGGGCTGTCTTTACTTTCTTGATGACGCCCTTTGAAGCCAAAAACTTCTTAATTTAGGTTGTCTAGTTTATCTTCTTTTTTCTTTTATTGCTTATGCTTTTATGTCATTGCCTGACCTAAGGTAATGAAGATTTACTTGCATTTTTTTCCTGCAAGTGTTAGTTTTTGTTCCTTCATGTAGGCCTTTAACCCATTTTGAGTTAATACTTGTGTGTGTGTGAGATAGGGCTACAACTTCTTTTTTTTTTTTTTTTCTTTTTGAATACAGATATCCGTTTGTTCCAATAACATTTATAGAAAAGACTAGTCTTTCACCCTTTAATTGGGTTGGCAACTTTGTTGAAAATACTTAGCCCCACCCACCCACCCCATGGCTTCTTATGTGCTCCTAGTAATTCTTACCTGAGGTAACTTCTTGATGTTTTCATGAGGATTGATTGAAGCATACCTTTTAATTTGTTGATGTATTTCATGAGTATTTGTCACCTCTTGATCTTTTAAACATCTGAGATTTAACCAGACTTTGAAGTTCTGTAGAAGCCACTAGAAACCACTTTGAAGAAGCCAGCCTTAAAGACAGTGTGGCATTGTTCTCTCTTGCATACATCTGCCCTAAGATGGATTGACCTGTGTTTCTCCTATGTGGTAGGCAGTAACAAGCGTGCATGAGATGAAAAAGAATCAATGATTGGGACTGTAACATTTGGCAGTTACATTGTACTTAATCTTACTATGATGAATTGAGTAATTTGAGAGTTGATAACTGATGTGAAGCAGTTACTAGGTGAAGCCTTCGAAAAAATAATAATCACTGGGGTGACCAGGAGTCTCTGATTTTGAGGTATCAGTGAATCTGAAGGGTGTAGAGTAGTGCTATCCAGTAGAAATAACAATGTGAGCTTCTGAAGTATACACATGCAAATCTTTCAGTAGCCATATTATAAAAAAGTAAAAAAGTCAGATGAATTAAATTTTAATAATATATTTCATTATATCCAAAATATTATTTTAACATGTAATAAATATTAAATTGTTTATAAACAATAAAATAGTCTAAATTTTCTTATACTATATCTTGGAAATCCAGTACATATTTTACACTATTAGCATATCTCAGTTTGGACTAGCTGCATTTCAAGTGCTCAGTGGCTACTGTGTTCGACAGCAGAGTTGTAAATGTTTTGATATGATAGCCAGTTAAAATTCAGCAGCAACGTTACTTAACTTCCTTTGTACTTCACGCTACCCTGACTCACCCCTTTAACGTGATAGAAGTGGCTTTGGGAGGAGCTTTCTGCCTGCCTGTTCAATGTGGCCCTCACTGGTGGGATGAGAGACACCTGTTCACTGAGATGAGAAGATCTGAGAATTTTGTTAAGCCACATGGTCAACTCCCTAAGTGGGTAAAGAATGATTGAGAAACATTATGCTCAAGGTACCTTTTGAGCTTCTCAAAAGAAAAATGGGCTGCGAAAATTGGAATCTCTTATCCCTTTTCACAGATACAATCTGCTCCGTTGAGGTAAACCTGTATGTAGAAAATACTACTTGTTCAGTGGTTCTCAAATGGGCATGATTTTGCCTTGGGGGATTGGTCAGTGTTAGGTCACGTTTTGGATGATCACGACTGGGGGTTGGGGAGTGTTACTGACATGTATTGGCTAGAGGCCAGGGATGCTGATAGCATCCTACAATGTATAAAACAGCCCACACAACAGTGAATTATCTGGCCCAAATGTCAGTACCATTGGGCACAATATGTCCCACACTGGTAGAACAAGACCCTCCAGTTCTTCTCTTTTCATTAATTGTTGCATGATTTCTGCAGGGAGTATAATGTTTTCTTTTAAATTTAGAGAATCTCATTTTTTCATATAAAGAAATAGTCAGTTTTCCAGGTATTTCTGATGGAACAAGCAGATTTGTCAGATAGATAGGGTCTGCCCACACTCCTGAAGAAAGTGCCCTCTTCCCTTTGGGGAGGTGGTACTGCTGCTCGGGCTTTTCTCCCGCCTCTCTGTCTTCAGCCTTCTCTTTTGCCTGGGATCTTTCAGTAAGGGCCTGTCTGTTAAAAAGAATGAGCATTTGCATGGCTGCCCCCCAAATTATTGCACTTCCATAACATCTGTTGGAATTTTGGGATATATTCTGGCAGTAATAGGGGTGTTTGGTTGTGATCGTTTCCTTCCAGGGCTCCATCAGGAGGAATGGTTAACTCAGGGTGTTATTACCACCGTGTTCTTAATGTCTGCTACCCAGGGAGCTGTAACTTTGAGTCTTCGTCAATTCTAGCAAGTAGAAATCAATATAAATCATTTTTGGCTTATAAACCTTCTTTTTGTAAGTATTTAAGTCGTACTGGCCAGTGTTTGCCTTTAAGATTGTACCAGTGGTGTATGAGCCCCCCCCCCCCCCCTTCCTTAGGACGGCTGGCGTCTCTGCTGCCTTTCACCTCTCCCCTCTCCCCTCTCCCCGCTTCGTTGCTTGTGGCAGTTTTGAGTTTTTGGTGGCAAACCACATAAATGAGCCGTAGCTGACTTAGGCTAAAGGCAATGCAGTAAAGGCCGTTTGGAGGCTTTTAGATTGGCAAGAATTTAGATGTCTGCCTTAGAAAGGGGCAGTGGTCAGGGCAGCTCCTCTCGGCCTGCCTCTTACAAGAAGCTGTGTACAAACTTCCTTCTGTGACGGCTGATGTTGAGGGTTCCAGAGCTGGAGAGTGAGCCTTGGCTCTGTGCTACAGTGAGGAGATAGAGAGGATCGTGAACCAGCCTTCCATTGTGCAGGGAGTAGCACAGCCTCAAAGGTGAAAGGCAGGCCAAAAAAAAAAAAGAAAAAGAAAAAGAAAAAGGCATTTGTCCACCATATCAGTGCTTACAGGATTGATTCCTCTTGCAGATCAGACCCCCTGCTCTCCCTACTGAAACTGCTTTGGGGAACCCATCCTATCAGCCTAACCCCTTGCCCCCACACAACTACAGCAAGCCGAGAGCGGTGGTGGTCCTATTGTAATGGCAGCCTGCAGCTTAAGGACGGATGTCCTTCTGGTATCCAAGTTGAGATTTTAGGTTCAAGTTTTCCCACTGGGACATAGTTAGAATAACAGTTAAATTTTATAGTAAGTGAAAGCTTGATTGTATAGAATTGCATTATGAATGCTTTTCTTCTAAATAAATGTGTTTAATGTGTCCTTGAGTTACTCTAGATACCTGAAAGAAGGTTTACATGTGTAGCTTCTAAAGCTTTTTCCTTCTTTTATATTGCAAGTTATTCTGTTCTTTGTTAAAGAGTATATTAAATGTCATTTAGTCTTTTTTTGTGACACTAGAAATGACTTTTGCAAACCTTGCGTTAATGTACGGACTGTATTTGTATTTTACTGACAGGGGTGTTTTCTTGGTTTAATTTCCAGTTTTGGTTAGTGTTCTTGATAAACAAAGTTGATAGATAACTGAATTCCTTAATGAAAATAACTTTGTATCAGCTAGAGTATATATTAGTCAGCTTGTATGAGTTATCCAGGAAACCTAACCACATTCCTACTATTTCTATGGCAAAGGAAATTCCGATTTTAAAATAGTGGAAAATAAGTCCCTTTATAATTTCTGCCTTTTTATAATCTCTGTGGGATGTTTTCATGTATCATGGGGGGGGATCCTCTTTTATTTTACTTACATTTCCTAATATTGTCAAGACAAAAAATATTGAAGCTCTGGGTGAAAATGTGCCCTCAGAAATATTCCTTGGCTAGTAAGGGTCATGTTTTCCTCCTGGCCTATGTGTTGAAACATCACTTGAATTCAGTTAAAATGGATGGATGAAGTGACATTAACTAACATTTCTTCTTAGTGTGTGACATGTTTTATTTTTTCCCACGTTAAAAAACTCCATGTGTCCATAATGCAAGATTTACTTCTCAGTAAATAGACGTTTTCCTTCTGTTGTTTCAGGCCGGAGCCTCAACAGAAAGCTCCCTTAGTCCCTCCACCGCCGCCACCACCACCGCCACCACCTCTGCCAGACCCTGCGCCCCCAGAGCCAGAGGAGGAGATCCTGGGTTCAGACGATGAGGAGCAGGAGGACCCCGCAGACTACTGCAAAGGTGTGTGTGCCTCCCCTTCTGAACTGTCCTAGGATCTGCTAGGGGAAGGGACAAGGGGGGCTACTGAGGCAAACTGCTTGGTCTTTATTAAATTAGCCTTTTTGTGTCATTATCACTTTAAATTCTTAGATAATTAAATATAGAATGGTACCAGAAAATACAAGGATATCAGAAGGAAAATTGTAAGGGAGAAAATACATACATATATGTACATACATATTTGATACTTTCTGGAGAATTTAAATCTGTTGATAGAATTAAAGCTAGTATAAAGCAGGACAATTAAAAGATAAAAGATAAAGATAAAAGTGGAATATCCTTCCAAGAAGGGCACAAAAGGTTCCCGGCTCCTGAGGGGAGCCAGTTTCACTGCCGTTCACTGCATTTGACTTTACGTTTTCTGGCTGCTAAGACTAATAAGGAGCTGCTCCTTCTGTGTCGCATTGAATTACGCCGTATTCATTGTCTGTGGAAAGAGAGCCTGCCTGATTGTTAACAGAGACAGACTCTTTCCTGGCATTCTACTCAACAAAAAGACATTCTGTGGGTTCTGCTCTGTGCGACATAGTGGATGGTGTTTACAGCTGTGATATCACAGAAGACATAGAAATTATTCAGTTGGAGTGCTCTTGTATTCAGACTTTGTAAAGTCCAAGAGCATTATAGTTAAACTCCTACAAGGCAGCCATGTTGTGTGGTGAAAACTGAGAGCAGTGTGATCCGGACTTCATCCTTTGTGTAGACAGGACTGAGAATCCGGGGGGAAGGGAAGCTGCTGTGTCCATTTGGCTGCCTCTTGGTTACTTGTTCATTTGAATTTTAATTCCCTCTGATAGAACATTATCACCATCTGGAATTCTGAGCATCTGAACAGGTGACAAGACATTTATTTTCTGCAGGTTTACGAAAATGTAAGTTAAATTTTGTATACAGGGTAAGAATAGATGGCAGAAGATACACACATTCAGGCCATAAAGCATGTGTGAATCTTTGGCTTTGTAGTATCTTGGTTCAGAAATTAAGTTGTTTTGTAGAGGAGATGTGGACAGTTGTCCTTTGATTTTTGCTGCTTAGCCAAAGCATTAGGGTGGTCTGTAGGACTGTTCTCTTCAGCACGTAGGCTCCACCATAGAACTGTTTGCCTCACACTTGGCAGGAGATGGGTCAGGAGATATAACTAGTACTTTTCATCCCATCACCACTTCTGCAAATCAGCTCTGTGGACACTCCAAACCAAAATACAGGGCTATGAATGAAGGATTTTACAGTTTGGGCTGATTCTAGGTAACATTCACTGAACTCTAAACATCTTAAGACATGTTAGAGATGGTAAGATTACCTTGTAGAGATGATAATGTTATCTTTTCTCTCTCTCTCTCTCACATACTCACTCATTCTTATCCCTAACTTTGGTAACTAACTTTTGCATCTAATGTGGTGTACACCATCAAAGTTTGACTAAGATAACTGACATAAATGCATTCAAGGGGTCCATGGAATTGATTGGTAATGTCTGGTATTAGAACTGTGCTCCTGTCTATAGAATAGGTAACTTTCCCCTCTAGAACCACTTGCATTAAAGTTATCAACATGATACTTTATCACTCTAGTGTACTTTAGTATATTTTGCCTGCAAGCAAGTACATTCTCCTATGTAACCACAATACAACCATTAGGATTGGGAGATTCACATTGATACTTCCTACTATTTAAAACCTCAGATTCCATTTAGGTTTTCCCACTTACTCGGTATTATTCTTTATAGGTACCTGATCCATTGCAGAATCTCATTACATTTTGTTTTCTTATTTCTTTAATCAGTTCCTTAGTCTTTCTTGGCTTTCATGACTTTGACATTTTTGAACACTGTAGGCCAATTATTTTGTATGTTTCTCAATTTGGAATATCAAAAAAAAAAATTCTATCAGGTGGCGAATGGTTTCGATTTATACCTTTACAAGTAGTTTGTTGAGAGTTACTTTAAGACTATGTGAACAGCCTTTCATCAGCTAATGAAAGGATATTTTTTTTCCTGTCCTTTCTCTCCCTGTGTCCCATCTGTCTCTCCCATCCATCCATCTGTCTTTCTCTCTTAGGTGGACTCATTCGTGGATTTTTCTTTTATTCAGTGAATAATGATCACTTACTCTCCTTATTTGTTTTACTGCTTATTTGCTTTAATACCCTACATTAGGCCATTAGGAGCACCTTAGGGTTGGTTCTATGTCCTTTTGAAATGTCCCTACTATTCTTTGAATACTTTCTTACTTTCAAGTACAGTCTTGGAATTTTTCCAACTCCGGCCCTTGGATTCAGCTCTTTCTGCAAGGAGCCCTTGTTCCATTTAGTGGAGAATCGTATTTAGAAAGCAAGATCTGGACATTGGATATAATTATTACTATTGGGGTGTCTCATTGCTTCCAGATCTCTTAGCTAGGGATATAAACTTCCTTTATGTTTATACATATATTTTCCATTTATATTTATTTCTGTTTTTATTTATGTATGTATTAAAATCCATGAACTTAATCTAGTACCTCTCATTCCACTCTAATATCAGAGTTTTCTCCCTTTCTGTGTTTGTAGATTCTGAGAGATAAGGCTCTCATTATCCTCATAATATTTACTTATTTGATTAATTTCCTTGTATGTAGTAAGTCCAGTCACTAGTTGCTGTCACTGCCATTTTGGGCATCACTCTCCTTTCCTCCTCACCAAGCTTGTGCTCAGACATACTTTGTTACTTGGCCCTAACCTAATGGCTGTGGACTGAATTGTTCAGGAAGCATGAAGGGGTTGCATTGTTTTTTCAGTTTAAGGGTATGTTTTACTTAATCTGCTGAGATGTCTTATATGTCTTTTTGTCTGTCTTGCCTGTCACTTCACCTGGTTTTCTTGTTCTCTTTGACTTAATTCCTGGACAACCCCTGCCCTGCCAGCCACTTCTCAATACTCCCAAAGTGAAAATAAAACAATAGAATACACTACATATTTTATCTCTTTACAAAAGAAATACTTGTTCATTGTAGAAATACAGGTACATTGCTGGGGGGAGTGTGGAATCCCACAGCCCCAGCAGACTAGCTGTAGAAAGCATTTGGGGACTGCCATTCTGAATCTTTCATGAACAACCAAAGTGCATCTTAACTTTTTAACCTTCGTTTTACCTCTACCTATACCAGTCTTTCCATGTTAAAACTTATGAAACCTCGGCCGTTTTAACCAAAATGCCACTACCTAAAGTACTAATATTGCTAAAGATTGGTTTTTTGCTTTTTTCTACTTGCCTTGGCATTCTCTTTGGAGTGGGACTCTTTCTTTCTTCATAGCCAGCTTGTTCCTGCTCATCGTTTTAGCTCTCCCACCGAAGCTGGGAGGATTATGAACTTTGGTATCTGCGAGACCTGTATTCAAAACCTACTTCCACAACTCTATCCTTGGACACGTTCTTTTCCCTGTAGGCTTCAGTTTCTTCATCTATGATATAATATCTGTCTGTATAATATATAATATATAATATATAATAATGTCTTATTACCTAAGATTTTAGGAATAAAATGAGATAGATATGTGAAGTATGTGGCATACTACCTGACACAAAGAAGATTCTTAAAAAATATGAATTTTACTTTCTTATGCCCTGTCTTTATGCCATCATTCTCCTCTCAGGTGTGTTTCCATCTGTGCTTTCTTGCTATATCCATTCATGCTGGTTCCCTTAGTGGTCTAACTGCCCTGCTTGTGGTGGGTTTGGTTCCTTAGCCTCTGGAGAGAGAGCTGTCAGCTTTGCTTTTGTCTCTTCCTGTCATTTGTCTGTGGCAGGAACTGTAGCAACAGGCTTGCAGTTTGCTCAGACTTGTACTTCCGGGCCCGGGGGGGTAACAGGTCAGGTAGTTGCGGGTTCAGCCTGTAAGCAGTCACTTCTAGGAGGCCCTTTGTAATGTGTGCTCACTCATGAGTTTCAGCATAAAAAAAACCAAACCCTCTTCATCAGGGCAAAACCCCCTCCTCTGGGGGAGATTTTAGTGGAATGTGGGTTTTCAGAGTGTGACCTTTGTAATAACCTGCATCAGAATCGCTGGGAGTGTCTGGTAGATGTTCCTTGGCTGCGCTAAATCCTGACTTGGAGTCCTAGGGACAGGACCTGGACTCCAGATACTTAGCAAGTTCATTAGGTGATATTTCTGCACATTGATGCTTAGGCCAGCTTGTCTGTGGCCTGTACCATTCATCTAAAACTCCAAAGAAGTAACCCTTCTCTTCACTTCTCACTGTGTGACCGATTCACTATGTAAGGGGAATTACTTCTTTGAACTACCTTATGTTCCACATTTTTCCCAGAACCCTCAGCACGCTGTTTGGTACAAAGACCAGTAAATGGTGACAGTACGAACATTGCTTTGTTACATCATGCTGCCTGCACTGACTGACTCCTTTGGAGATCCTGCTAGGTGGCTCTCCTAAATCATTCTTAGAGAAGTTGGCACCTTGTACAGTTTCATCACTTGTATTATTTCTGGAGACGTCAATTTTAACACAGATATGGTCTGACTTGATGCGAAAGCACATGTCATTCCTTAGAAGGGCCATGAGGTCCCTAATTACGTAGTCATTAGGCCCCTCCTTTATCACCCACAATATTATCTACCAGAATACCACCTCCCCAGCAGTCCATCATGATGTATGATTATATGTTTAGTTTTGTGTTCGTTTTTGATATCTGCCCCAGTCTGAAAGATTCCCCAGTCAGGGGCTTTGTATTTTGTTAATCCAACTGCATTTGAACTATTCACAGTGCAATAAATAGTTTTCACTGGATGAGGGAATTGTTTGTAGTGGTAAGCTACAACCAAGGGGTAAACAACAGTGATTTACCTGTGTGTCTGAGAAGGCATGTCAGGTGAGCAACCTGATAAACCAGTAAAGACAAATCAGAATACATATCCTGTATTTCTGCCTTAAAATCATCCATAATGTTCCAGAGTTCTTATTTGTTATACATATTTGAGTGGCATACAGTTTATATCTTTCTGAACTTGGGAATATCTTTTTCAAAACAGTAAAAGCAGTACAAGTATCTGCAAACTTTGGTTGAATTTTAGTAATGCTCAGAATTTAATACCAATGGCTCTTAAGTTCTTATTAGCCTTGTCTGCAGAATCTATGACCTACGACTATTTTATAGTTTTCATTTCTTAAGAAGGAAAATAATACACCTTACATAAGGTTGCCTTAGAAACGGTGTCATGCGACTGAAGTTTTTTATTTTATTTTTTATTTATTTTTTAAATTTTTTTATTTTTTTGCTTGTTGGTATGTGGGTAGCTCCCTGGCTGGGAATACTACCTGACACATAGAAGATTCTTAAAAAATATGAATTTTACTTTCTTATGCCCTGTCTTTATTCCATCATTCTCCTCTCAGATGTGTTTCCATCTGTGCTTTCTTGCTATATCCATTCATGCTGGTTCCCTTAGTGGTCTAACTGCCCTGCTTGTGGTGGGTTTGGTTCCTTAGCCTCTGGAGAGAGAGCTGCGCTGACAGCGCCAGCGCCGAAGCCTTAAGCCGCTACACCATCAGGGAACTCCCAGAAGTTTTTTATAGAAATGTAGTGTTTAATGTTTGTTCTTTTTGATAAGAGACGTAATCTTCATTCATTCACAGTTCTTTTCCTTAATATCACTAACACTGTATACATACTTAATTGACGATTTTGCATGAGTTTTTCAAAATAATTGGCTTAATTTATCTTCCTTGAAGCCTAGAAAAGAAACTCTGCTTATCTGTGTGAACAAAGTAATAGATGCTCTTGAATTCATTAAATCAGGCCTCTGTACAGCTCTCTCATGGAGATGGAGGAGATTCTGACAACCTTTGGTACTGATAATTGTTACTGACAAGGATATTGATCGATTAGCTGTAGTTAGCGTTACGCTTGAACTGTTTGAGGCTTTACTGTGTGTAAAGTGTTGGAGTTTACCACAGAAATATAAATGCAAATGAGAACAGCCCCAGTTCTCTAGGAGTTCATGGCCTCATGACTTTGCCCTAGACTATAAACTATTTAATGGCAAAGCCTTTGCTTACCTTGCTTTCTCACTGGATTACTAGCACCTAGATAAAACATTCTGTGGCCTGCTGAATGTGAATGTTGACTGAATGAATAGACCACATTAAGAAATTACTTAAATACCTTTTTCCACCCTTATTATGTGGTTTACTTAATTTTAAGAGGGGGGAAAAAGAAAGATTTGTGAGGACTTAAATGGAATGAGGTTGTGTTTGCTTAGATGTAAAAGAAAAGACTTCATAGAAAATGTAATGGGGACCTGGCCAGTTAAGAATAGTTGGACTTTTTTGGTGGGAGCGGGGTACTTCTCTGGCACACTTCAGGAGGCTGGGAGAGGGATCTCTGAGAAGCTTTATGCTTTTGTTTTCCTAACAGATGGGCAAGCTAAACGCTCATGGTAGAAGATTAGGTTGAAGAGTAGTTTGGAAGCATCAGGTAGAGGACATATATGAAGATAAATTTATACATGACATAAATTTAAAGCATTACTTTGTAATATACATTAAACAATAAACTTGGAGGAAAACAGTTTGTGTGCATGTAGATTTCTTTGGATTTTCTGTACACATAATCATTTGTCATACTACTTCTTTTTCCTTATCATTCTTTATGCCTTTTAGTTTTCCTTCTGGCTTCCTTGCTGTATGCACAAGGTTGAAAAGAAGTGGTGAGAGTGGATATCCTTGTCTTATTTATGATCTTATAGTAAATGTGTAGATTTTTAAAAGATATCTTTGTCAGTCTGTGATGGATCATAGATTTAAATGTAAAGCAAACGTATAAAGCTTATAAAGAGAAAAAACTAGGAGAATGTCATAATCTTAGAGAAAATTTCTTACAGAGTATACAAGAAGTATGAACTATAAAATAAAATAATAAGTTGAATTTCATCAAAATACTGTTGCTGATTAAAATACGTTTTTAAAAATGAAAAGACCAGCTTCAGACTAGGAGAAAATACTTGCAATATATAGCTGTCAAAAATCGTGACTGGGAGAGAACATCAGGAAAGTTAGTGAGGTTTTGGAGAAATGCTCTTTGTACTGATTAGGTCATACACATATCAAATATCAAGGAATTGTGTATACAGATATTTGATTTCCATTATATGTAAATTTTACCTCAATTAAAAAAATGATTCCAGTAGCTCGTTATATTTAAATTATAGGATTTCTAGTGTGGGCGCATTTACCTCTGTCTTGATTTTTCTTTGTTTCTTTGTAAACACAGAAAAAAAGAAATGTTTAAAAATGCAACTCAGCAGTGAGGAACCATTGTAGATTTTGAACAGGGAAGTGATATATTTAAGAAATATTAATGTGAATCTTGAATGATTAGAGTTGGAGAGAAGTTGTATATAAAGGAGAGGACACAAAAGCAAACAGCATCACAGATACAGCACCTTTATCATTTGACAAATGGCTGAATATAGAGGACATAGAAGAAAAACAGAAGTCTTGAGCCCTGGGGTGATCGGAAGAAAAGTAGTAGTTGCCTTCCAGGCATTATTTTTAATGGACTCTGAATTTTGAAACTGCTTGTCTTTTCTTCTTTGTTTTGGATATTGTTTGACTACTAAAAAGCTCAGAGCCAAATGTGCAACCTTCCTGTAACAAGTGAGCATGAATTTACAGGATTGCATTCTGTGTCCTAACTTCACTGCATCATTATATTTCCCCCCTTGCCATGCGCCCCCCCCCCGTCCTCCGTTACTTTGTCTTTGCCCCCCCCCCCTTCTCTTCTTACTTTGTATCTCGTGTTGTAGTTGTGTACTCACTTCCTTATTGGAGAGAAATGGATTTGGCATTGTTAGGAGGAACAGTGAAATCACAGTTGGCCTGGGGAAATTTTGATGAGTTTGACTTTATTCATTTGAGTTTAAAAAAACTGGTGAAGATACAAAAACGGCAGCTGGAAATAGGAATCTGGGGCTCAGAAGAGAGGGCAAGCAAACGGTGTAGGAAAGAATGTAACATTGCCCAAAATGAAGTCGGGCCTTTGCCCAAATTTTTTTGGTGGTAATCTCTAAGCCCTTGGAATGTCCTGCCTTTTAAGTATCTTTTTTTAACCTTGGACCCTTGGGCCAGATTGTCTAACAATGTGATTTGTGGTAGGAGCTTTCAGAGGGTGTGGAGACTGAGATCAGCCAGTGGTCAATCCACCATGTTTACATAACGGAGCCCGGGGAGCTGCGGGGAGCTCCTCCGGCTGGCAGTACTCGGTGCATTGTCATACAACATTCCCTAGAGGGGTCGATGCTTTCTCTAACTTCACTGGGAGAGGACAGCGGGATGCTCTGCATTTGGGACACTGCCAGAGTCTGCCCTGTGCATCTCTTCCTTTGACCAATTTTAATCTTTGGTCCTTATATAATAAACCATAACCACAAGTGTAACAGCCTTCAGTGAGGCCTCACAGGTTACTAATTATGAAACTAAGCATGGTGTTCACAACCTCCACATTGGCGGTTTAGTATCAGCAGTGAGGGTGGCCTTTGGGACTCCTCAACTTCTCAGTTCTGTTAGAGGTAGTGGTCTTGTGGACTATGACAAGTATTACAGATTTGATAGGAAACAGATCAAGTAAGGGGTGTTCAGTGAATAAAAGATAGGCAGAGAGGCTATTCAGTGACAGGCCTTTGAGAAGTTTTATGGACTAAAAGAGGAGAAAGACCGAGTTGAAAGGAACAGGTACTGTACCCAGGGAGGTAGGAGAGCAACCCAAGATGGGTGTCCCCCTTGGCATGGAACAGGCTTCGGGACTGAGCAGGTGACAGCTCTGTTACTCTGAAAAGTTCTTCAACATACTCAGTTGTGTAACCTGAATTTTCCATTTTCAGTTGTAGATGGTCCTACTCGCAGCCACTGTAAATGTCCATGGTTCTTGTCCCCACCTGTTAACCCCTTCCTTCCTGCTCCTTGCTTTTGTGGGTGCTGCTGGTTCTCACTGTGAGAATGCTCTTGTCCAGGCCACGGGGGCTGTCCCTGCTGTGCTCCATGCCGAGAAGGATTGTGTGGCATAGGAGTGGAGAGAGAGGCTGGTCCGCATGCCCCCTCAGTCTCCACTTGGTCCCTCAGGGGTCGGGGCCGTACTGCCTAGTGTACTGCACCGCAGCGTTGTGCAAGCGGTTCCCCAAGCCACCCCACAGCCTTTCTCCACTGGCTTGCACCGCTGGTCCCTGGGGTCTGGCTTTCTGAAGAGTTCACAGTCAGAGTGACAGCTCACTTTTAATCAGTCTCTATCCAGTCCTCCCCGTTTCCTTATAATAGGCTCACTGGAGCTTCCCTCCCTTCCCTCCTCCTCCTGGTCCCACACTGAGACAGTCCTGCCAGCCGTTTCTTGCCGTCCGGCTCCTTCGGGCTATCTACCAGGTTCTGTGGCAGGCCCAGGGGGGTTTGATTCTTAGTTGGGATCTAAGGTAGGAGTCTAATGGGACAAGTATTAAGAGTAATTTATTTTCTCTCTCTTTTAAAATTTATTTTTACTGAGATATAATTGACATAAAACGTGTCAGTTTATGGTATACATTGTATAAATTAAGGTATTGATTTGATACATTTATATTTTGCAATATGATTACCTAACACCTTTATCACGTCACATAATTATTATTTCTGTTTTGTGGTAGGAACATTAAGATCTAGTCTCTTAGCAACTTCAGTATTTACAACTTGGCAAGGTTATGACACCTTATTTACCAAGTTGTTTGTACAGCGCTGCCAATGTAAGCGCACGGTGGCAGGTTTGCGAACTTAATTGTCAGAATTTTGGGAATGATGATGGCTCTGATGGCCATTCTAGAAAAGGAGTTGCTTTGAAGGGTGGACTGGGAGCTGGTGTCGGTGCATGGCTTCCCAAGGGGAGTACTTCGAAGGTGACCAGGGTGATATTCAGCAGTGAGGTAGGCAGCACTTTTTCTAAGAAGAGTTTGTGAAATTAATTGTCTGACCTTGTAAACTGTTATGTATGTGAAATCCCTAGGGAATGTTTTTCTCATGATTCTTCTGAGAAATCTTTAAAAGAAGAAAAGGGGGGAAAAAGAACATGAAATAACCAGAATCAGTGCAAAGGCATAGATATAAAGACTGACTTTATTAAAAGACAACATTAAACCTATACCAATCCTCTGGAATACTGATCTTATAGCAAACTATTAAGTAAGTATGTTAACTAGGTAGTCAAATGGTTTTTTAAACAATCTGTGTTTAGTTTCTATAGACTATAATTTTTATTTTAAAGGTAAAATTTTTTAACAGTATATTTAATGGAGCCATGGTCTAGTTTCTTCTATCGAAGATATATTAAAGGGAGCGAAATGGCTGTGTCTGACACTGTGTACTTAAGAACAATAAAAAGTGTTGGTAATGGATACAAGAAATGTGTCCATTAACTCTTCTGTTGTGAATTCTGAGATTTGTGGGGGTTTTAGTATGTTAAAAATACTTTCAGTGACTGTATGTGTATGTATGTGAAAACTTGTACACCTCTAGACTTGGTCACTTAAAAACATTCGTTAGCCATTTGTGATCTCATGTTAATTCCTGTGCATTTTAAGGACTCCTACCGACCCCCAAGGTACCTTTAAAATTCTGTGTTCTAGGGAGTTCCCTGATGGTGTAGTGGCTTAAGGCTTCGGTGCTGGCACTGTCAGTGCTGCGGCCTGGGTTCGATTCCCAGCCAGGGAGCTGCCCACATACAAAAAAGCAAAAAAAAAAAAAAAAAAAAAATCTGTGTTCTAAGCATTCTCACTGTATTGAGAAATGATTGAGGATTGTTCTAGACTGTAGAATGTAGAGAGATTAGGCTTTTAGATTCTGGCTTGGCCTAGAGGGTGATTTGCATTTCTGCCATAGGCTCTCTCGTTCTCAAGGGTCTCTTCTAGAAAAGTGGGAATGTCAACATCAGTATATTTTAGAAAAACTCTTCTGTAGCTACAAAATTACAGCACTAAAATGACAAGAAACCTAGATTATTGATTATAAAGGCAGACAAAATCCTTTTTTATTTTTATTTTATCTTTGTCTAGAATGAGATTCCAGCTTGGTTTTATGGAGCTATTAGTGTACTTTAACCTACTGAATATTTGTGGATCCCATGATAGCTGTGTTTAGGATCTTAGAAATATCCTTCTTATACCAGTTTGCCTTAAGTATTGCACATTTTAATTTTTCGGTGTAATAAAAATATAATTTTTCTGCTATACAGTTTTCTTAGCAGTGTTTTTATTATGACATTACTTGGGATGCATTTAGATTATTCAATTTTTTTCATATCTGATCATGAGAGAAATAAAGGGAAATCAAAGGATACATTGTACTGTTACTTTTTACCCCCACTATTAACAATGGAAATCTAAACTTGCATAACTTTCAAGGTTCTTCATAATTTGATCCCAATGTGCTACTATTCTTGTTTTCTTTCTTAGCATCAAACAGAACTATTTATTTTACACCCCCACCCCCACATCACGATTGTAAATGTGCCTTCTTGCTGTTGTAATTTTCTTCATGCTGTCACTTCTTCCTTCTGGGCCTTCCTCTGTGTTTTTTTTTTTTTTTTTTGTTAGGATATAACATTGACTCAAAATTTAATTTTAGCCCACATCTTATATTGGTAAAATCTTTCCGACTGCTTCACATCATACCCAGAAACAGAGAACAACCTCTCTCCCATTCATTCCTATCTCTTGTGTCCTGTTCTCGTGCTTTCTCTCTCATGTATTTATTGTCTGTTGTGATTCAGGTACTGTGTACCACAAGTACTGTACCTGTCTTCATAGTCTTTATAATTTCCTGAGAAAAACAGAAGAGAATATGAATAATTAAAATACATTGTATTGTATTTTATAACAGACGTGTAACAGAACACAATGAAGCATTAGGAGCTCCTCCTTAGCCAGGAAAACCAGAAAGTGCTTCCTAGAAGGGAGGGGGCCTTTTTTGAGCTTAAGGTTGGAGGACAAGTAGCTGTTACTTGTATCCTAACACTTTATATACTTGAGACATTTAAAAAATAAATACATGAGGGTTCTCTGGAAAAACCCCACCCATAAATGCCTCTATTTTTCATATTACATGGGTGAATACTTTTTAGACAGGCCTCATATAGAATACAATAGACAAATAGATGAGGATAGTATAGAGTGGCAGTAAAGTCAGATTAAGGTTAATATCTAAAGACTTATTAATAGAAATCTGTACAATTTGAGAATATAGATTGGCCTCTGGGTTTCTTAGTCATCCAAGAAAGGAAGGAAATGCAGTGATTCTAAGACTGACAGTTATCAGATGAAAACAAACTATTAGGTTGGTACAAAAGTAATTGCGGTTTTTGCATTGTTCTAATTTTCCATTTGATATTGAT
The DNA here is from genome assembly GCA_004026885.1 of Lyroderma lyra. NCBI lineage: Eukaryota > Metazoa > Chordata > Mammalia > Chiroptera > Megadermatidae > Lyroderma > Lyroderma lyra. Next base: position 147,713 of record PVJL010001507.1, on the reverse strand, counting down.
ATACATTCTTAAATAAATGTGGTTATGCTATACATCATTTCTAATGTGCATTTCTCACTTTATTTTTTTGTTTTTGTTAATGACTTATTACTTGCTATTTATTTTAGACTATAGAAATGACGTTAGACAAAAAGCAAATTCAAGCAATTTTCTTATTTGAGTTCAAAACGGGTCGTAAAGCAGCAGAGACAACTCGTAACATCCACAATGCATGTGGCCCATGAACTGCTGACGAATGTTCAGTGCAGTGGTGGCTAAAGAAGTTTTGCAAAGGAGACGAGAGCCTTGAAGATGAGGAGCGTAGTGACCGACCATTGGAAGTTAACAACAACCAATTGAGAATAATCATCAAAGGTGATCCTCTTACAGCTATATTACAATTAGCCGAAGAACCCAACATCAACCATTCTATGGTCTTTTGGCATTTGAAGCAAATTGGAAAGGTGGAAAAGCTCGATAAATGGGTGTGTCATGAACTGATCGGAAATAAAATTGTCATTTTTGAAGTGTAATCGTCTTTTATTTTATGCAACAACAACAAACCGTTTCTCAATCAGATTGTGATATGCGATAAAAAGTGGATTTTACATGACAACTGGTGATGATTAGCTCAGTGGTTGGACTAAGAAGCTCCAAAGCATGTCCCAAAGTCAAACCTGCAGCAACATGGTTATCGTCACTCTTCGGCGGTCTGCTGCCAGTCTGATCCACTACAGCTTCTGAATCCCAGCGAAAACATTGCATCTGAGAAGAATGCACAGCAAATCGATGAGATGCACTGAAAACTGCAATGCCTGCAGCCACCATTGGTCAACAGAAAGGGCCCAGTTCTCCATGACATCACCTGACCGCGTATTGCACAACCAACACTTCAGAAGTTGAGCAAATTGGGCCGCGAAGTTTTGCCTCATCTGCTGTATTCACCTGACCTCTCACCAACCAGTGACCAGTTATTCAAGCATCTTGACAACTTTTTGCAGGGAAACCACTTACACAACCAGCAGGATGCAGAAAATATTTTCCAAGAGTTTGTCAAATCCCGAATCACGGATTTTTACGCTACAGGAATAAACAAACTTATTTTTCATTGGCAAAAATGTGTTGATTGTAATGGTTCCTATTTTGATGAATAAAGATGTGTTTGAGCCTAGTTATAATGATTTAAAATTCCTTGCCCCAAACTGCAATTACTTTTGCACCAACCTAATAGCCACTCTAAACAGAAGTGTTTTTTCTTGATGCCAAAGATAAATTTATCACAACCAAAACCTTTCTTGGTTTTATATACACGCGTGTGAACGCACACCCACCCACCCACCCCACACACACCCAGGGCTTCCCCCAAGCTAACAAGTTAGCTGGCCACAATTTCATGAGTGCTTGCAGAAGACATGAGACTCCTGGTCAGAGATAAAGGACTTTATTACTCATAGCACCATAAGCAGCATGGGCTTCATGTTAATACTGGTTTCCCTTGCCCTCCAAATCCAACAAGAGCCGTGTGGATGCAGGCCAAGGTGGATTCTTGGCACACTGTAGGTTTGTATCACAGCTAAGGAACTCCAAATTTATGAAATCCCAACCTTTTATAAAGGCCTGCAAACAGACCTGCCCTCTTCCCCAGAGGGAGATAGTACATTTATTTTCCAAGGCTGTTCACAATAGAAACCTTTAAAAGACAGTCTGAAACAAAGGCCATCATTGCCTCTGTTCAAAAGATAAACAGAAATACGGTTGTTTCTGGATCAGGGTCTCATGAGGTTTCAGTCAGGCTGTCAGCTGGGACTGTAGTCAACCGAAGGCTTGACTGGACTAAAGGGTCTACTTCTCTGTTCATGCAGGTGGTGGTTGGTAGTTCTCAGTTCCTCAGTGCTGTTTGACTAGAAGCTTCATTCTTTGCCACATGGGCCTTCCCACAGGACTGACTGCTCACAACACAGGCTTAGCAGAGAGAGTGAGAAAGAGAGCACCCAACATGGAAGCCGCAGCCTTTATAACTATATATTTTATTGGGAACTGACATCAAATATGAATGTTGAAAGTCTTGATTCGATTAGAATATTTTAATGTTTGGCTAAACCATCAATAAAGACAAGTTAATTTTTTTGACATTTGACAGCTATAATCATCATGGCTAGAGTATCAAAAACCTTTTGCTAATTGGGCTACACTCATTAATTAGATTATACTTTGGATCAGTCAGTTTTACTGTCTTAAATAGGAATAGACAGTACCCTTAACCCTGACCTGCTGACTCATTAATCTGTATCATTAGTCACAGTGGGTTGGGTAGTGGCATGACAGTAATAAACACTTATGTGGCACTTAATATGTGCCCAGATGTGGTTCTGAGTGAATGAGGTAGGGACAAGTACCCAGAGAAACCAATCGTTCGCTGTCACATAGCTAATAAAGGCCAATGCTGCGATTCAAATCAGCATCCCTGAATTTAGGCATACGTCTGTATAAGTAATTGGTAGTAGGCAAGGGGTTGAGAGCATTTGTGGCCGTTACTAACATTTCAGATAGGCAAGGTTTCTCAATCTATGGACTCTACTTAAGTCTCTGTAGCTCTACTGCAAAAATTGTTGCTGCATCCATCATATTTACCTTACGCTCAAGTAAGTTTTGTTCTTACCTCCTTAGGTTGTAGATAAATAAAAATCCTTTGTTTTTTGGAGCATTTTCTTTTGCTCCAGTTTTCCCTCTAGCACTCTCTTCCATTCATTCTAATTACAGAGAAATTTGATGTAATAGAGATTAATTTACATGCTAGAAGTTTTTAAAGAATTTCTCTGAGTGCTTTTGACCTCTTCCCCCAACAGAGTTTAATAGCTGTCAGAGGCTCTATTATTGCTAATTTGGCAGCGGGGGGTGGGTGGGGGGGTGGGGGGGTGCGGGGGTGTGTTCTAGGGTTCTTTTTCATATCTCGATTCTTGCTTCCTTTTTATATTTAGTATTATTAATGTTTCTACTGGGGCACATGTGATTTACATTGTGCTTTAAATTACTAATGAGAATAGTGTAGTCTTAGATTTCAATATTTTTATTTGGTATCACCTATAAATGTTTTTCACAACTCAGAGATGTGGCTGTCAGATTTTAGGAAGTACATGTGACAAGAATTTAAATCAATAGCGCATCTTCATATTTGTTTTGTAACTTAAATTATGGTTGGTAAGGAATGGTTGTAAAATTTTGTTTATGAAGGTTAATTACAATAGATTCTTATGAATCATTGACAGACAAACCATTTCCACTTCAGGCAATATTTTTGATATCTTGTATTGAAAAAATAGATATTTTAAAATGACAGTTATTAGTTTATTTTAGATTTTCCCCCTGATCATGCATAATACCATACATTTAATTCATATTAGAATCCTAGTAATGAAGAAAAAGGGGGACATATTTTAGCTGCTGGGTTAATACTAAAACATGGTGTTATAGAAAGAACACAGGTTTTGGAATCTGGCACAGTTTTTAGAATCTCACTTTTAGTCCTGACTCTAGTACTTCCCCCCTGGGTGACAATGAATTAGTTCATAACCTCACTAGACCTTGTTTCCCTGCACTTGTTGAGTGGGAATAACAATAAAAGCATTCCAGTGTCATGTGCTTCAAATGACACCATACCTGCCAAGTATTTGGAGTGGGCCTTGAATGGGCTTTTCATTTTCTTTTCCCTCTTAACCTGTTTATTTTTATTTTTTTAAATTTTTATTTTAGAGTTTAGTTTAGATAAAGTGGGGGTCCAACCTGCATGCAAGAACTGGTAGAGTTGCAGAGTCTCTCAGTGCTTGGAATTGGTCTCCACCTACTCTGTCCCTAATCTCTAGAGTTTCTCTCACCAACATACCTTTGAAATGAGACTAGTTAAAAATGACATTCCTTTTGTTACGGATATTCTCAAACGAATGTTGAATAGCATAGGTGCAGAGGTGTCCAAACCTTTGGCTTCCCCGGGCCATGTCGAAAAAAAAAAAAAAAAAGAATTGTCTTGTGTTACACATAAAACACGCTAACACTAATGATAGCTTATGACCTAAAAAAAGGTCTGTACGTAATTTTCGTATTGTTCTAAAAAAGTTTGCGAATTTGCGTTGGGCTGCATTCAAAGTTGTCCTGTTGGGCTGCAGATTGGACCAGCTGAATATAGGGCATTTCTTCTGTTGAGGAGGCTGCTAACATTTAGCATTGTTGAAGAATTGCTAACATTTTTATCTTACTTGCTTTATTATATACATGTGTGATTGTGATAATTATGGTTTATAAGATATATGGGAGGTCAAGAAATTTGTGGAAGGAAGGACAAGAAGGGTAAAACACATGTTATTATTTTTTTCCTTTTCAGTATGTTCACCCTTAGCCCTAATACACTTTTCAGGTCTTTTAATAAGTTTATTTATACCCTTAAAAGGAAATGTTTTGTTTTTTACCTTAAAATTGCAGCTTTAACCTCTTGTCTGCAAATTTCTTTTCCTCAGAGCTGTTTTTTTCATATTTGGGAACAAATAATAATCAGACGGAACTGGACTGTAGGGAGGGTGGCTTAACGTTTGGAAGCCACAGTGGTGAAGACTTTGCACTTGTTCACGGGCGCGTTGTCATGCAAAAGCAGCACCCCTTTGGTCCCTTTTCCTCCTCTTTTCTCCTTCACAGATTCTTTTTAACTGTTTCAGCAGACTGGAATAGTACTCTCCAGTTACTGTGACACCCTTATCCTTGTAATCGATCAGCAGGATACCCTCCTTATACCAAAACACAGTAGCCATGATCTTCCTAGCAGATGACAACGCCTTGAACTTCTTAGGGAGTGATGTGCCCTTTTCATGCCCCTGCATGGACTCCTGCTTTGACTCAGGCTCATCATGCTGAACCCAAGTTTCATCTCCAGTGAAAATCTGGTTTAAACCTTCATCTTCGTTGTCTCTGCAAAAGTCCAAAACTGTCGTGAATGCTCAACACTCTGCTGTTTTTGAAGTGCCGTGAGCATTCTCGGTACCCATCTTGCACTGACTTTTGACATCCTTAGATGCTCATGGAGAAGCTTCACAATGGTTGACGTGATACTCCATTCATTTCTGCAAGCTGCTTTTTAGTCAATCTGGCATCTTCCACTACAGGTTTTCAACTTGTTTGACAGTGTCTGCGGAAGCGGCCTTACCAGGGCATTCCTGGTGAAGTCATGACCCTCTGCCTTGCTTGAAAAGGCTATGCTGCTTGTAAACCATGGATTTCTCAGGACAACAGACCCCTGTGTTAGGACAGGGCTGTCCAATCTTTTGGTCTCCCTGGGCCACGTTGGAAGAAGAGGAATTATCTTCGGCCACACGTAAAATACGCTAACACTGATGATAGCTGATGAGCTAAAAAGGTGGTCGCAAAACAGTCGCATAACGTTTTAAGAAAGTTGATGAATTTGTGTTGGGATGCATGCAAAAGTTTCCCGGGTCGCATGTGGCCCACGGGCCATGGGTTGGCTCTAACATCTCTTTCAAAACGGTTTGAGGTGTTTTACCTTGTTTTGTGAGGAACTTAATGACGGTACAAAATTAAATTTTATTCATATCTGGGGTTTTCTTCATGTTGCACGTGCTTCTTTGGAGATATCTGAAAGCACACGGATGCAAGTAGGCTGAAACTTGGCACATATACTAATAAGCCACACAAAACTTTGTGCATTAGTACTCCCACCTCTCTGATAACCCCCGTGCCGTGAATTTCTTGACCGCCTCTTATGCGATGACTAAAACATATTTCTTATATATATTTTGTCTTCTTCCCTGGTTCACAGCTCCAGTTTCCCAAACCCTTGGAATTTCTTAAGTATCCAGAGCACTAAAGTTGTCTTTCATTATGTTAATGAGGTGACTTTGGGAAAGCAACTAAGGATGGGAGCTGGTCTCCAGGAGAACCAACCCTGTAATTTGAGGGTTGGAACTTTTAGTCCTATCCCTGACCTGCAGTGAGGGGAGAAGGGCTAAAGGTTGAATCAATTGCCAGTGGTCAATGATATATTCAATTATGATTATATAACGTGTAAAAGCCCAAAAGGACAGGGTTTGGAGAGCTTCCCTGTTGGTGAACACTTGGTGACGTGGGCAGATGGCACACATCTCTTCCATCTGGCAGTTCCTGCGTTGTATTGTTTTACAGTACACTGGTGAGCTAGTAAATGTAATGATTTTCTGAATTCTGTGAGCCACTCTAGCAAATTAATCAAACCTGAGGACGGGGTCATGGGAACCTCGAATTTAGGTCTTTGATTCATTTTGAGTTACATATGATACAAGCTATAGAATTTTTCTTTTCTTTCTTTCTTTATTTTTGACATAGGGATATCCAGTTATTTCAGTAGCATTTGTTGAGAAGTCTGTCCTTTCTTCACTGAATTGCCTTTCCCCCTTGGGATGAAATCAGTGCTTCATATTTTCATATGAGCTTTCAAATTAGTTGTCATTTTCTATAACACAGCTTATTGGGATGTTGACTGGGATTACACTGAATCTATAAATCAATTTGGGGAGAGTTGACATTTTAACAATTTTGAAACTTTTAACCCATAAACACCGTTTTTTAGGTTTTGTTAATTTTTTTCAGCAGTGTTTTGTAGTTTTCAATGTTCAGGCTTTTCTCATTTTTTTTGTCAGGTTTATCTCTAAGTATTTCATATTTTGTATGCTATTGTAAATTATATATTTTTAAGATTTTAATTTCTTCTTCATTGCTGGTATATAGAAATATAGTAGGTTTTTATATCTTGAGCTAATAATATTCTGCTGCCTGTCTTTACTTAGTTATTAGTTTTGGTAGCTTTTTTGCAGATTCCTTGAGCTTTTCCATATAATCAGATTGTCTGTGAATAAGAAGTTTTACTTCGTCTTTCCAGTCTGGATGCCATTTTGTTTATTCATTTTGTCAGATTGTGCTGACTAGAACTTCCAGTGCTGTGTTGAATAGAACGAGTGAGAGCAGACTTCCTTATCTTGCTCCTGATCTTAGGCAGGGAAACACTTAGTCTTTCCCCTTTGTCTGATGGTATCTGTGGGTTTTTCATAGATCCTTTTCCATTCCTGCTTTGTTGAGAATTTTTATCAGGAATGTATGTTTGCTATCATGAAATTATTTTTTGGGGGGCGTTTATTGAGCTGATCATACGTGTGTTTTAGTTGTTAATAATGGTAAATTACACCCATTGATTTTTGAACATTAAAACAAGTTTTTATTCCTGGAATAGACCACACTTGGTCATGAAATATTATCTTTTTTATGTGTTGTGTAATTAGAACTGATGAAATTTCGTCTAGAATTTTTGCATGTATGTCATGAAGGAAATTGGCCTATTGCTTTTTTTTTTTTTTTTTTTTTTGGGTTGGTTCCCTGAGCGGAGATCAAACCCAGGCCACGGTGGTGAGAGCGCTGAAGCCACTAGACCACCAGGGAACCGCCTGTCTGTTGCTTTCTTAAAAATGTTTTTGCAAGGCTTTGGGTCCAAGCAATGCTGGCTTCATTGAATGAGACTGGGAGTATGTCTTCCTTTTTACTTTTTAGGAAGAGTATGTAGAATGTTAGTATTTTTTTCCCATAAATGTTTGGGAGAATTCACCAATTTGTTTCTTTATAGGAATGTTTTAAACGGCAAATTCATTTTTAAAAAGTTATTTACGTATGTATTTCTTTTTGATTGGAACTGGGGTGTTTTGTGTCTTTCATGGAATTTATCCATTTCATCTGAGTTTTCATATTTATAGGCATTAAGTTGTTTGTAATATTCTCCAATTATCTTACTAATTGTAAAATAGGTAGGATGACACTCATTTCTCCTGTTGGTAATTTGTGTTTTCTTTGTTTTGTCCGTGGCTGGCCTGGCCAGAAATTTACTAATTATTTTCATTATCTCAAAGAAATAGCTTCTGATTTCACTGATTTTTTTTCTCTAATGTTTTTATGCTTTTTATTTCAGTGATTACAGCTCGCATCTTTATTATTTCCTTTCTTGTGCTAACATTGGGTTACATTTGCTTTTCTAGTTTCTTAAGGTGGAAACTCAGGTCATTGATTTGAGGTAATTCTTTTCTAATACAAGCATTAACGTGTAGTGCTCCAAATTTTCCTCTAAGATCAGCTTTAGCAGCATTTCACAGATTGTGGTATGTTATGTATTCATTTTCAATTAGTGTCAACTACTTGGTTATTTCCTTTTGATTTCTTTTTTATCTGATGAGTTATTTTGAAATGTGTTAGTTTCTCAATTTTGGGATGTTTTCTCTTATTTTGTTGTTTCTAATTTTGTTTTTGTCTGAAAACATGCTTTACATGACTTGAGTCTTTTAATTTCTACTGAGACTTGTTGTATGACTCAGTATATGGTCTATGTTGGTAAATATTCCATGTTCTTGAAAAGAATATTTGCTGTTGAATAGGGTGTTCTATAAATGTCAGTTACATCAGTTTGGTTGATGGTGTATTCAAGTCTTCCATATCCTTACTGCTCTTCTGTCAGCTTGTTTTATTAATATGGGGGGAAGAAAGTATTTAAATCTTCAGTGGCCCAAAATGCATCTGTGTTATCATTTTGTGAATAAATACCTTTTTACTACCCCCTCCTTTTTAAAGACTTTGTTAGAGGTGGTTCTCAAATCTTCCCTTAGCCCTTTGAAAACCTTATTTTAGGTATAGTATTTCTCATCAAGAAACTATAGTCAGTGAAAATAATGAATACTTTATATTACCTTTAGTAGAAAATGGAGACTTTGCTAAAAATTCTTGATAGAGTTCTGAAGTTTTGATTCACTCCTACAAATTCAACCTGTTTTTGCTTGGCAAAAAAAAAAAAGGAGTCATCTTTATTTTCGGCCATCAGTTCCTCCCAAAACAGCTAAGGATAGTTTTAGAATTGTCTTCTTTGGAACCTTATTCATAATATAGCTTGAGTGTTAGTTACAGTTTTCTTGGGTGTGCTGGCAGAATAGGAGTTGGAGAAGAAACCAGAGCGGTGAACTTAATGATTCCTTAGCAATCTGTTCTTGTAATCTTGTATATACAATCCAATCTAATTTATATTTTTTAAGAATAAAAAGAAGGGAGTTCCCTGATGGTGTAGCGGCTTAAGGCTTTGGCGCTGGTGCTCTCAGCGCTGTGGCCTGGGTTCAATTCCCAGCCAGGGAGCTACCCACATACCAAAAAGCAAAAAAAAAAAGCAAAAAAAAAAAAGAAGAATAAAAAGAAAACTTCTAGGTGATAAGTGCATGGTTTTTATATTAAGTTGTATAAGTAGTAAAGTATAAATGTATCAACCAAAGCCCTAAGTCAATCATAGTCTTCAAGTAATTGATCCTGTCTAGAACTCTTGCCTGATGCCTTGAGCAGGGCCATGGGTAGCACTGTTGTTACTCTATACCCTGTACTCCCTGTTGGTAAAGCAGTAAGAGGAGTAGGGGTCCTTGTCTAGTCTGTGACTGTTCTTAAGATTCCTTGTGTGCTAGACATTATTATGGGCCATGGGGTGACCATTGCTAATAGTCATTATGGCACACATTGTTTGCTAATCTCAGGGAATCTGGGAATTTTCTGGCAGTGTTATCAGAGTGTCCATTTTCTATAATTCCCTGGGTGTTGGGTTTATTGGTGTGGTCTTCACTGAGGGACATGTTCTACGCTTCTGGCAACATGAGTGTTAGTTTCCATTCTGTGGGAAGAGATGGGAAAAACAGTCAGAAGAGACTCAGTTGTTTTCTGTAGAGGTCTGGGAGTTAGGCTATGAGAATTACAAAATAGAAATTTGAAATTATGTATGTCAAATTTTCAGAATAAAAAGATAGGACAAGTGTTTAGGCTTTTCAGTTCTCATATTTGTATTTCAAAATTGTTTTTATGTCTTTTTTATTTAGTTGGCCTATTTTTAGGCACAGTATTTTTAGCTATCCTGTGAGCTCCTGAGATAAGTGGACTAAACTAATAATTTCTTTTGTTCAACTTTCAAAAGTCCCATTGAGAAAAGAAACAGCTGCACTTATGCTGTGATTACACTGATAATAGTGCTTTTCTATTTTTGCTCACAAGTACACACTCTGGCTGTTTGAGAATTCAAATCCCGAACATACAATAGTGATGTTTTTTTCTCCTTATGCATAATTAAATTGTTTTTAAATTTAGAGACCTTAATGTTAGCAGTAATATGCAGTTAGGTAGTAAATGATTTTTATTAATTATTAACCTATCAAATGTTCCCTCTATACTAACTGGTAAACAGTTCTCCAGTTGTTAAACACAGAGTGCATTTTTTACTGGTGAACAGAGCGTGGACTTTAGAGTCAGACCCAGTTTCCAGCCCTGAACGTACTACTTACTGTCGCCGAGACTGTGTCCACTTCACCAGTGTAGAAATAGCACCATCTATGCTGTGGAGTGGTTGTAAGAAAAGATGTAGAACATCAGAAACCTAAGTACTTTATACTGTAAAATGTGACTAGTTGTTGCAAGAAGTGGTTTCATGAGCAGATAAGTCTGGAGCTTGCAGCATGCTCTCCTCTCAGATGTTCCCACTGTCTGTTAAGACATTGGGCTCTGAGAATCCCTTTGGTCAAGAAATCTGCTTAGCTTTATTTAACTTTTCACATTTCCCAAACAGAACTAGTCCTCCCTTCTTCCTTCCCCTTCCCACTTCCCTGCTCCCTCTGTGGAAGAACTGCAACATATTTTAGTTTACTTTTGTTTTATGAACCATGGTTTTGTGAATAGTTCTTATTAGCACAGTGCCCCTAATTAGTTTTTGAAAAATGATAGTTTTCATACCTTTCAGTGTTAATTTTCATGGTTTAAAAACTATATTGTAAACTCAGAGCCTATTTCAATTTTAATTTAACCTTCTAAGTAAGTAGTAAGCCATTTTTTCTAGTTTTACTGAGATATAATTGACATATAACACTGTAAAAGTTTAAGGTATGTGTACAGTTTGATGATTTGACATTGCAGAGTGGTTGCCACTATGAGTTTAGTTAACACCTATCCATCTGTTAGATAATTTACTAAATTTTATTCCTGATTTACAGTGTTTTAGCTTATATTTTTTTACTCAAATTTTTGTTACAGACTTTGATATTAAAATCCAGGAAAAGCAAGTGCAGTGATTTCAGTGTAAGAGTCTTAGGAACTCGATGTCTGTTCAAATTCCTGCTTCACTAATTCACACAGTTTAATATTCATAAATATTCATAGTATTTATTTCTTGAAGTATTATTCTTAGCCCTGTGAGAGTTACAGATGTATTGAAGGATGCAGTTTAGATACTTCCTGCACTTGCTTTGAGCTGCTCAAAAGTAAGCATGAACCATCCATGTCTTTCTTGAGTGATTTGTAAGAATTTTGCAGAATTAAAAAATTAAAAATAGCATCTTTTCATTAAAAATCAGATGTTAAAAAGAATAGAAAGTAGAAAAGTATTATGTTTGCTTTAGAAAAATACAGAAGAAGATAGATAAAAAGAATAAAATATAGATTAAAAGAGTAAAAGTAATTTTATATCGAGAGGTGTTTGTTGCTAATACCTTACCTTCCTAGACTTTTTCTTGCGTTTTATAAAAAACGCTATCTTATTATACATGCTACTTTGTAGACTGCTTGTTTTACTTACAAATGCAAAATGAAGGTCTTTTTAGGCACCCTTATCTCCCCCCAAAATCTACCTTAAAAGCATTCTGTCTCTCCCTCTCCAACCTGTTTCCAGGCAGGAGTTGGAGGTTGGAGGAAGAATGTGAGAGCAGCAAGCAAGCTCTGTTTGAGGGTAAATTGTCATATACGTTATATAATTCCTGATTGGTTATGCATAAACTGCTGGTGAATGTAAAATTATGCAGAGTACACATCCTTTATTTTGGTGAGTTATGTTGTACTGACGCAAAAAATTTTACGTTTAACTTACAGCTTAAAAGAAAAAAATATGGTTGGTTGAAAAATTCAAGAGCTAGTGTGCATTTTATTTATACTCAGACTTAAATATAAAACCTAAAATTATTGTTATGAAGTGCTGGGAGGTTTGTTGTCTTTCTAAGGTAAATAATAGAAAGGCAAAGAACATTTTTTTTTGATGAAACATTCTTGAAAAAATTTTATATTATTAAATATTTTAATCTGATTTTTTTAAGTTACAGCTTTCTTTAATGGCATCAAGAACTGACAAAAGAAGAGATGTGATTCTATTATTTTTCTGAAATTAAATATTTTTTCTTTTCTTTCTTTCTTTCTTTTTTTTTTTTTTTTAAATAAAAGGTGGCTACCATCCAGTGAAAATTGGAGATCTCTTCAATGGCCGGTATCATGTTATTAGGAAGCTAGGATGGGGACACTTCTCTACTGTTTGGTTGTGCTGGGATATGCAGTAAGTGTTCTTTGTCATTTGTGCATTTGATTACTGTTCTAGTTCAACATCTTTATTTTATAACAAGGTATGGCTGAGGTGCATACCTGTAAAGTGCTTAGCACAGGCTTGCCCCACCTTGCTAGACATTCCCTCATCCCCCCCAATGTGAAGTTCATTTGCCTGTTATCTTAAAATAATAACTTTCTTCTGCCTTTTTATCTCAGGATTATTCATTGTAATTACATTATGTCAGGGTAATATTTTTTTCTAATAATTCACCCATACCAGAAAAACATTCAAATATAAAATAATAATGTATTGCCCCTTCAAATCAGTGGTTTTTGAAGTTTTTTAAAAAGCTACAACCTATGGTATGAAATACCATTGCTACCCAATACAAATACACATTCATGTGTTGTTTGTGTGCATGAACTGAAATAAAAATGTTAACAAGGTAATATCCTTACTATATATGTGATGAATGACATTTTGCAATCTACCTTATTTTATCAGGAAAAATAACAAACACAAAGCAAAACAGAGATTGTTTTGACCCATGAACCCACTGTTTAATTATTGCCGCACTATTTTAAGGGAAAGCTTATTAAAAGTTTCTATTTATTTGATATGTCTTATTATAATGATCACCTCCTGCTGACAATATTAAAAAATATGAATTTTTTTTAAGGGGGAAAAGATTTGTTGCAATGAAAGTTGTAAAAAGTGCCCAGCATTATACAGAGACAGCCTTGGATGAAATAAAATTACTCAAATGTGTAAGTATTGCAAAAAATGTGAATGAGATAAGCAAAATTACTGACTTAAAATTTTACAGAGGGATTCTTTTGGTTTTACTAAATTAAAATTGAATTTATTTTTTATAACTTTAAATACTGAGTCTTTTATTTTTAAAAACATCACTTTTATCAAAACCGTTTTGGGGAGTTCCCTGGTGGTGTAGTGGCTACCCTGCGGCCTGGGTTCGATTCCCAGCCAGGTGGACTCCCCCCCCCCCCCCGCCCCAAATTACCCAAACAAACAAAAACACAGTTTTGGTTGGCATAATGGGAGTGATTTTTAGTCTTAAATACTTCTGTTTCTCATTCATTTTTCTTTCCATAGGTTCGAGAAAGTGATCCCAATGATCCAAATAAAGATATGGTAGTACAGCTAATAGATGACTTCAAGATTTCAGGCATGAATGGAATACGTATCCCTTCTGACAGTTCTGTTGCTTCCTAAGGGCTAAATTATACTGTAGTTTTTCTTTTTCCTTTTGAAAATGGAAATGTTTTAAGCCCACATAAACTTCTGTTTGCTGCATCATTCTCCATGTAGGAGTAAAGCCTCTAGGATCGTCATGGAGTGTTGTAAATGGTATGCCTGGAGTGCTCTGCAAGGGCCTTTTGGCATTTTTGATACAGTAGCATCTTATAAAATTATTTTTATGGCACTTGATTTTGGCATAGAATTAATTATTAATCTTTTTTATTAAGTCTAGTGAATTTTATTTTTGCAGTGGTAGATGGAAGTGTATGCCAGCACTTCTTTTTGCTTTAAACTTTAAAACACCCTGTGCACAAGGGCTAGGTATCCTTCAGTAGCTGCAAAGAATCATATGAGGTTGAGACAATAAAAGGAAAAATGTTCTGCTAACGTCAGCACAGCACAGGTGCACTTGATCCTTTAGAGGATCATTTTTTTGCCAGGTGAGTATGTAAGTATGTTGGTTTGGTTTTGTTGCTCCTAGTCTGTCCTCTTTGGAAAAGCCTGGTAAAAAGTAAAGTGATATATTTTCTGTACTGGTTGGTAAATCTGACGTAAGCCAGTGGGTAATGGAAAGAGACCTCCATGGTTTTTCTTTAAAAACATTTATAACATAAAGTTTCCAACATACATAAAATTAGAGAGAGTACTATAGTGAATTTCTATAAATCTGTCACCCAAATCCTTTCATTTTCAAGGTCTGACCACTGTTGCTTCATTTACCCTTTATCTCTTGCTGAATTATTTCAAAACAGATCCTAGCAGTCATTCTTTGACCTCTCTACAAATGTTAGTGTGCATCTTTGGAAAAATAAGGACTTTTGAATAATAGAACTCATCAAATAAAAATAATTTCTTGGTATTGCATCATACTTGATACAGATTTCCTTTAGAATGGAAAAATGTCTTTTTTAAAGACTTGTTTGAATCACACTTCAACAAACATTGCTATTTTCTCCTGAGTTATCTTCTCTTTCTCCTAAATCTGTATCAATTTACTTCAGTTGTTTAAAAATAAATTATTCAATATACTTCTTTCTTTTTCATTAGAATATCATATAGAGTATTTGCTTTCTCAAAAGGAAATTATTTTGATGGAAATTAATGATTCTTGAAAGATGAAGATTTCTTAGTCAACCATAAGATTAGTTGTTACTTTTGCTTTTTAAATAGGGAAGGCTTCATCCTAATTCTAGTTTCTATGGGAAAAGGAATATGTCTAGCAAGAAGATAGGCTAAAGGCATCTTATGAGTTCCCTTTCTCTTTGGAGTATTCAGTTTGACTGCGCTACTGGTAAGTTGTTTGCATTCTTGTTAGTGTTGGAGGTTGCTCAGAGGGAGGTGATTGGGGCTGTGCAAAAGGAACAGTTGTCTTGTCTTCACTTGATCCCCTGAGGCAGTGGCAAAGGGCAGCCTCAGGGCATCAGTGACAACAGAGTAATCCAAGAATCGTAGGTTAGAGCTGATAGCACAGATGCAGAGAAGCGCCATTACCTTTAGTGTCCAGAATGCTCTTTCCATGTTTACATGTTGGATCCTCTGTTTACCTGACAGAGGTGATACCGCAGTTCCCCGTTATGTATCCACAATTTTGCTTTCTGCAGTTTCAGTTATCCGTGGTCTGAAAATATTAAATGGGAAATTCCAGTAATAATTCATAAGTTATAAATCTCATACCATTCTGAGAAGCATGATGACATCTCACACCTTCCTGCTCTGTCTCGGCCAGAAGTGAATCATTCTTTTGTCTAGTGTATGCACGCTCTGTACACCACTGGCCCGTGGGTCACTTAGTAGCTGTCTTGGTTTCAGACTGAACTAGACAGTTACTAGTGACTAACAAGTAAGTAATGCTTGTGCTCAGGTAACCTTTCTAGTAGCCTAATGCTATGTCTGTCATTCACCTCACTTCTTCTCATCATGTAGACATTGTACTATCTCATATCGCAAGAAGAAGAAGAGTGAGTGAGTACAGTACAATGAGATAGAGACCATATTCACATAACATTTATTACAGCATATTGTTACAATTGTTCTATTTTATCATTAACTATTATTATTCTTTTACTGTGACTAATTTGTATATTCAACTTCATCATAGGTAGATACGGCTAGGAAAAATCTGTAAATAGTGTTTGGTACAGTTTGCAGTTGCAGGCATCCACGTGGAACGTATCTCTTTCCGATAAGGGTGGACATCTACTGTACCTTCATTTGCCAAAGTTCAGGACTATCTAACCACTTGTTTAGAACCCTGTGACTGATGAGTACCAGGGTTATGTCAGGAGCCAGGGTATTCTCCTTCCTAATCTTTAGCTGTTTCCTTTATGTCATGTTTGGATCAGATTCACCGTTTTGTTTTGATGTTTCACCTGCTGAAGCTCCAGAAGCCTGAAGAGCCGTCTCCCATCTTAATGAAACCCTAGATACAAGGATGTCCAATCTTTTGGTTTCCTTGGGTCACATTGGAAGAAGAAGGATTGTCTTGGGGGACACATAAAATACACTAACACTAATGATAGCTTATTAGCCAAAGAAAGGTCTGTGCATAATTTTTGTAATGTTTTAAGAAAGTTTACGAATTTGTGTTGGGCCCCATTCAAAGCCGTCCTGGGCCGCATGTGGCCCATTGGGCTGTAGGTTGGACAAGCTTACCCTAGAGAGATACTCTGTTTCTGCATCTGCTAAGTCTTCATCCCTTAGGGGAAAGAACCCTTCTCACACCCTGTATATTTGAGGTTTTTATACAAGCACACCTCAGAGATACTGCGGTTTCGATTCCAGACCACCGCAGTGAAGCGAGTCATAATCTTTTTGTTGGTGGAGAAAGTCTTGCTTTTAATTAGTAAAACCACACAATATCTGTGAAGCACAATAATATGAGATCTGCCTGTATTTCTGTTAGAGATTGGACTCAAGGGTACTAGCAAGTACCAGTGATTGCTGATGCCACCTTGCCCTTTGCCTCAGTATAAGTTTTGCAAACTGGTGGGTGCATTTTCCCCCATCTCAATACATAGAAATCTAGAGCCTGTCCTTCTCTGCCCCTGCTCTCCAAGTGAGCCTGGTAGTTTATGGGCCACAGGGTAGCCCCTCCTCTTGCATCAGATCTGCAAGGTAGTTCCTGGGACAGGGAGATGGTTTCTTTGAAGAAATCACCTGATTTGTAGGTAAATGGAGTTTTTTCCTTTTTTTTTTTTTAATGTCTACATTCTAGTGACTATTTTTACTGTTAAAGAAAATACAAAGAAACCATCATAGTCTATATTTGTCAGTGATTTGAGAAGATGTTAGATCATAATATAGAAGTCTTGGGCTTTGACTCTGTTGCTAACTTTAGTCTTTAGTTTGTAATTTTTTATCATGAACCTGGGAAATGGTAAGAAACTTCTGAATGTAGATTATCTATGCATAAATCTATAGTTCGTATCTTCTCCAACATTATAGAAATATTTTCTTAAAATATTTAAAGCAGTAGTTCTTGTGATGATATGGAAGATGCAGATAGTATAAAAAATATTAAGTCAACTGGCCTTTAATAACCTATCTGCAGGCCTCCAGAGATAAATAAAACATTCTCGGAGGGTTTCAGAGCCATTGTAACTCTTTCTATATGAAGGATATAAATATATTTGTATGATGGGCCGTAGTTCTGGAGTGTTGGTGGTGGTTGACTAGAATTTTTATTAGAGAAAAAAAGATTCCTGAGATTTTATTATTATAGGTTGTTCTTAATGCCTACAGTATTGAAATTGATTTAGTTATACAATAAAAGATATTATTGAAGGAAAGATTAAATGTCTTCACTCTGTTTGATAAATTTCTATTTTATATAAAGTGTTTTATGTGACCTATGAAATAGAAATTTAGGCAGGCAGGCAGGACACTTCTAAGAAAGGGGGGTTATATTGTTTTCCTCATCAGCTTCTGTGAGGTTCCAGTGTTGCTCTTTATTAAGGCTGATTATCAGGGAGGAGTTTACTGAAATGAAGGAGAGGGTAGGTAAGCGTGGGATTGAGTCATGACTGCCACCTTTGGACTGTAATGCAAGAGAGATTTTTAAACTCTCTGACGTTTACTCTCCTTGTTTCTGTGTGGGGCTAAGTATATTATTTCCTAAGGTTGTTAGAAGTACATATTAAATAATATATGACACATAATAAGTACTTAGTAAATGTTAGATTGCAGATGACCGCTTTGAGTATTAATGACAGTACCGGTGTTGCATTTTATGAAGAAAGAAATGTTTTGCCAAGTGCCACAATAATGCTGCTTTTAGTAATTGCATCACTCTAGGAAGTGTATCCACCAATGATCCTTAACCATGTCCCAGATGTCTGCATGGTCTTTGAAGTACTTGGCCACCACCTCCTCAAGTGGATCATCAAGTCAAACTATCAAGGTCTTCCAGTACGTTGTGTGAAGAGTATCATTCGACAGGTGAGGCTTATGTGGGAAGCCCTCATCCTCCAATACCTAGGTTTTCAACACAAACTTTTTTATTAAAACACACACACAAACATTTACATAGATATTTTAGTACATATAATTCTGGTTTTTAAAATATGTACATATATAATAATGCATAATATTTTGAACTAGTTAAATCAATTTTTGTAATTAATGATATGCCACTCTGTCTTGTAAAGGGAGCAATATGTGAATTTCATGCATACATTTTTTTTGGCATATTGATCTTTTTAAGGTAGTGATAAGGTATAATGAAAAATTGTTTTATCCAATATCATTATTATAAAATGTCCCCCTTTATACCTTAGAAAATAATTCAGAAGAAATAGGTAAGTTTTTGTGTTTATTTACTGTTTCTATGTATCTGTGGATGAAGGGTAAATGAAAGATAATTTAAGGAATGATCATATAGAAAATATTGTGTTAGATTTGGGCTTTGTTCAGATAGGGTCTGTTTTGGTGATGATGCTCTAACAAGCACTTGCGAATGAAAGTATACATACATATATGGAAGATCTCCTTCTGATTAGAGGCTTTTACCAGGTTCTGTTTTCTGCATGGAATATATCAGTCTGTGTTTCACTCATTGCTCTTATAGCCTGAATTAGGAAAGTTGTGGATATGACTTATTCTGGATTACCTTTTCCAATGTAATAGGTAATTCCTCTGGACAGTTCTTCACAGTAAGCAATATGGTAAGGAAGATTACTTGGTTTCCTTGAGAAGAGGACTAGGTGGTTTGGAGCTGCTCCCTTGCCCCTGGTCTAGATCTTGAGTTAGATTTGCATGAGACTTCCAGACCTGAAATACATGCCTTGCTCCAGAATTAATTCATAAATAGAAAAAGAATCGGAATTATCACAATTGAAGAACGGTGAATTCAAGAGATAGGGACCAAAGAAAGAACCACCCTAACATTTGTACATAGTATTTGCATACATGCCTGTGAGTAGGTTTTTAAACCCATTTTATAAAAATTTTTTTCCTTTTTTCTTTTATAAAAATTTTGAAGCTAAAATTTGTTTAAGTGAAAGCATCCTAGATAATTGCTTTTGAAATGGTGTATAGTTGGCTTTATTTAATCAGCCTGTGTGTTCATCTCTTCACTTACCTTTGTCCTTTTGGCAGCTTATTTTCTAATACCATAGATATTATTTGAGGAGAGGAGCTGGAGAAAGAAGGGCCCCTCTCTCTGTATTGGCTTACACAGTGAGATACTATACCTATACCTAATATTATGTTAGGTATACATACTTGCCTAATATGGATTTCTGGCTCGCTTTTATTTAATAATATATCTGTTCTCTTTTAGATTTTAGATAGTAACATTTTAATTTATTTAACATGGCTAATATCTTATGGACAAAAAACAATACTTTTTCTTTATGTAGAAGATAATATGGTCAGGAGGAAAATTAATATAAGTTAATTGGAGTTATATGATTCCCCAAATGACATTTCAGTATTTATAACTATATTTGTGGCAACTCTAAAGACTCTAAAAATATCTTGTTAAAAATTTTAAAAATTCTGAATCATCTCATAAATCTTGAGAATATTAAAAGATTACATATTCTAACAAAAAGTAAATAATTTCAGAAATGCTGTCTTGCATATATTTCATACATGTTCTACCATTCCCTTGAACCTTATAGTATTTTCAAAGATGTGTGCTGTTGCCATAGGTGTCTGACCATGGCGCCACAACTCAGGCTTTGCAGTGTAAGAAGGTGAGGTAACGGATGAACCATTGATATTTATTTTATATTCCAGAATGGGAAAACAAAATCTAGCTTTTCTTAAGCAAGTGAAAGACTCTGAAAATCTAAAGATGAAATTTATGAAGTTTAATGGGACTTTAAGGCACACTTATTGAATGAAGAAATGATTTAATAAATGTGTTATCCTCACTGTGATTCATGTAACACTGTGCTTTAGAGACTAAGATTTTTGTGATGTTTTATTCTAGAAAAATTTCAAGGTGAAATTTTTATTTTATGTGGTATGCACTTAGTAGGCATTGTGAGTAGAAGTTTTGTTTTAGTGTGAACCTATCTTTAATTTTATTTAAGAAAAATAGTCATGAAATCTGGATTTCCCCCCCCTAAACTTTTAACTTTCAAAGTAGTAAGTCATTATATATCCCAGTTAATAATCTTTTTACATGCATTTTCCTTCATTCCCTCTGATTCAGCCTGTAAGTTAGTATTTTTGCCTCCTAGGCAGTACTGGGAAGATCCTTTATTCCTAAACCTACACAGTTACATTTCTTCCTAGAACAAGACAAGGTGGGGCTGGCTTTCTAATATTCTTTTCATGTGTCCTTCACCTTCAAAGTTAAGTACAGATGACCACAGTCCAGTCATGCCTGTGGCTCTCACTTGCCATGCTTCACCAGTCACCTAGCCTTTCATTTCTTTTAGTCTTGGTGTTTCTTCCCTTTCCACCACCACAGTCCTTGGTTCACAGGCTTCTCTCTGCTGTCCCCGAGTTCAGCTCATCTTCTGCTTCCTTATTGCAATTTATTCTCCTTTTCATTGGCAGTTACCTTCCTAAGTAAAACTTAAAGAATAAAATGTTCCCCATTTAGAAACCTTTAGTGGCTTTGCATTGCCTGTTGTCTAAAGCTCAATGTTGTTGGCTTTCATGACGCAATATATGCGTGATAAAGAGCTTAGGGTTCTTGTGCCAGAGATACCCTATTTCATTCAGCTAAAGGACTTCGGCCAAGTAACTTAACCTCTTTAGACCACAGTTTCATCGTAAATAAAAGAATAATACAGGTACTTTCCTTATTATGATGTCAAGGGATAATACTGTTAATAATTACAAATATTCAGTGTGGCAGGCACAGTTCTAAGTACTTTGTAAATTTTAATTTATTGAACCCTCACCGTAACTCTGAAATAGATATTTTTAGTTTCCTGATTTTATGGAAGCAGAACCGAGGCATAGAGAGGTTAAGTACCGTACTCTTTGTCAGGAAGTAGTAAGTGGTGGAGCACGAATTCTGACCCAGACAGTCTGGCTTTGGAGCTCTTGCTTTTACCATTTTGCCAAGTAGAACATCATATCTTTAAATTGTACTTGGTCTATGTCCATTAAGAGTTAGGTCATAGTTCTTCCTATGAAGCTGTTCATGATATTCTGTCATCTGGTGTCAGCCCATGTTTCCACTTATGAACCCTGATTCAGCTCTTATCTCCTGGCAGGTCAATTTTTCCCCATTAGTTAATTAGTTAGTTAAGTAATTAAATATAGGTAATACACATAAGTATTCTAAAATGTATTTCCTTGAGGTACCCTGTTAACTTCTTGGAGTCAACCAAGTTACTAATTGCTTGTGAATATGCAAGATGTTCCAAGCATTTATAAACACGTCTATTTAACAGAATTTCTATTCATAAATTTTTACTAGTTTTCATTTTGTAGGTATTTTAGAGAAAGTACTCCCCTTACTGTTTTTTTAGCTCCACATCTTAGATCATTTCTTTTGCCCTAGGCTGCTGAAAATACCATCCTTTCTTTCCTACTCTGTTTTTAAAGACTCATCTGAAATACCGCTTTGTGATGAAGTCTTCTCCTACTCTTCCAGTTAAGAGAGGTATTTCTTCCTTCCTCAGGATGCCTGCTGCCTGCATTCCGTCCTTTCCTAATGATTGCAGGGTCTTTATAAGTCAGCATTTCTCAACCCTGGCACTGGGCTAACATTTTAGACTGAATAATTCTTTGTTGTAGAGACCTGTCCTGTGCATTGTAGGGTGTTTGACAGCATCTCAGGTCTCCATCCACTAGAGGACCGCATTAGCCATGACCACCCCCAGTTGGGACAATTGAAGATGACTCTGAACTTTGTCAAATATCCCCAAAGGAGCAAAATTCCCTCTTATTGATAACCACTGGAATAAAAGAAAGTGGGTACCTGTCTTGGCAGTAGATTTAATTTCAAATTTTAACTTTGGCACTTAGTATTTTTTTGCCCTGATCAAGTCACTTAGCTTCTATGAGTCTGTTTTCTCATTTGTACAGTTGGGATGGTAATACCTAAATTGTGGTGTTATTGTGGAGATGAATTCTCAAGGACTAGTGATAAAACATCCAGCACAGTGACCAGGGGAAAGTGGCTATCCTGTCTTCCCAGCTGCCTGTGAGCGTCTCAGAGTTACAGCTATGTGCCGTGAGTTTCACATGTCTTTGTTGCTTCCTTCATGTAGTAGGTGGTCAAGAAAGGTTTTTGGTAAGTTGTATATTCCTCTTATTCTGACATTGCAGAATGGCTGACCTGTGATTTGACGGTCTCATAGGTAAATGTTACCACTTTTTTATTCCCTGAAAGTAATTACATGATTTCATCAGTCGCTTTTCCCACGGTTTTCTGTATACTACTATCAGTCCTCTGATCATTTCTTAGCTGTCTTCATTTAGCCATGGCGACTTTGTGCCGTGTCAGGGAGGGGCCCTTCTAGCTGCTGCTGACGCTGGTGGAGCGTACACTGTGAGCGGCAGCACGTCGCTCCCTATGCCTCCCACCATGCTGCCTCGCTGGCCTCAAGGATGAAGTCTTGTGATTGTCTGTTTGCCCCACAGCTTTCATTTCTTTTTTCTTTTAAAGCCAGCTTTATTGAGATCACTTTTATGTCTAGCTTTTATTTTTAAAGCCAAAAGGAGAAAAACGAAGCTGTGTTAGCGGTATTTTATTTGTGGTGCATTAAAGATGTTTCATAGCTTTGATTTTTTATGTAAGGGTAGCTGACATTTTACTTTTTAAAACTTTATAATTTAATTCATTGCCCTTTACCAGAAACCTTGTAAAGAAGTGCCTGCTGGCCATTAAATGAAAGTTTGTAAGGACAAGGCCCTAAGTTTGGTGATTTTGCTACGTAACCGGGCGAACTGGCAGTTATAGCTTGTAGCCCTGGATTTTAAAATTATTATCTCTTCTGTTATTATACTTGTCACGTTTAGCATGCTCCTTTAGGTGCTCTTTGTTGTAAGTGCTGTGTTTGTATTCAGTTTAACCCTCACCACAGCCTCATGAGGCCGGGCTGTTGTTATCTCCACTTTACAGAAGGCCTTGCACAGAGAGGATAAAAACTTGCCCAGATCCCACAGTTACCAAGATTTTAATCTAGGTGGTGTAACTTCTGAGTCCATGCTCTTAACTACAGGGTAGTATGAAAAGTCTACATAGAAAAGGTGGGGAGCATTTTAAATTATAGCATGTCTTTATGAAATGTGTGCATTTGTGTCTCTGGTTGTGCCAAGTGGATTTATTTTGCCTTAATGGTAGAGCTGGCTTAATGGTAGAGATTGCTTAAAAGTACAGCCATTGGGTTTTATCTAACAAGTAATTTGTAATTTGTAATATGTGCTACAAGATGTATGCTGAGGGGACTTGTGAAATGCAGGGGTTTCCCAAACCCCACCTTCTGTAGGGTGGTGGGCCCTGTGGGCATACTAAGAGTTGTGGCCCTGCCCAGTAGGCTGACTCATCTGTAGTCACAGAACTATTTTATCTACACTTAGTGTTGTATTTACCGTTTTAATTTACTTCACTGGTCCTAATTATCAGTGAACTAGTTTTCATTATGATCAAGCCAGTATTATTGACTTTTAGCCCAGAAGATAAATTTTAAATTGGTAAAAATATTTATATTCTTGGAATTGTTCAACATGGTAGTACTTACGATTCTGTGCTAATTTGGAATTGTCTTCAAAATGTTGGGTCCTCAACTCTGAAATACGTAGAAGTCACTCCCTTTCAAGGGAGTTAGGCCTCTCCTAGCTCATCACTCTGTGCAGTCCGAATACTGGGCTTGGGGATTTATCTTTCCTCCTAACTACATACAGAAGTACAGCTGTTGGGTTTGTCATGAACTCCCACCAGTCATGTTTGAGCAAGGAGCAAGAGGGCTTTTCAGGACAAAGTGGATAAGGACAACCAAAACTTGTCTGGGTACCTAGTTCTTGTCCTCTCTTACTGTAGCAAGTGTTTCCCACACTTCTCCATTCAGTTTAACATCATGTGTGTCAGAAGCAGTTTGTAGTATTTACCTCATCATGTCTGTCTTAGTGAGAAAGAAGAATTCAGTGTGAGCTTCAGCTTTCCTAGTAAGAAAGTTTCTCAGCTCAAGGAAGGCTTTTCTCATGTCTCCTGCACATGCACAGGGAATCTATCGCAGTGAAGTGCTCTTGCTCAGGGTTAGCCTGCTCCACTGCCAGCTCATAGGGCTGCAGGTGAGGTTTCCCTTGGTGCCTCATTACCAAGGCCTCCCCCACAGAATGAGTGTCAGGTCAGCTTTTTGTGACCTGTGTACTTTGTTCAGGTAGGGGAGGAAGGAAGTCCCCACACTGTGACCCAAGTCAGAAAATAATTTGGAAAGTTGCTCTTCTGTTTTTCTTTGCAGTTTAGGATTTTGGGGGAAGCATCACTGTGCATGGCCAGGGAGCCGCCTTCGAGAGAAGTTACCACATTACTCTCAACTTACTGTTTCATGCTTACTGGTTCATAGGTGTGTAGAAAAAAGCCTTTCGAGGCCATCTTTACCAGGCCCCTTATATATCCAGGTGAACTTGAGGGAAGGGACTTGCTCTGAGCCATGACGAGTTAGTTCCTGGTGCAGAAACGAGGCTTCTTGTTCCCAGCCCTGGGCTGTGCCTCCACTTGTGCACGCTGCTGACCTGCACATGTCTCCCATGAAGAGAACTGGCCCCTGCTCTCTGAGGGTGTGGCTTGGCTCCTCAGGGCATGCAGCCCTGTTGCTGGCCCATCTGTGATTAGGTTGATCTCAGCTTGTGTGGCAGCTGGAGGTTTAAACAGATGGTAGCCAAAGGATCTCTGCTGCCTCCTGCTGATGAGGTCAAGGATGTTTTTTATTAGGAGAGACAAATGAAGGGAAATAGCGGATAAATGAGCGAAGGCTCCTTTTAACCGTTTTTAAGAATTTGGAAGGGGAGGTCTGTCCTTGAGCATGAAGCTTGATTCATTTGTTTTTATTTTTATTGCATCCTCATAGTAATTCTGCATAAATGTTTGTAAGATTGCCTACCATTTTTGTTTGATTCTGGATTCTGAGGTGATTTATTCCTTAAACCTCACGAGCTGAAAACAGAAATAGTATTTTTGAAAATAAAACCATTCTTCTTAGCTTATAGCTAAAGGTTTTTTTAATAGTCTAGAGTTAAAAGGAATTATGGAATCAGATTATGTAATTTTATTGCTGTGATGTCCCTCAGAAGTTACCAGGTAGAGCCTATTCATTTTAGAGAAGGAAGAAATGAGACTGGAGAAGTTTAGTAAGTGTCCTAGGAAAGTTACAGTTATTTAGTCAGTATTAGTACAAGTCGTCTGGCTTAGTTCAGTTGCACCACTTACTTTCTGCTTCCTATGAGCTAGACTTTGTTTTTTTGTTTTCCACAGATTATTTTAAATTCTTACATATTTCTAATAGGTATATTCACCCTTTTATAGATAATAAAATGGAAGCTCAAACAGCTTACATACCTTGCCCAGTGAATGAGTGATTGAGCTGCAGTTTAGGAAAGGTGTGAGTCCCAAGGTTGTGTTTTAATGCTACATCACTTGGACTGTTCCTTTTTCTTTAATGATTTGCATTATCTTAATTAACTTACTTCATTAGTCCCAGTGGTGAAGTCTTTTGCTTGTATTCATAGTCAGATGTTATAAGCTGTGCTTCTTAAGGAAAGTTAACCTAGTTGAGTGTAATAGCCACTCTTTTAAAATCTGGGATCTCAAACTTTTGCCGAGAGCATTTTGGTTGTCTCAAGTGCCTCATTGTCCTTGGGAACTCACGTTATTAATAGAACGTTTGGGTAGCAAATCACATGAACTCTTACCTGTGCAGCCTCCGCACACAGTAAAACAACCTAAAAACTATGAAAGACCTAAAGTGGAAAGATAAAGGCGACTTGTGGATGAGATGACGGTAAAAAGATCTTTTAGGAAAAGTGCTGACATTTCCTGGTGGTACTTGTTGGGAGTCCATCCACATGCTGAACTGTTTTTGTTGTGCCCGTGATTCAGCTTGGTTTCTTCTGGCCACTCTCTTCTCTGCCCCAGCATGAAACAGTAAGCTGAGGACTTGCATAAGCCCCATGAAGACAGGGAACTTTGTTTGTTGTTATACAAGGGCTCTCTGCAAAGTATCCAGCCATGTAATAAGAAAAACAGAGGCATTTATGGCTGGATTTTTTTCCCAGACAGCCCTCATATATCAACCACCTAGAATAGTGTGTGGCCTATTATAGGAACTTGACTGATGCAAGTCAATGAAGTCATGTAAGAATGCTTCCTAGGAAAAGTTATTTTAGATGAGTGTAGGATTAGATGAGGGATTTTCATCCTGTTTGAGAGACAAGTCTTCCTGTTTTGATTTTTTGAAACATCTGTTCCCTTACTTTCTAATTCTGTGTCATCTGCTGAGATTGTTCAGCCAGATACTCAAGCAAGACAGAAGCATTGGGTTTTTGTTGAACTTTCCAGAGTTGGATGATTTTATATATATTCTGCTTATCTGATTTCCACTTTATTGTGGACAAGACTCTAAATAACTTAAAATGTTTGAATGATATTTATTAAATATTAATATTTATTAAACATTACAATTTTTAATGTATTTTAAAAGAACTGAAAAAATCCACTCTAATGGAAATGAGTCCAGAAAAACTTGGCCTCCTTTCCTACAGTATTAAAAATGTATGTACCTCATTAACCATCATGGAAATGCCTATCAGTGTGATACACCTTTCATACCCACTAGAGTTTCTGAAATAAAAAAGACAGAGAGCAACAAGTCACGGCCATGATGAAGAAATCGGAACACTCTTGCGTCGCTGGTGGGAATGTGAAGTGGTGCAGCCACTGCATGAAATAGTTTGGCATTTCATCCAAGGGCTAAACATGGAGTTACTCTATTAGCCAACAATGGCACTTCTTGGTGTATACCCAAGAAAAATAAAAGCATATCTACACAGAAACTTGTACATGAATGTTCACAGCGGTATTATTTGTAATAGCCCCAAAGAGGGAAAAAACCCAAACGTCCATCATGTAATGGCTAAACAAAATGTGGTATATCCAATGGAACATTAGTTGGCAATGAAAATAAATGGATTATTGGTACATGATATACATGGATGAACCTTGAAAACATTATGTCAGTTATAAAAGAACACTTTGTATAATTCTATTTATATAAGATTTCCACAGTCAGGCAGAAAGTAGGTTAGTGGTTGCTTAGGACTGTAGGAGTTTGGAGGAGTTGGAGAATGACCTCTAATGAATACAGTGTTTCTTTTTTGGGGTGATGAAAATATTCACTCATATGTGGGATATAAAACTGAGAGTAACAAAGGAACAAGACAGACAAAGAAACAGAAACTCATAGACACAGACAGTTGTCTAGTGGTTACGAGAGGGTGGAGGGAGGGGGTGTCAAATATATGGTGATGGACGGAGAACTGACTCTGGGTAGTAAACAGACAATTTAACACATAGATGATATATTATAGAATTGTACACTTGAAACTTATATAAATTTAAAAACCACTGTCACTGCAATAAATTTAATAATTAAAAAATGTTCTAAATTAGTGGTGATGGTTGCATATCTAAATACTATTGAGTGATACACTTGAAAGGGTGAGTTGTATAATATGTAAGTTACATCTCTGTAAAATTGTTTTTTAAAAAGTGTGTATAGAGATGGATTTACTCTCGTGAGTGTAAGTTCTGTCCAGAATTGCACATATTGGTTGCCTGTGGTAAAGAGCTGCATTCCTGTGGGGGCTGAGGTGGCAGGGAGACGTTAACTAAATATCCTTTTCTGTTATTGAATTTTGTGCCTTGTGATAATATTATTATTTAGCAGGTAAATGTTGAATAATCCAGGTATTACTAACTTACCTCCTCTCTTGATTTTACTATCACCAGGTCCTGCAGGGGTTAGATTATCTACATAGTAAGTGCAAGATCATTCATACTGACATAAAGCCAGAAAACATCTTGATGTGTGTGGATGATGCATATGTGAGAAGAATGGCAGCCGAGGCCACGGAGTGGCAGAAAGCAGGTGCTCCTCCTCCTTCAGGGTCTGCAGGTGAGGGAGCTGAGCCAGCTTTTTTGCACGAGTTTGGGGATGTTGAGAGCTTGCAAAGTTGCACATTAAAGCAATTGAGGCAGACATGTACATATTAGCAGTTTTTGTAAGGGCCTAACTGCTAGAAATAACTAGATCTTTTTCATGAGAAGGAAGGCGCCTCAATTAAATTATACTTTAATATTTGAATTACTTAACTTTGTTCTCCCTTACAAGGTTATTTAAATTCTTACCTACTGCTTTATCTACATTGAATGGTGTGTGTGTGTGTGTGTGTGTGTGTGTGTGTGTGTGCGCGTGTGCGCGCGCGTGCGTGTTGCCCACTTCTCTGCAGAGGGTTATATGTATAGCAGGTTTCATGTAGCTGACAGGTAAGCATCAGAATTTTTTAGAATGGTTTCTAGTCTTTATTTGGCGTAAGTGTATCAGTCTGAGTCTAACTGCTAATTTGGAATCAATTACCAAAGACCTAAGGGTGGGAGAAGACGACCAGATGACTTGAGTATTGGCATAGTTTATTTCTCTTTTTTTCTGAGGATGATGGTGTCAGTGAAGGTGCTGACTGTGCTCTCACCCTCTCTTCGCGATATTGGTGCCATAGTGTATGCGCACTGTCAGGCAAGTGTGCAGACTGCAGTGCTATGGCCCTGTGACTGACTGTGGTTCTTGGGACATGCAGCACCTCTGAATCTTGTTTTCTACCGTCAGGGTGTTTTTTTAGATCGTAGAACCATAGTCTGCCAGGCTTTTGAGGCTGGCACAGTCTGATCATTTAGTTTCTAGAATATTTGCTGCAGTATTTGATTTACTTTAGTTGTATAAACTTGCTAAATAGTTTTCAAACATAGATGTTCATATTCTAATCTAAAGTATTCATTTCCTTGTTTATAAAACAAATTTGGTTTTGATGACTGTTCATTTGTGAACTCTTCTCCATTTTCTTAAATCATCAGTTAGTACTTCGGGGTTGACTGTTTTTGAAATGAATGAGTATTTAATTTTAGATAAATAAAGAGAAATGGCTCCATATTGAACAACTACCGTTTCGCTTTTTAAGAGCCAATCATTTGTTTGAGTTGGATGAACAAACAGAACATTCTTTCGATCTCTATGATTTACAAGCTCTGGTATTTAACAGTTGTTGAAGTTGGATAGCCATTAAAAGGCAGTAATTATTTCATTTTACAATTCAAATTACCTACAGAAAGACATATGTATCAATTTTCCTCTAAACAGTCATTTTTATTTTATTTTGTTTTAGTGAGTACGGCTCCACAGCAAAAACCTGTAAGTACTTACCACATATACTTATATTCACCTTCCTGTCAGAAGTGACTGTTCATTATTGAACTTTTTAAATTGTAACATTAGCTTCAGTTTCTCTAACAATTTTTTTGTTTGGGGAAATTGGTTGTACATTTTGTTCCTTTCTCAATCATGTTCTAATGTATGTTAGCGTAAAGACAGGTTATGTGGGTAAATCCTATGTATCCTTAAATGTATGACTTACTGTTGTGTTAAGTTGAAGTAATTTTTAGAGCTGTTCAGTTAGAGCTGTTCCAAGTTTGGTCTTCATTTTCCTTAGGTACTTTTTAGAGTGCTATTGGCTGAGCCTGATGAAATGTGAGATGATAGAAATAGGGTTTGAAGTGTGATTATTTCAAAAGAACATTTTACCCTATTTTTGATCAGCTTCCAATTACCTGCTTTTTTGAACATGTTTTTTTTTTTCCCCAGCCAGTTGTTAAATATGAAAGAGTATTATCTATTTTGTGGTCCTGTCAAAACACTTAAGTCCAATCAAATGAAGCAAGTTGCCTGGATTTAAATCTTATCCCATAGGACTTAAACCTGTCTTGGTTCCAGTAGAAGATAGATTGTACAGAAGACTCTCAGTTAACTGGCACCCATGGGATTGGTAAATGTCGGGTGAATGTAAGTAGACTCTGCATTAACTGGAACTCAGGCATCCCACATTCTCAAGCAACTGACAAAATCTCAAGCACCCTACAAAAAAAATGTGCCAGTTGCTTGAGAGTGCCAGTTGTTTGAGTTCCAGTTAACAGAGAGTCTACTGTATGTATCTTGAGTTGATGGGGCACCTACAAATTTTAAAAGAGCTTTATGAACCAAAAGCATTTGAAAGGAAATGTCCAGAAATTCAGAGTGCTGCCAGCAGCCCTCAGTTTGGAATGGAAGTCCCACTATAAGAGGGAGCTGTAATAATTACACCACCTGGCCTGCTGAGGCGCTGAGCCAAGTCATTTCCCATAGTTCTTCAGTGGTTTGAGTAGCTTGTTTTGATTATTCTGTGAAAATTGGAGGTTCTCATTGCTAGTACTTTTCATGTCAGATGGCTACGATTGGAGGTAGAATGAAACTTGGGGGGGGGGCGTTCTTTACATCATATGCCTATTTTTTACATATATGCAGTCTTGGCCATTGATAACAGCTCAGTATGTGAAACCCGAACAGACAGTGCTATTGACCTACAATGAATGCAACACACCTGTTTGGCAGGCATTTCTTTGTTGGCATACAATTGAGTAAGGCAGTAAAAGAGGAGGGACATCTTCACATTGTATACAGGAAGCAGCAGATAAAAATCACAAGAGATGCTTCTTGTTTAAAGGCAGGAGTTTCTCAGCATATTCATTTTTTAGAGTTTAAATGAGAAAGATGTAGTGGATTTAAGCTATATTCCTCCAGGACTGGTAGCAGTCTCATTATTTGATATTAGCACTGGTTTCTTTTTTCTGATTTGACTGTAAGCCTAGACAACAGGTCGATATCATGTCTAGACATGCGATTTTAATTGAACATGGAGAAACAGACTGTGCTGGTATTTGCCATGCTGCCAGCACTTAGACTATTGTGTAGTGCTATAAAAAGAAGCAAACTGACCTGTGGTATTTTCTTATATGTTGTAGATAGGAAAAATTTCCAAAAACAAAAAGAAAAAACTGAAAAAGAAGCAGAAAAGGCAGGCTGAGTTACTGGAAAAGCGCCTGCAGGAAATAGAAGAGTTGGAGCGAGAAGCCGAAAGGAAAATAATAGAAGAAAATGTCACAGCAGCTGTCCCTTCCAATGAGCAAGATGATGAGTACTGCCCAGAGGTGAAACTAAAAACAGCAGGATTAGAGGAGACCACCGAGGGAGAGACCGCACATGACAACGGTCAGTGAAATCTGGAGAAGGGGCGGCAGCCGGGGCCCAGGGGCTTTGTTAATAGGGACCTCCTCAAGTCATCACTGAGCATGACTGTGTGCTGCTTCAGATGAGGGGAAGATTCTCTGCAGTGCCTTATTTGGGAATGGGGGGGATAGTCTAGTAGTTCATTTGTAAAATGTATGCCAAAAATATGTTAATATTTCAAAAGTTGTTTTTAAATATGAAAATGTGAAACACCATGTCTCTCTCATAGCTTTTTTTTTTTTTTTGTAATTAACCTTTTATCTAATGCTTATATACCCACAAAATTTTTTCTGGGGATTGTAGAGTAGGGGGTAGAAGTGGAAGCACAACTATTACAGTAATTTCCTCCCCAAAGCTAACTTTTTCTAATAAGAGTAGGCCAGTTATTTAATAAATGAAAAGTAAGATTTCGAAAACCTGAGAGTCAAGAGGTGTTTGCTGTGTAGTGCACAAATTAAGCACATTGAGAAATGTATTGTTCATGAGGATAAATACCTAGTGCCACTGTGTTAAGGAGAGTAAAACCTTCTCATTCTTAACGCATCAACCTTTTAAGGTGAAGCTGAGGACCAGGAAGAGAAAGAAGATGCTGAGAAAGAAAACATCGAGAAAGATGAAGACGATGTTGAACAGGAACTTGCAAACATAGACCCTACATGGATAGAATCACCCAAAACCAATGGCCATATTGAGAATGGCCCATTCCTACTAGAACAACCGTTGGATGATGAGGACGATGATGAAGAAGACTGCCCAAATCCCGAGGAATATAATCTTGATGAGCCAAATGCAGAAAGCGATTACACCTATAGCAGCTCCTATGAACAATTCAATGGTGAATTGCCAAATGGACGACATAAAATTCCTGAGTCACAGTTTCCAGAGTTTTCTACATCATTGTTCTCTGGGCCCTTAGAACCTGTGGCCTGTGGCTCTGCGCTTTCCGAGGGATCCCCGCTTACTGAGCACGAGGAAAGCAGTCCATCCCATGACAGAAGCAGGACAGTTTCAGCCTCAAGCACTGGGGATTTGCCAAAAAGTAAGTGTCCCTCTCCATCAGGCATTTGCTTTCAGCAGCCTAAGTGTCACACACTTGACAAATGCTGTGAAGGGAAGTGGCTCGAGGTGGTAAAGCCTCATGTATGCATTAGCATTTTCATTTTATTACTTTTGTACTTGTGAATAATTAATTAATGTAAATTATATTCTGTGCCACTAGGGACTAGCCCTTCTCTTGCTCTCTGCGTATCAAGTCCCATTTCTGAGCTTTTCTCATTCTTTCTATATCTGGTAATGACATCATACATTTGCAAAACCTTCCAAGTCTAAGAACTTTCTATACCTGTAGCTTTCTAGAACATGTAGATTATAATTTGTATTTTCATCTGATAGTGTAATATTTTTGGCGTTTTTTGTTTGTTTCATTTTTATTCAAGGAAACATGTCCTTGTCTTTGTCTGTATTGAGGAAGAGGTGTTTTACTTTGATACTTGTTCATGACTATAGGACTCAGCTATTGAAAATTTAAAGCAAGTGGCATAGACTTAAATGTAATGATTTATATCCAACCCTTATTTTGAGAGATTCTCTCAAAAATGCCACATGACATATCTC
This sequence comes from Lyroderma lyra, assembly GCA_004026885.1. Taxonomy (NCBI): domain Eukaryota; kingdom Metazoa; phylum Chordata; class Mammalia; order Chiroptera; family Megadermatidae; genus Lyroderma; species Lyroderma lyra. The sequence goes on along the minus strand of PVJL010001507.1, from coordinate 114,689 downwards.
TCTTCTGGTGACATGCCAAGGGACTTCAGTAAGCTAACACGGAGCATCATGGTTGATTTCCATTCTGGCCCACAATGGAAAACTCAGAAACCTCCTCTACGCCCTCTGCTGACAAGAGTGTTTAACACATGAAGAGTACTTAGAGGAGCCAGCCCTGCAAATAGCCCATGAAATTCTGCAGTCCCTTTCATTCCAGCAGGTGGGAGACCTGCACAGCCCATTTTGTTACTCATTGGCTATAACTAATATCCCAAAGATGTGGTTTCTTTTTGTTGTTTTTGTTTTTTTAACTTGGGTTGACATACTCTGTTCCTGTTTACTCTGAGCAGAACTTTTTGAAGATACTCATTAGATACTTTTCATCTGGGATGTAGGTTCATCTAAGGAAGAATTTGTGTCTGTGTGTCTCCTTTACTCTCACGCCACCACCACACTAACTTCTGACACGTTTGGTCACCAAATGTAGCATAGCCTCTTCCTGGTTTATTTTCAGGACACAGGAAAGAGTGTCCTGTGCACAGGGCATGTTCACTCATGCTTCTGTACCTTTGTTTATGTTTTTCCTCTGGCTTGGAATATTTCCTCCTATTTATCCATTGTCCATCATTTTGGCAAACGTTTATTCTTTGTCAGGTAGCAACTCAAACACAAGCCCTCCCTGTGTTTCCCAGCAAGCCTGTTCTCTTTTCCTACTGGTCATACTTTTCTTAACTATATAGTCATTGTTTATTTCCATTATCTTACTCCTCCCTTGGATGTAAACTCTTTGAGAGTACTGTGTGTTTTTCTCTTTGTGTCCTCAGCATATAACTTAGTGCTAAAATAAATATTTATTGAATAATGAACAAAAAAAAATCACTGCTGTTTGAGTGTATGTTCTTCTACTCTTCTCCACCCCCCCCCCACCGTTTTATATTAACAATAAAAGTTTTATTCTGTCTGGTACACATTCCATCCCCAGCACCTTGTCTGTCTGTTGCATGATTTGGAGAAATAGGTGGTCTAATTTTTTCATTGACCTCAGCGTCTTCCCATCTCCTTATCCAGTCCTCTCTTTGGAGGCACTCAGTTTTGTTTTCCAGATTGGTTGATAACTGTGGACAACCTCCTGCATGAGAGGTGTTTCCTGCATGGAAGGGTATGGCCTAGAGGCTGGTACATGGACATGAGACAAGAGAAACAAGCTGTATTCAGAATTTGTGCAGATCCTTGTTGTTACAGAGGAGCATACACATTAGGGAATAGTAGAAGAAAAGGCTGGGGCAGAATGAGAAGATTGAAGAAGAACTTACATGCCAGGCTAATAGTAAAGAACATGAACTTTACCCTAGAGTAATTTGGTAGCCATTAAAGGTTGAGAAGAGGGACAGGGTTCCTCTCGGATCATGAGCTGCTGGAACCATAGCCTAGGTCTTGCCTTATCACATCTGAAGGACAAATACCCTGGAGCGTAGTGGTCTTGTTGGCTTTGCCTGCAAGTATATTGGCATATTTTGGATCTTTACACTCTCACCTACTAATGACCCAAGTCACTGTCGGTCTTTGCCTAGGCTGCTGTAATACAGGCTCGGTGCTCACCTCACTTCCACTCTTGGTCCCTGTCCTGTTCTCTGTAGAGCAGTCCAGAGAGGGACCCCCCCCCGCCCCCCCCCCAGCCCCTTTCCAAAGAGGAATGTGTTTATTTCACTTAAATTCTTAAAAATACTTTTTTGGCAATTGTTGAATATAATGTCCTCGATGTAAAAAATTTTAAAAGGGAAGTATGGAAAAAACCAAAATGTTAAGATTTTATTCACAAAGCTTCTTTGTTGTACAGAAAGTAAAAATGCTCCTACCGTCTTGGTGTGACTAGTAACCGCGGACGGTCGAGTCACCCGTCACAGCTATCCATGCTACCACAAGTCTTACAGAAAGGTCTGACAGCACTTACAGTTTTGTTGGGGTGAAGTTCCCAAGCTTGGTGGTGGGCTTCCAAGAGGGACTAATTGGAGGAAGGCAGAATGTCACAAGAACTATTCTTTGGCTCTTTGGATGAGTGGGTGTCCTGGGGTTTGTATCACAGCTCCTTTTTAAAAACAAACAAACAAGCAAACACAAAAAACAGCTACCAAATCCAGCTGGGCAATCCAAACGATACGCAACGGTTCTGTTTTTGCAGGTCATCTGGGGTCTTAAACATCTTCCTCATCATCTCTCTCTTTTCACCTTTCCCGACTTCTTCCTTTTAATCCTCTTCATCTCCATCAACTTCTTCATCATGTTTACATTCTTCTTCCCCACCACTGACTTCATTTTCTTAATCTTTTCCTTCTGCATCTTCATCTTTGTCTTCATCCTCTTTACCATCAAAGCCTTCCTCCTCTCCTCCTCTCCTCCTCCACCCTCCTCTTCCTCCACACCATCCACCTGAGCATCTGAGACCGGGGCTTCTGGCTTCTCGGTCATAGCCACCCAGTTGGGGCAGGAGCTTGACGACATTCTCTCAGTAGTCATTCAGGTTAGTAACCTCACAGTTAAACAGATCCAAGCTTTTCTGACATTCCAGCTTTTTCAAAGGTTTCAAAGTGCTGACATCTTTCACTTTATTTCCACTTAAGTTTAGGTGTGTGAGATTTGGAAGTTTTTCTGCCAACATGTCCAGGTGTCCATAGATTCCATTGTCACTGAGCTCAAGCTTCTTCAATTTAGATAGTTTGAGGAAATTGGACACTGAAACCAAGCCTACATTTATTAAACTGAGGAGCTCAAGGTTCACAAATTCGTCTCTTTAAGCCCTCAGTTTTCCCATCATTTGCAATTGTCCAGGACAAGTTCTTGAACAGCTGCCGGGGTCCGGTTCCTCAGCCCCAGGTAGATCCTCCTCTTCATGTCCACGTTCCCCTCTTCCCTTCTTTTCAAGCTTACCTTTCCATGGCAGAGGATAGAGGCCTACCAGCTTGCACAGCGAGGGCGTCTGCTGGCGGCAGAGGCCAGCGGTGTGTTACTGGGCCACGGGCGGCGTGCGGGCAGCTGAGCGGAGCCCCTGGAGCCAGGTTACTCACAGGAACAGAGAGACCAAAGAGGGCTTTTTAAAGCACATGCCATCATACCCTCCCATGGTCTCCAGTGTTTCCTCTCAGAAAAACACCCAGAGGCTTTGCTCTCTAAAGCTTACAAGCTCTATACAATCTGTTCCCTGACAGCTCCCTCTCATATTGTCTCCCACATCACCCCCTTTCTCTATTTCCTGTGCTCATTCTGCACCTCCCACGCTGGCTTCTTTCTAAAGTATCTCAAAAGTGAGAACTTGTTTGTGCCTCTTTGCACTTTGCACTTGCTGTTTCCTCTGCCTAGAGCTTCTCTTCTTCCAAGTCTCTTTTTATTCAGACCTTTCCTCAGAGAAGACCTCCCTCAAACACCCTGATCAATATCTATCTCCTTTCTTTGCTTTGTTTTTCTTCATAGCTTAGAGTCACCTGACATGGTATGTGATCATTCATCATATTTCCTTTATTGCCCATATTCCCAGCCAGAGCATGAGTTTGCTAATTTGGGGTGTGGTGGAGGAAGCTTCCATGTTTAGTTCCTGCTGTTCCCAGTGCCAGAAGAGCATCTGGCACATAGATGGGACTCAGCAAATACTGGGTAAATGAATGGGTCCTAGTTTTGCTACTTGGGCCTGGCATTGAACTTCCTGCATATAGAAAGAGTATTCATGCCTTCCTTATAAGGGTGTTTTAAACTATAAAGAGTCAATGTGTGCCTATTACTGAGCCTTGCAGGTAATTGATGGTGGCTGTGTCATTGCTCTGAGGCACTGCTAGCTGCCATCTTACTAGTTTTTAGGACAGGTTCACGTGGAATGAATAGAGTGTCACCCAGAGAGTGGTTCATCAGAAATGACTTAATGGCATTATTCTTTCCTGAAATGAAATCTTCTCACGTCTTTCTTCCCACTTTCCATTCCCTTCCTGGTAGAAGGAGAGAGCAAGGGAGGTCTATGATAGGTCACCACAATACTGACTTAATCAGAGGAGGTGCTCTGATTCCCAGGCAGAGCAAAATTGGTATGATCACATAGCAGGCATAAGTGTCCCTGTGTTTAAATGGGCTTTTAAAAATGTTGCAGTCAAGTAACCTAGCACAGGTAAGTATTACCCTGAGAAAAGAAAGTCAGAAATACAAGCAAATTCTTTTTTACCTCCTCTGTCTTCTTATACAATTAATTTTTTTTTGGGGGGGGGGGTTGGTTCCCTGAGTGGAGCTCGAACCCAGGCTGTGGTGGTGAGAGCACCGAAGCCTAGCCACTAGACCACCAGGGAACCCCCCCTACAATGAAATTTTTAAGATAAATTCTGTAGTATTATTTGTGGGCTGGGTCACTATGTACACACCTAAACCAGTAGGATAACAGCATGTCGCCAAAGGCGGGTTGGCCCCTCAATGGCCATTTAAAGCTTCGGCCTCCAAGGGTGGGTGGCCTGGTTGGTCACAGGCAGAGCCCTTGGTGAAGCTGCTGTAGCTCTCCTGGGTTTGATCTGTCTTGTACCTGTGGGCGTGGGAGGTGTGGCCCCTACCTATCCCTCATTTTTACTGAGCCTCAAACAGTTGAAATCATTTGCTAGAGTCTTAAAACTTCTAAGTGTTGAAACTTCGATTTGAATTCGTTTCAACAACCCTCAAATTCCATTTTTTTGACTGCTGACTGTCCTTGATTAAACGACATGGGGATTTATCGAGTCATTTCTCGTGCTACCCTCCTTATCCAATGGGTCAGCATTTTTGTGTGTCTCCTGGAACTCTCTTCTCAGCCCATTCCCCACTCAGGGTATACATTTTGCCTCCTCTAGGACAAGTTCTTTTGCTGCTTTTCTTCTCAGCTCATTTTTGGTCTTTTGTGAGGCCCCATGGTCGATCAGCCTTCTTATGAAGAGGGAAATGGGCCTAGGGCAGATAGCAAGGAGAGAACATGTGAGCCTGGCTGGCCCATCTAGATCCATAAGCCCCAGGAATGGGTCGCGGGGTTAAAACGTTGGTCAGAGTTCTCTCCACACCATCCGGCCCCTGCTGGGGAGCTGTGTCGGTACCCTAGGTCCTGGGTGCCCGGCCTGCTCACTGCCCTGCTAACAGTGAGCACAGCCTGGCCTTGCTACACGTGTAGGTGCCGACGAATCAGAGTTTCCTCCAGTTCCGTGACACCACGCTCGGACTTACCCAAAAGTAGGTTTGGCTCATTTTAGCAGTACCCAGCTTTGAGTGAACAAAAGGGTGTTTAATGTTCTGCACTGAGCGGACTTTTCTTTTTAGCCTATAATACCATTTCAGAATTACATCTTAAGTAAGTAAAAGCCATGGTAATAGCTCATCCTTCCCAGAAATCCGAGCTTGTAGGTCAGTTTGAGGTTTGATGAGGATGCTGACTCAACTTTAGGATTTTCTGTCTGGGCCTCATCAAGTTGTTTTTCTTTATCACTTGCTCCCTGGTTAACTGTGCTTGATACAGGCAGGGTCTAGAACAGGGGTGTTCAATCTTTTGGCTTCCCTGGGCCACATTGGAAGAAGAAGAATTGTCTTGGGCCACACATCAAAATACACTAACATTAACAGCTGATGAGCTTAAAAAAAAAAAAAAGATCTGTGCATGATTTTTTAAATATTTTAAGGAAATGTATGAATTTGTGTTGGGCCGCATTCAGAGTTATCCTGTGCCACAGGTGGGCTGCAGGTTGGACAAGTTTGGTCTAAGGCAGTGGTTCTCAACTTGTGGGTGGCAACCCCTTTGAGGGTTGAATGACCCTTTCACAGGGGTCGCCTGAGACCATCAGAAAACACATAGCAGATATTTACGTTACGATTCATAACAGTAGCAACATTACTGTTATGAAGCAGCAACGAAAATAATTTTATGGGGGTCACCACCCCACGAGGAACTGGATTAAAGAGTCGGGGCATTAGGAAGGTTGAGAACCACTGGTCTAAGGTTTCTTCCAAACCTGAAGATCTCTGCTCAGCTCACAGGCTGCATGCGGCCCAGGACGGCTTTGAATGCGGCCCAACACAAATTCATAAACTTAGTTAAAACATTAGGAAAATTATGCATGGACCTTTTTTTTTTTTTTTTTTAAGCTCATCAGCTATCATTAGTGTTAATGTATTTTACATGTGACCCAAGACAATTCTTCCAGTGTGGCTCAGGGAAGCGAAAAAGTTGGATATCCCTGATCTAGATGATCTGAGACGCTCTTCTAAGAAGCCTGGCCCTGTGACTACTGTTGGGATTCTCTCAGGGTCCCTGGGGTTGAGAATGGCCCAATTATTTGACAAGATCATGAGGGACCTGAGAGGTTTGCTCTTATGGCCTAGGCTATCTCAGGAGACCTCTGTTTTGGAATGTTCCTTGTTCAAAGCTAAACTGGGATTGATTAGTTCTGGCCTTTGGTCTATATTTGTTAATCAACATAGTCTAATCCTTGAGGTCACCCCAAGCCGAGGGAGGGGTAAAGGGTGTGGGTACTAGGTGAACTGTGTGTCACTCAGAAAGGATTGGCTACCTAGGGCAGCATTCTCCGATCCACATAATGAGACACAAATGAGTGAGGTGTGGTCCCTTAGGAAATGGGCTCTGATATAATGAGGAGTATCTAGAAAGGTACGGAAGGGAGCAGAGCAGCCCTGACTGAGAGGGAAGGAATCGAGGAGAAAGGCCAAGCCAGTATTTATCATGGGCTCGCTGGGCAGCCTGGTTTGTTCCTTTTCGTGAAGTATTGTCCAGAGATGGAGACCTCAAATTTTATCCTGTTGAATTCAACTTACAGGATTCTAGGCCTAAATGATCCATCCTATCAATTTTCTAGAAAAGGAGGTTCTGAGCTTGGCAAACATTATGTGCACACATGCAGACCACTTATCCCACCCGCTAACTGTCCTGTTTTGCTCATGCCAGCAAAAACCCGGGCGGCTGACTTGTTGGTGAATCCCCTGGATCCTCGGAATGCCGAGAAAATCAGAGTTAAAATTGCTGACCTGGGAAATGCTTGTTGGGTGGTAAGTAGAGTTTTCTTTCTAAAACATTTTAGTCATGATCATGTGTTAGAAGACACTTTTAAATTCACTGTTTTCCTTTTATAAATGTGTTCCTCCATGGTAATGCTGTCTGTTCCTTTTTAGCATAAACACTTCACGGAAGACATCCAGACGCGTCAGTATAGATCCATAGAGGTTTTAATAGGAGCAGGTTATAGTACACCTGCTGACATTTGGAGTACAGCGTGTATGGTAAGAGCGGCCTTGACCATTTTCTTCCTTGTAAAGGCTCATCCCTTTAATACTCATCATGGGGCAGAGTCTTACCAGTCAGTGCCTGAAGTCTAAAGTTTTTCTGACCTGAAGGTTGTCCACTATGGGATAGATGAGGGGAAGGTTTTGCTGCATTGGGAATCTTAAGAATTGGCAGAATTCCTCTCAGGTGTGTCATGCATTTTGGCTTGGCTTGGTATGGGTTGGTCTGGTCTGGTCCGGTCTTGTGAGAGACAGTCTCTTCTCAAGACCCTGTTCAGCCCACATCCCTGAGAATCAGACTTTCCGCTGTGGTGACAAAATGACTTAAGGTAATTCCTTTTGCCTCCTGAAAGCTTTCAAGGTTGTATGCAGCTTCATCCTTCACTCACACTGTGGAGGAAGAAGGGACAGCTATGTCTGAGCTGAAAGACTGGTTCTTCACAGTGGCCTCTGACAGACCATGTCTCCTTCCTGGAGAGGAAAGGATTACCCATTTCCAATATTTCATGTTACTCTCTTCCTTTATAAAGTAAAATCTAAAGGAGGATATTCTGGCTTACTGCTCTGGGCGGTCTGGTCACTTCTCAGACACTGCAGCTGCAGATGCTCCTGACTGGGTCTGTCCCCACAGAGTACACGGGGATACTTCCTCAGGCCTCAGGATGCCTCCTCTTCCACCTATGTGTCAAACTCATTTTCACTGCCAATTTTGTGCATCATAAGTTTAGTTGTGTCTAAACTCTCCCCCAGCTCCCACTAGTGCTCATTCCTTACCTGTGAAGCCAATTTCAGGTAAGGAATTCCATAAGCCAATTTTGGTTTCTCTTTCTTGGCCATCTTTCCTGGCCAGTTCAGCCCTTGCTCTTCGTGGACTAGCCATACTTTGAAGTCCCATGTTGGAAAAGGGGTGTGTGTGTGTGTGTGTGTGTGTTGGTTAGCATGGTGTTTCATGCTTTTCTTATTTTATATGTTTTTTCCAAATTCTCTGACATTTAAATGCAAGGGCATGTGTGTAAAGTATGACACTTGCCTTCTCTTTAAAAAAGGCAATGCTGAATAATTAAATTCAATGTTATTCAAAGATTAGTTTCGGAATTGAGTGTGCTGGGTTCTTAAGTACAAGTGTTGTTTAGCCTGCAGTGCTAAACAATATGAGAAAAAGTAAATGTTTTGTGCCTTTCAAGTTAGCATGATCTGAGGCGACAGATATGGCCAAATACATCTAAAACACTGTGTCTTTCTATTCCCACCTTGCTCTGATGGATAATACCAAATAAATTTGAAATTAAGGTTTTTAATAAGTAGCAAAAATTAAGTCCTTGCCATGGTTGAGTATGGAAAAGAATGGTTTAAAAAATGGTGGAAATGTGAGGTTTCCTTTGAATTTAGAGGCCACTTGTGGAGGGGAGTTAGACTCACTCTGTGAGACTCCAGAGGGCCTGCTGGGGCGGTGGTGAGACGGAGGCTGTAGGAAGTTGAAGTCAGTAGAAAGAAAGCGCTTTGAATAGTTAGAGCTGCGGGGGAGAAATGTTCCATGTCCGGATGTGGTGAGGTTCAAGCCTGCCTTGTCCCCAGCAAACACAGAAAGCACTGCTGCCCTGAGTTAGACTCTGAGAACTCTTTGAGGTGAAATCCTGTGCTTCTAATTTTGGGTGTTAAATTTTGGTGATGTAACCAGAAAAATAGGACAAGATCACAGATGTAGAATAATAGTAGAACTTTCAATACAGTTTTATACCAGATTTTCTGTCTTGCCTTACATTAGATAAGAATTTGTCCCTGCACTGCTATTGCTGTGAACAGTGGCATAAATATCACTAACTCCTAAGGAAAAGCATTCACTTTGTCCCCTTTCACATATCCCCACCCTGTCCCTCACCCCCTTCCCAAGAAATTAAGCATAAGCTCTCTCAGTTCCCCTTGTGAGGGCTTAAAAAAACTAGTTGGTTTGACAAAGGGTTTTTGTTTTTGTTTTTGTTTTTTTATTGGAAGGGGCAAGCCTTCATTTCCTACTTCACCCACAGCCCTTATTCCTGAAGGTCATGACTGAGAAGTCCCTTTTGTTCTTCATAGAGAACCTGATAAAGGTGGGGCAGTGTTTCCCCACCCCTACCCTTTTGTTGAAGTTTAAAAAGCTAATAGTGTATTAACTTCATAATCCACACTGTAATAAAGCTCCAGATTGTTCTTGGTGGTCAAGCCTGGAGTCCTTTGAGTGTTACTAGTGGCATCATATCTTCCAGAGACTGCGGTGGGGGTAAGTGCTCCTGTGTGGTAGCTGGCATCCGTGCTCACTAGGAAGAGGGAGCAGAGCTTTTACAGCTGGCAAGGACAACCAAGCAAGGCAGAGTAGCTGGGATGTATCACTTCAACTTGAACCGCCTTTCCTTTCCTTGGCCTTTCGGGCCCCTCCAGATGTAATTATAATATGATCCAGTAATTTTGTGTGGGCTGAGGCATTGGCTTCTCTGCATTTGTGTGTCAGAGTCCCTGAACAGTAGGTGTCTTTTTATGGACTCCATGGTGAGCCCGAGTGAATGCCTTAGAAACAAAGCCAGTCTGACAAATTTCACCAAACCTTTTTCACACTGTCACATCACAGACCTAATAAGTGACCTTATTTATTCAGAATGGGGCACATTGGCATGGGAGGGCATTTCAGGAAAGAAATCTACCCTGAACCTGAGAACAGAGGTTGATCCAGGGAAGGGCCCTTGGAGGGCATCAAGCCAAGTACAGAGGGAAGAATCCAAAGCTCCCAAGTATTGAAAGTAATTATCAAGGTTGTAGTGGGAGTAATCTTTCATGGTTTCATAGCTACCAGCATAAAAGCAGGTCACAGAGTACAGAGGCTGACGTTTTCATGGAAATGTGTTTGCCCTGTTGTACCTGTCCTGTTGGTCGCTGCCCAGAGAATGACAGGAGCCTCGTCTTCCCTCTTCCTTTTCTCTTCCATTTTATCAACAGGCTTTTTTGACTTAAAGGCTTCATTGGAAATACATAGGTGCTAATCAAGTCATCTTTCAAACAACACTCAGCTGACATATCTTAGTGTTAAGCTGTAAGAATATATACAACCAGATTGAAATGTTTTTGAAAATGAATTAGAGTGAGTGAGAACCCAAGGAATGAGGGTTAAAGAGCAGCTGGCGTTCTCCTTAGAGCCTCCATCATGCCGCTTCTAGGGTCTTCTTTCTCAGTGCATCAGGGTTTCACCTTTTCCTCCTGGCTTGTAAGGTTTTGAATTGATGGTGTCCCAGGCAAGGGAGACATCTGGCCATTTAGTTTGCAATCCAATTGTTCCTCTTGGACTTGTGGCCAAAGATGAAGTTTTTACCCTGATCTGGGATTGGCCCAGTGTCTTTATTGTTTATTGGGTAGAGAAGGGGACGCCCAAGTAAGGACCTTCTCAGATTCTCAGCACTTGGACAACCCCCGTTACTGTAGGCTGTGGCTTGACATGTCCAGGTCCTGCTCAGTCCCAGTCTGGTTCACGGCAGGGGATCCTGAATTCTTGACCTTCGTGGTCCTGGGCTGAGAGCACCCACCTGTGGTTTGTGTAAAGTGCTGGGAGAGATGGCCCAAGCCCAGGCAGACAAGTCTTTCCCAAGGGTGCCTTCCCAGCACTCTGGTCATCAGCAGGCAGAAGATGGGCCAGTGCAGTGCCAGTGGATCAGGGGCAGGAGTCAGGAGGGAGTGTCTTGAGAAGAGTGGGGATGTCTGAGCGTCTTGCACAACAGAAAGATCTAATACAGAATAGAAGTAACTGTAGTAAAAAACAAAAATGGAATTTAGCTTATCCTTTTTTCTTTCATTTTGGTGTTTGATCACCAGAGCAAAGCAATTGCTGTCTTTATAAATTGTTACCAGTTTAAACTCATGGTCCTGAGGTTTTCTCTGTGTGTGTGAACAAGGGTAGTAGACCCCCTGGTGGAAATGGAAACAAATAGCCTCCTACACATGCTACTATGATGGGGGCAGACAGTGGTCACCCAGGACGCTAGCCCTCTTGGCCCTCCCTAGGAGGGGCTGCATGGTGACCCGGTTCCTCCCGGCCCTGGGGCACTGAGCAAGAGGGACTTCTTAGACACCAGGTGTTCTTTTGATTGAGTCCGAAATGAATGAAATGATGAAAATGGCCCTTGGTTACTAAGACACGAGGGTCTTTGCTTAGAGAGAGCGGCAGCACCTGCCATCTAGGGGCCAGGTTACATGCAGTTGAAGGCAGGCTCTGGAGTCAGACAGACCTGCTGCCTTGTTCTACCATTAGAGGCCAAGTGCCGTGCTCCAGCCAGGCCTGCGCACAGCTGCTTACCGATGCACCAACGTGGCCATTTTGCTTCTTGCAAAATAAAGAGAGTGCGTAGCCCTTACATCTTCCAGTAGAGGACATGTAAGAATATTTCGGAAGCTTCCTTGAATTCTTTGGAAGAAAGAAAAAATTTGGTGTTGAGCCCTTTTAGGAGGTTCTTTGGTTTGTTTCAGATCCTTATAAAATGTGGGTCTCTTGTACAAGGAGAAAAACTTGCTGACTCAGAGGCCAGTCTCTGTGAAGTGCTTAGCATGTCATCTGTTGTGTCCTAGGCATTTGAGCTGGCAACGGGAGATTATTTGTTTGAACCACATTCTGGGGAGGACTATTCCAGAGATGAAGGTGAGTATTGCCACCTGCTGCATACTGCAGGATGGGTCTCCCGAGGGCCCTCCAATTCTGGATAGCCTTGTATTTTTGTACTAAAATAGAGCTATGTTTTGGTTTTTAAACACGAAATTCCAACGTGTACCCCCTGCCCCCCTTTTTTGAGCCTAAAGCCCCTTCAGTGACAGTGAATGGGCAGAGCCTTCTGTCAAGGTGGCACTTCAGAGAGCTCTCAGACCTGAGCATGCCTGCCTCTCTGTCCTGCTGCCCACAGGCCCCAAGGCCAGTTGGCCAAGAGTGGACAGGCTGTTTGAACCCTGAAGCCTCTCTGTGGTTCTTTTGTTCACTGATCGGCTGCCCATTTTCCTGTCCTGTTTGGGAGCTGAGTTGAAAACCAGGAAATCTGGCTTGAATTCCCTTAGTAAACCTGACCATCTCCATGCTTGCTTGCTTGCAATGCTGGGGTAGCTTGGGGTGAGCTGGCATCAGTCACTGTTAATGGTGCCTGAGGCCTGCCAGTCCCAGAAGCCTCTGCATGGATGTGCTGCAAACATTGTTGATTTGTGTCTATTTCTGAGTTTTGACTAATTTCAATTTCTTCCCTCTTTTTTTACCCCTTCCTTCCCTTTGCCCCCTCCCATTCCCGTATCCTTTTTTTTTCTCTCCTCCATAGACCACATAGCCCACATCATAGAGCTACTAGGCAGTATCCCAAGGCACTTTGCTCTATCTGGAAAATATTCTCGGGAATTCTTCAATCGCAGAGGTAGTACCTCTTCTTTTTGAAAAGCGCCATGATGCAGACAGAAACGAAATAGTAGCTGCTGATTGCAGCATCAGTGGTGACAAAGGCATTTCTCTTAAATTCAGAAAGCAACCCAGCAGACTTCCTGTGCTGATTTGAAAGTGGAGAGGGAAGACCACATTTGGCCCTGTGCAGCGGTCACCCTGTGCATCAGCTGCTGCTCAGTGCCCTGCGTCAGGCCTCATGGGCAAAGCTGATGCTTTTGATTGTTCAGGTCGCGCTCTGTTTCTGTCTGCGCGGGCGGTGGCAGTGTCCTGCATGCAGTGTACTGATTAAACTGTCATGTGTTTCTGTTTTGCTGGCAATGTTTTCCAATGCAGATCACATAGCATTGATCATTGAACTGCTGGGGAAAGTTCCTCGAAAATACGCTATGTTGGGGAAATATTCCAAGGAGTTTTTCACCAGAAAAGGTAACGGTATTTATGCAACACTAAATTCAGCATAATCCTCTCCCAAAAGGAGAAATTATGCTTTCACATTGGGCAGTGGAAAAAGATCTGGAATTTTACAACGGGGGAGTTCTGCTGAAGATAGCTCCCAGGAAATAAACTTTGGCTGAACCATCTGATATCTGTGGAATAAGAATTTTATAAGAGACAACCTTTAAAATGCTTCATCTCCTCCACACCTCTTCTCTCCTATTCTGAGCATCAATCTGTGTATTCAAGTACTTATAAAAAGGAGTTTAAGTGTTTTTTTTGTTTGTTTGTTTGTTTGTTTGTTTGTTTTTTTTTTTTTAGAAATCAGCTTAACTTATCTTTACATTTTCCATGTGTTCATGGAGCCAGAGTGTTGCCGCATTGGAGCAGAGACAGCCTGGAGAATAGATTTAATGAACATCCAGTGATGTCCTCTTTCCTCTGTTTAAGCTGTTTATGTAGTGGGTATAGTCCTGTGAAATCCTGTGTGCCTCACGTTCTTACAATTCAAACCCTGTTCTCCCATTGCATTACCTCACACTGTATTATAGGTAATTTATTTTCTATTGTAGCTCTTGTTGATATTCTCTTGGTGTGACCCTGAACACCTCTTTCTTTGCCCTGTGTAGTCCCTAATTAGTGACCAATTTTAAAAAGCACCCACAAGCTCCAGGGGGTCCGTATTTAAAGAACCCTTCCCCAGTGGCATTTTCTTTTGTGTGAGCGTAGTTAGTCCTCTTATTCATGTTTTTTCAGCTTAGATTTGGGTGGGGGGTGGGGTGCGAGGGGGCAGGTTGCAATACCCTTAAACAACTTTTAAAGTTGGTGTGAGCAGGACATGGAGTTTCTAGAAATTTCTGAAAGTCCCAGATATTCTCTCCCCCCTGCTTTAGTGAAATTTGGAGCACCAATTTGACATTTCATTTTCCTAAGAGATAAGGAGTTCTTGTAGAGGAGTAATCCTTTACTGTACACTTTGGTGATATTCAGCTAACCAGTCCTTATTTTATCCTTTAGATTACATTTCCCTGTTAAATGCATGAGACCCGAGAACGTACCATGCAAAGATGGTGGTTTCCTGCTTCGCTTTCTGAGCACATTGACCACAACTCTCGGCTTTTCCAGGACTCCCCAGTGGGTAACCTGTGACATATGTAACTAGATGTTACCTTTTAAAGGCTTATCACAGGAAAAAAAGGTCAGGTTGAAAACTTTTTTTTTTAATGTGGGTGGTTCCCTGAGTGGGAATCGAACCCAGACCGCAGCGTTGACAGTGCCGAAGCCTTAGCCACTACACCACCAGGGAACTCCCTGAAAACTATTCTTCAGACATCCTGTAATTATTGCAGTTCTGAGAATCTAGTTTTCAAGTCTGGAACACATGAGCAAGATAGAAAGTTCCCCTTCCCACACACAGACTTGCACACACAGGCCTATGCAACCTTCCCACACACAGACTTGCACACACAGGCCTATCCAAATTTCACTAAGGGCAGTCAAATGGCTTGGCCATTCATCTGTTCAGTGACAGAGCTGGAGTTTAATTAAGCATGCTGTAAGATCGGGGCACATGTCATGATGTCATCTCTAAACTTCGGTTTCCAAATCTGTCAGTGCGGGTAATTAACTTCAGGGCATGTTGCTGTTATAAGAAAGTACAAGAGGATGCTTGTGTAGCACGTGGCACAAATAATAGTTGATGTCATTCTTGCTAAAGCAAAGTTTTACACAGGGAAACAGTATAAACATTATGAACTTCTAGACAGCAATATTACTGAGAAAGAGATTAAGTTTTCCTAAGAAACTTGAGATTTGAAAAAGGTTGAAGTAAGGAAAAGCTCTGGATTATTACAGTCTGGGAGTCAGTGTGGCTTGGGGTATTGTGTTTATTTTAATCAAGGCAGACCCCTTCTTCCACATTTCAGAATGTGTTTGGCACTTGGCCCCCAGGAAGACTTGGCTGGTAGATGACTTGCAGTGAACTCTCAGCTGTGTCCTTCACCATTGTCAGATGGGGGCTGGGTGGGAGGTAGGGTGTTTAGGAGCTACTAATCTAGTCTGTTATGGAAATAGAGAACAGTGTGGAACTGCTGATGCTCTGGAGGGGAGAAAAGAACCAAGAGGGCACTGGACCATAGCACCTGCTTCTCCATGCAAGTAAAACGGGTTGCTGTAGGAAGATGAGCAGGTTCTGGCACCAGGCTATGGGGACCCTCATTTCCCACCACAGGCATAAGGCATGGTGAAGAATAGCAGCCAGTAAAGGCACTCAAGGAATTTCCTTTCACTGCAAGACTGCTTAGCTTTCCCTCTGTAGCCAGGAGCCGCTTGGAGGGACTGGGCTCCTCATTTCTCTGTGTCCATTGTCTGTGGGTTGGTAACCACAGACTGTGAGCACTGAGGAAAAAGAAGAGTGATGAGAACCTTGAATGGTGAGAAAATGGAGTCATGTGAGTTATTTGTAGGGGCCTCTCTGAACAGCCTGAAGTCACATGTGCTCGGGGTGGCAGCTGCCCGGAGGTGTTCATGCTGCTGTTAGGCTTGGCCGCTGGCCTGAGTTGCAAACCTGTGGGGGTAACACCTGCTGAATACCCACCCAGAAGCAGCAGTGGGCCTGAAACCTTCTCACCCCGTGTAGCAGGGGCCCTCTTCAGGGGACAGGTGGATGAGTGATGCATGGTGAACTGATGTTGAGGCTGGTGGGTGGTTTTAGCTCAGAGCTCCCTGTTGTGGCCCTTTGTGCTTGAAAGGCCGCCTTCACTTTGGCCTTTCCATCAGCACCTTTGCTCCTGGGACAGCTTGTGATCTCTGCCCTGCCCTCCCCTTCCTGCACCCAAATGGGAATATAAAGTTCTTACACAGGACCTTGCTGCTCCATCATCACCTCATTCACACGCGTGCTAGGACTGTGTACGCAGCTCCTTTTGAGGCGCTTGTTTGAAAGTTACTTGCAGAGTTGAAATGCATGTGCCATTCTTGGTAAAGATAGACCACAAACATTGTGATCCAGTTTTACCATGGTAACTAGAGTCTTTTTTTCCTTCCTTTAAATGTAAGGGAGAGTTTATGGCTAGGCACGAAATCCCCTAAAAAGCCTGGGAATTTCCTGGTTATTGTTTATCATAACTGTGGAAATCAGAAGGGAATTAGTTTTTATAGAAGTCACAGGAATAATATGATGAATGACGGCCTGTCATGAAAATAGATTTTGGGAGTTCCCTGGTGGTGTAGCGGCTTAAGGCTTCGGCGCTGGCGCTGTCAGCGCTGCGGCCTGGGTTCGATTCCCACCCAGGGAGCTACCCACATACCAAAATAAATAAATAAATACATACATGCATGCATACATACATACATACATACATACCACTGGATTGTACATTTAAAAATAAAAAAAAGAAAGAAAATAGATTTTACCATGTTCCTTAGGATGAGGGGCAATGTGTTTTGGGGCATTCCTAAGTAATATATATATGAAGATACATTTTGAAAGAAAATGGGATCTTAAATGTATCCATTTAATTTTTTTTCTAAAATATCTTTGTGTTAGAACTGATAAGACAATGGAAAATTGCTATTAATATTAATTTGTTCTATCACTTCGGAAAGCAGTGAGGGACCTCAAAGGAGTGAACAGAGAGTTTTCCTGCTGTCTGTCCTCCTGGATGGAAAGTAGACTTCATTCCCACCCCAAGGCAGGGGGGCAAGCAGCGGGGCCTGTGTGCTAAAGCTAAAAATCACACCCAGGCTCTGTTCTGCTAGGGGCCTCCTCTTCTCAGTGTGACCTTGACTGTGGAAATGACTAGAAAAGCTTCCTCATACTAATGGGTCTTGAAACTCTTAAACTACTTTTTAACTACAGTTTTATCTTAACTATTAATTCTGAGTTATAAAAAGTCTGATTTTCACTCTCTCTGGCAAACTCTTCCCTCAGAAACCGAGCTCTGTGAAAACGGGCCTTGGTCTGTCCGGCTTACTGCTGGGTCCTCAGAGCTGGATTGGGGAGTGCCTCGTGAAGAGGAGGTTTAGTCAGTATTCAGTTATTAAATTTAAAAACATTAAGCTGTAGCCAGTCTTGGTTCTGGATGGGAGCCTTTGTGAGCCACAAGGAGGGCAATGGTGTGTCCCCCTTTGCCTGGGACAGTCCTGGTGACATGCTCCCATTGTCCTCTTTCACTCCTGCTTAGGTCCCTGTTTGGAGGCTGCATGATAAAAGCCCCATCCTCAGCCCCAGCTAGAGTTGTGGAGGACAGAAGGGTGTGACAGTGATGATGCTATGCCCTGGAGTGACACAAAACACACAGCAAAGGCGTTTTGGAAAATAACAAAGCACAGGCCGCAGCTGATCATAGGTTTCAATTATGGTTGTAATCATTTCATTTGGAGTTTGAGCATATGGTGCAAAAAATGAAGTCATTGCTATCGTAGGTTCTAGTTAATTCTATTGTAGTTCTTCCCCTTTATTCCTATCATTTATTATGACCTAATTAGTGAGATATTTATTTTTACTGGATGCATTAACATAACATTGGAATTTTTAAAAGTTATTTTGTTGTATGCTTGGACCACATTTCTTCTAACAGCTTTATTGAGATATAATCAGCACATCACACACTTCACTCTTTAAAATATACATGTCAGTGGTTTTATTTTTTGCTGTCAACTCACTGGTATTTAATAGACTTCCTTTGATCTCACATGTCATCAGTTTCCCCCCTCCCTGCGGGGGGGGGTGTTGTTAAATTTATTAAGGTGACATTGATTAGTAAAAATTACATAGGTTCCAGGTGTACAATTCTACATCACATCTTCTGTGTTGTGCTATGTGTTCACCACCCAGAGTCAGTTCTCTTTCCATCGCAATATATTGGTATCTCTGTCCCTTCTCCCTACCCCCACTTACCCTCAGATAACTACTAAACTATTGACTGTGTCTATGAGTTTTGTTTCTTGGTTGTTTTCCATTTTATGTTCCACATGAGTGGAATCATGTTCTCAGCCATAAAGAAGAGTAAAATCTTACCTTTTGCAATAACATGGATGGAACTAGAAGATACCATGCTAAGTGAAATTAGTCAGCCTGAGAAAGACAAATAGCATATGATCTCACTTATATGTGGAATCTAAAGAAAAGAATAAATGAACAATCAAAATAGAAAAATAACCAAAACAAAAACCTCAGTTAAAAAAGGGCAGATGGGGAGAGAAGACAAGATGGCGACTGGAGAGGAGGTTCCTAAAGCCTCTCCCAGAAAAATGGGCAGATGATCATGCTAAGTGAAATAAGACAGAAAAAACCGTATCAATGGTTTTTATCCAGCCATGTAATATGAAAAATACAGACATTTATGGATGGATTTTTTTCTTGATAGCCCAGGTATTCACAATTATGCAGCCTCACCACTGTCTAGTTTTAGAACATTTTCATTATCTCAGAAAGAAACCCTGTGCCCATTAGTGCTCACTGTTCTCCCCACCCTCAGCCCCCAGCAGCCACTAATCTACTTCTGTTTCTCTATGGACTTACCTCTTTGGGACATTTCATATAAATGCAGTCATACAGTATGTGGACTTTTGTAATGGCTTCTTTCATTTAATGTTTTCAAGTTTTATCCATGTAGTTAGCACGAATCACTACTCCATTCTTTCTGTGTATACGTATGCTACAGTTGATAGGCATTTGAATTGTTTTCACTTTTTGGTTGGTTTGAATAAAGTTTCTATGCAAATTAATGTACAAGTTTTTACGTGGATGTATCTTTACATTTCTCTAGAGTTCACGTGATAGTTGAAGTACAAAAGTTAATTTTGATGAAGTCTAATTTTCTCCTTTTTCTTTTTTTACTTGTGTTTTCAATGTCACATCTAAGAACCATTGCCTAATTCAGGGTCATGAAGGTTCATTCTGTTTTCTTCTAAGAATTTCATTTTAGATCCTACATTTAGGTATCTGATCCATTTTGGTTAAGTTAATTTTTGTATGTGTGGGAGGTCGGGTTTATAAAGATTTTTGAACTCAAAATATTTACCTACATGTACTTTGTAGGAATATGTTCAGATTTCTTATGTTTTGCATCTTGGTCTGTACCAGTAAATTATTTATTGATTTCCTTTCCACATATATGCTATTAAAATTTACCTAATTTATTTTATGTTATAGTTTTTTTCTAGTTACTAGCATTCTCCGAAATATACAGTATCAGAATTTGCCTTCATAGTCCTCTTATGTGGTGTAAACCTGCTTGTATGTTTAATTCCAGAATATTATAATTTCATGGACAAAATAATATATTTCCCTTTATAAATCACTTAAAAGAATAATTAAGAGAAATGTAATGGAAGTACTTAACTTTTTTCCTTAAAAGGTAATCTAATAACTTGGGACTGGCAGGTTGCGGTCCCAAAGCCTTTATTCTGAAGGTGGAGCCCTCCCACAGGCCTGTTTCCTGTGAGTTTTCCATCGCCTTGTCAAGGTGATTCTGCCACACACGGAGTATAGGAGGCCCAGGTACTGCTTGGGGCAGCACTGGTGGCAGGGCACCTGTATATCGTGAGTAGCCTGGCTGGTCTCTTTTTTGTGTGCTTTTGTGGGAGCTGACACCAAGGCGGGGTTAAGTGATGTTCAGTATTCTTGGAGACAGAAAGGCTGAAAATAGACTGTCACAACTAGTTATTTGCAAAACTAGTTTTGTGAAACATATCTTGGTATATTTTCCTAAGGAAAAAATTGTTAAGGCAAAATTCTTTAACTTGTTAAAGAGCTACTTATTTTTATTTTTTATAAGTGATGGTACTGGAGGTGGCTGTTTCAGGAGTGGAGCTGGAAAATGGACTAGGCCCTGACTCATCAGATGAACCTGTTGGCATTTTTGCTATAGCAGTAGATATACAAGTTTGGGAGCTTAGGGTTTGTTTGTTTTGCAGGGGAGAAGGGATTATTTGAAGAACTTTATATTCTGGTAGATTATACTTTAGAGATTATAAAGGAGAGAGAGGAAGAGAAAGCTATAAATCAGTGTTCGTGTAGTTTCTTCTTTATAGTTTTAGTTACAGGAGTTCTGTGTAGCTAGTCTTCAGATAGTACTCAAGGGTAGTGGTTCTATAATTGTGTTGTAATTTTGATGCGGTTGTTCCATCTTTTTTTCTTTTTTTTTTTTTAAATGTGGTTAAGTCCCTGGCTGGGAATCGAACCCAGGCCGCAGTGCTGGCAGCGCCGAAGCCTTAGCCACTGCACCACCAGGGAACTCCAGTTGTTCCATCTTGACCCTGAAGTCCCTTAGAGTTTGTTTTTAAGTAGGCTGACCAGCCATATTGTTGTAAGTAGGACAGAAAACAATAGTACGTGTGGTCAGCCTCGTCACACTGGGCTAAATTCATGGTGTCAGTGGGCTGACCATATGTACTTCTTGAAACGGGACAGGACTGTTGTTTTCTGTCCCATTTAAAACAGGACGTCTAGTCATCTTTTTTTTTTTTTTGCTTTTTGGTATGTGGGCAGCTCCCTGGCTGGGAATCGAACCCAGGCCGCAGCGCTGACAGTGCCAGCGCCGAAGCCTTAAGCCACTACACCACCAGGGAACTCCCAGGTCATCTTATTTTTAAGTAACGTTTATCAGCTGTTATCAGATAGGATTTCTTCTTATCACTGAATTAAATGTAAGAATTTGTACATATAATTATAGGGCCTAGGCGAGTTTATTTCCTATTTTTTCTTGGTATTATAGAGTTTTCCCACCTATCTACATAACTCTTATTCACCTATTCGTAGAGGCACTTCAGTATTCTCTTACTTTGCAGTGTTATTATGTACTTAATACCTATTGGTGCTTAGGATTATTTTGTATATTGCCCTATCATAGACAGCATGCTTGTATATAACAGCTTTTATGTGCGATTACCTGGTCAAAAGTATGTTAGATATTTCAGGCTGTTCTTTGGGAATTTTTTTTTTTTTTTTTAATCAGTTGATAGTGCTGCTAGTAAGGTCTGAATCAATAGTCTTTCATAGCCTCCCAGCATTGTATTGTTTTTATCACTATTATTATACAAATTTTATGGCATCTATACAGTAAAGTTTACCTCTTTTTACTGAGGCTTGTACTTAATTCGATATTAATGATGATGGATTTTAGTATAAAAACTGGCACTACATTCCTTTGTTGTTCTGACAGACAGTGCTGCTCAGCAGTTATATTCATTCTCGGACCTGGAGAATATTGCAAGTCAGAATAGATGAATGTAAATAAAACTCCCAGAGAATTTGTTTTAGCATGTTATGTGTGAGCTTTCTCAGTTTGTTTCACTGTTGCTCTGGTGACATCAACAGTCACTATAAAATAGAGCAGCATTGTGGAGAATGTAGAGAAACCACCTCATCACAAAGCAGGTGTTTCCACCGCCATGAGCACTTTGAAGACCACTCTTGTGATCATGGGTGCAGAATATAGTTTTGGCTTCTGTTCTTTTACTACCAAATATTGCACCATATAATTTCCCCCATGTTATTACGTAATATTAAATAATATTCATCAAGGGGATGTACCATGTTGGTTTGTTTTTTTAACACCGTTCTCCTATTACTGGCTATTTGAAATTTTGCAAGTGTATTTTGCAGTGAGCATATTTTGGGAGTAGGGTGGTGGGTACCAGGGTTTATTTCCTTAGGCTGGATTCCTAGAACTGGATTTCCAGGTTAAAGAAGATGGACGTTCAGTGATTGCTCAGATTCTGTTCTCATGGGGACTGTGTTTCCTTCCATATCAGGGAAGACTTTCTCATCTCAGATGGCAGGTCCACTTCCCTTGTAAAAGTAGGCTTGACCTACTGCAGTCTGGAAGCCAGGTTTAACTCTATCCCCAGTCCTCACATTGGAACCAGAAGCTTATTTTACACACCAACCCCTTTAACAAAAACTATTCGCTAAACAATTTTTTATTTAGAAAGAAATGTGTGCATCACTAGTGTGTAGACATAGTAGTTCATAAGAAAAAGTATAGGCCAAAAGAAAAAGTCCTTGTGGGGTGGGATGACACATCAGTTCTTCTTTTGTGTTTGTAATTTTCTTTAATGCTTTTATTTTATGATTGAAGAAAGAGGAGGGGTGTATTTCTACATTGAGTTGAATAAATGGGTGAAGCAGACCAAGCCTCCTGACCTCTATAAGCACAGAACTGATTGTGTTCATGCATATGATGAGAAAATTCACCGTGTTGGTTAAATTATAATACATGAAAGGGGAGAGAGAAATTGGCCCTTGCATGAGGTGTGCCCATGGGTGCTTGCATGCCTCAGCTTTATGTTAGCTGCAGGACTGTGGTTGGCTCTGGCCCTGAGAGGCTGTGGGGAATGGGGTACAACTTGTCTGTGGGAGCTGCTGGGCCAGACACTGAGGGGCACCCAAGGAGGCCTCTTCTTTGGGCAGGGGTTGGGTGTCCTGTGAAAATTTCTAACAGGTAGAGAAAATATGAGTTATCATAACAAAAATTATCCTGAACTTTTGGCTGTTTGACTTAAAAATAACTTTTTCTCCTATTAGGAAAAAGGCAATTTCAGTTACAGACCATTTACTAGTCTAGTCATTCTAGTGTATCAGTTGGGCTGCTTATATTTATATTGCAGCTAGCACATTTTGAAAAGAATAACTTCAGGATTTACAACTCGATGTCCGGGTGTCTTAGATTTTACAACAGATGGGCACAAATGAATGGTATTTGAATCAAGTTGGTGACTACAGCTGTGTTGTCTAATATAGTAGCCACTAGTAGTTACTTGTAGCTATTTACATTTAAACAAATTAAAACTTCAGTTCCTAAGTCTCACTAAGCACATTTCAAGTACTCAGAAGCCACGTAGACCTAGTAGCTACCATATTAGGCAGTACAGATAAAGCACACTTCGTTCATCAGAGAAAGTTCTCTCAAATAGCACCATTCTAGAGGGGAAGATTCTGTATTCTTTGCATGGTAATATGCGAAAGCGGTGTAAATACTAAAAGTTTTTTTCTAAGCAAATTTGCAAATTGCAAAAGATACCAAGTTGGAGTGGGAATGCCTCCACCAGTCTGCAAATTGAAAACAATCTGGGTGCAGTAAGCAGGCTCTAATTATTTAAAGAAAACTAGAACTTATGTGAATGATTAAGGCCTATTTTCATTTGCCAAACTTACTTGAAATATGACATACTCACATATGCATTTAATGACCATTGTTTGAGGAGAAAAGCTGGCCTTCATTGTTGCAGTGTTGAGCAGGTAGGTTATGTGCTTCATTGAAAAGAACCTGCCTGGACCAACAGTGGAAACTGCCAATTTGGAGCTCTTTTGACAGTGCCTGTTTTTCCCTGTAGGAGAACTGCGGCACATCACCAAGCTAAAGCCCTGGAGCCTCTTCGATGTACTTGTGGAAAAATATGGGTGGCCCCATGAAGATGCTGCACAGTTTACAGATTTCCTGATCCCGATGCTAGAAATGGTTCCAGAAAAGCGAGCCTCAGCTGGCGAATGCCTTCGGCATCCTTGGTTGAATTCTTAGCAGATTCCACAAATATAGCATTCTGAGCTAGCAAATGTTTTCCAGTACATTGGACCTAAACGGTGACTCTCATTCTTTAACAGGATTACAAGTGAGCTGGCTTCCTCCTCAGACCTTTATTTTGCTTTGAGGTACTGTTGTTTGACATTTTGCTTTTGTGCACTGTGATCCTGGGGAAGGGGTAGTCTTTTGTCTTCAGCATAGTAGTTTACTGACCCACTTACTTCTGGAAACAATAACACGTCTCTAAGCATTATTTCTTGTGTGACATTCAGACGTCAATTTTTTTGAACAACAAAAAAATACTTTCTCCTTGTGTTTTGGCAGGTTTTGTAACTATTTATGAAGAAATATTTTAGCTGAGTACTATATAATTTACAATCTTAAGAAATTATCAAGTTGGAACCAAGAAATAGCAAGGAAATGTACAATTTTATCTTCTGGCAAAGGGACATTATTCCTGTATTATAGTGTATGTAAATGCACCCTGTAAATGTTAATTTCCATTAAATATGGGATGGGGACTCCAATTTCAGAAAAGCTACCAAGTCTTGAGTGCTTTGTAGCCTGAATTGCATGTAGTGGACTTTGCTCCAGGGAGTTGTGCAAACTTTTCATTCCGTAACAGCCCTCTTCATTGGATTTTAAACACAGTGGCTCTGGGTTATATCATTCCCTTTGTGGCACTTTAAAGAAAGAAAAGACAATGCTTCTCATTCTAAAGTACGTATTATAGTTTAGCACTCCCCTTCCTATTTTTGAATATTTTAAAAGTACTTTTAAGGAAAAACAGCTGTTTCCCTTTAAAAATGCGATGGCCTGGTACCATGTGGTGTTGCCTCCTACAAGCACTGTAAGTTAAACTCTACAGATTAAACTGGACAGGAGAAACATGTTCAGTGTGTGGAATGAAAATACATATATTTTTGGAAAATCTTGTTTGTGTTTGTCTAGAACCAAGGCGTGGTATATACAGTTTGCAGTGCAATGGGCAGAATACTAACATCTCAGAGGTAACAGTGATCGTGTTCATTCTGTAGGCAATTTTATGTGTGGCTACAACAAATTTTACTAGCTCTTTGTCTTTCCATGCATTGAAGTTGAGAAAATGATCTTCCCTTTTCAGGTTGCACAGTTTTGTTTGTGCAGTTCCTTAAAATTATAGAAACCAGGACACAAACCATAGTAGGCAATACAGTTTTAAAATGTAATATATAGAGGTGTATTTAGCCTCTTTTAGAAGTCAGTGGATTGAATGCCAGTTTTTTTTTTTTGATTTTACATTCATTAAGGTGCCTCCTTTTTCTTGACTGTCCATTAACATTTATCCATATGCCTTTGCAATAACTAGATTGTGAAAAGATAAGTATTGTAACAATAATCCATTGTTTGAGGTGCTTGCAGTTGTCTTAAAAATTAAAGTGTTTTCAGTTTTTTTTCCAGACATTGCCTTGGTCATTGGCCTGTATTTGAAGTGATAGAATCAACCAATAGTTGCTATTTTTTAGTACAGAGTAACCAAAACTAAAGGAAATACCAACATTCCTGTTGCAGGAAAGATAGTCTATAACATGAATTATTTTGTAAGGGTAAAGAATATGGATTTAGAAAACATGCTGTAGTATAGATTCAATACCTAGAATTTCAGTGATCCTTTTTCATTCATTTCATCAAAAACATTAATTACATCTTGTTTGAGCATTGTAAAAATTTTTAAGTGTTCACTGTGAAGGAAGCAAGACACATAATCATTTTAGGAGTTAGCATTATGTCACTATATTGCTGTGAGGTCAAACACACCATTTTTTTGATGAAGTGTGCTTCTAAGTTTTCCTAAGGAGGATATAGGTTACCATATAGACTCTGTGACATATGGTGGCTATAGACCGGTGTGATGCTATCCACCATTTCCATAGGAACCATTCTTATAAGAACCACAGAGTTCTTATAGACCATTATGTCTGTCAAGTATTTTTATCAGGGCTATAGCACACTTTAATGAAATTTGTCTAATAAACTATGTTATTAGGAAATTTTTAAAGGGTATGTTATGATAAAATAGCGTAAATAGTTTACAATATTCTAGAAGGAATATACATTTGTATTAGGTATAGTATGGTTTTCAGCAGATTCTTGGTGGCTTGATGATTATGCATATAAGCTAAGTGCATATAAACTGGTTATGCAAAACACTATAGCCAGCTCAGTGATTTTAATTGAATGCTCTTATCTTTTCCTTTTCTCTGGTCGGTCCATGTGAAGTCTTCATGGAAAATGACAAGCAGTGGATCACAAATGTGATTATGGCAATTCAGAAGCTGTCTGGAAATTAGAAGTGCCCAAGGGCAGAGAAAAAGTGGATGTAGGAGTTTCAAAAAAGCATACATTTTGTAGGTGAAAACTGACTTACTGTCTTGCCTCTTCCTGTACCCGGATCATACATACATACATACATACATACATACATACATAGTTAATAGAAAAAACTACTGTTTCTACTGGAATAGAGAACATCAGTTTGTACCTACAGTTGAAATTAATTTGTAAATTTTTTCCACTAATTATTTTTAACTTTAATGAAATTTTGGTAGAGGACAGTACTTGAGAGTGTATGTATCCTTCATTAAGGAGTCAAAAAATTATGTAAGATTCTTCAGTTTATATAAAAGCTTCTGTATACATTATGTAGTAGGCAAATTTAAAACTGTGAAGCATTAAAAATCCTTTAAAAAGATAAATATCGGTATTTCACTATGCTAGTTAACTTTTCTTCTAACAGTGTTTGAAACTATCAGGATGGATGACAGAAAGCCATTTCTTCTTGGACAAATGTTTCTTTAGTGAATGCCAGAAGTAGAGTCTTGTTTGATAAAGGAAAGGATGGTAAAGTTGACCTAAGTTCTTTTAAAACTGGAAGCGGACTAGGATTGATCCCTAAATGCAGCTGTGTTAATGTACTATCATTAGCTAATTTTTCAAAAGGAAATGGAAATTAAAAAGTGTAAAACATGACACACAATACTGCCAAATCTTAGTCATTTTAGTCTGTTTCCTTTTTTCGCCAATGAACAGAATTTGTATACTGTGGCAAACTGTCACGTAACTGGATGATGGAAGATGCGTTGACAAATATGGCATTACTATTGGTTATGCTTAAATTAATCCTGAGAGGTAGAGGACAAAAGAACGTTTTCATTGTCTGAAAATAACTAGCATTTTGTATTTCAGCAATGTTCCTTTGAGAGGCCATTTTCATTTCACTTGAGACCTAAGAATGATGTCTTCCTTTAGTTTTGTACACCCAATTTTTAAAAACTTCCTACTGTTTTTTAAAATAATAAAGCTAGACAGTGATTGATTGTTAATTTAAGGTTTTCAAATGATTTTGATTAATCAGTAGGACATTTCAGTCACGTTTCGAAATGTACAGATTAGATATTCCTGTTTTTAGGCAAACTCATATATTCAAAGTTGTAAATTATAGTCTATAACTGTATGTATAGTGCTTTAATGGTATGGGTTCATTTTGTATGTCAGATATAAGTAAATGTACAGAGCTTTTATATAACATAGATTCTTATGGTTTGTTCCTGCAAAAATGACAGGTAGGATCATTACAGCAACAACCCTTACTGCCTTCTGATGGATGCTACATACAGTCCAGCTGAGGTAGTAGTCACTAAAGAAAATGGAGGGCTCCTCTATAAACTATACTGAAAAATGTAACTCTTGTAAAACCACTCGCTTAAACGAACCCCAATCTCAGAAGTTGTCCAGGACAATTTGGTAAAACTGACATAATTGTGATTTATTAACATGAATTAAAATGCCCAACCAGTGCCTCAATGTGACAGTATATTTAAAATAAAAAAGAAATTAAAGGCCATATACTGTACTACTTTTCACAAAGATCACACAGTTTTGCAAAGACTTGTCATATGTACAGTGCTATGCATCAAATGAGAAGAGCTGTAAGCAATTATATACGCAACAGAAATGTCGTATTTACAGTTTGTCAGGAGACATTAAAAACCATCTATACATTAAATTACATTTTGCTTGCAAATAACTGATAAAATGAGCCATGTCCACACCAAACTATAAAAATCTGTATTGCATTTTTTTTATATCTAAGATGCACTCACAGAACTGGTGACAGAAGAAAATGAAAATCTTCATAGTGCCATTACTTAAGCTCTGTACTTAATGCATTTGTATAAAATAATATAGAAAACATCACTAAATGAATTTTAACTGCAACAATAAAATTTAAAGATCATGTAGCATCAATTCTACTGCCAGAAAAACAGCTGGAATGTTCACTTACAAAATAAAGATACCTAATACTGGTTTAATAGCACATTTTTAAAGTAATTTTAAAAAGCAAAAATGGGAAAGATACAATGAAGAGCACTGGTGTTTTTTTTATACAAAGTTTCATGTACAAGCTTTAAAAAGTACCTTAACAGGTACATATGAAATATACAGTTTATTTTACAGAACATTTTAAAAAAATGTTTTTGGAGTCCATTTTAATGCCACCCTGAACCATGGTAATTGTTCTGAAATGTTGGTGGCACCTGTGCTCTGTGAATTGGAATCTGTCCAGGCACTGGAGATGCCTGCTGAGGTCCTTGAACCCCGTGTGGCAGGGCCACAGAGCCAGGATGAGGGCAGAACCCTGAAGCAGTAGGTGTTGGAATACTGTTTGGTCCTTGGGGCTGGAGATGAGGACCTGCGACTGGTAATGGACAATGTGGCCCTGTTCCAGAAGGCTGGTGTTGGGCTCCGGGTCCCAAAGTGGTGTGATGTGTAGCTTGTGAGGGATATGGTGGTACAGCTGGATGAGCACTGGAAGGAAAAAGTGGAGGTCCTTGATGAGGTGGGTGGTGCAAGGCTTGAGCCGACGTGGTATGATGCCCAGAAGCCAAAACGCTGGCAGGCGGCGGTGGCGGCGGGGGTGGGGGTGCTGCGTTCACGACATGCTGGTGTTGTGCTTGTAGACCCTGGAGTCCTGTGGAAGGGTGGGGCGGGGGGTGGTGGTGAGGGGCGGGGCCAGGAGGTGGAGGAGGGGGTGGCAAATGGTGTCCAGCAGTTTGAGAATGAATGTGTGACCCGGGGGTGACTGCGTGGACAGGCCCTACTACGTGTGCTACGGAGTGTGGCTGATGGGCGCTCGGCTGTTGTACCAGGTGTGGTCCCGGAGCTGGCGGTGGTGGAGGCGGCGGCGGGACTACAGCAGCAGGAGTCTGATGGTGAATAGTAGGGTTCTGAGAAGGCAAAAAATGCCCCGGAGTAACATGGTGTCCTGGAACTGCTTGCTGGCTTGTGCCTGGAAGTGCTTGATTTGGTCCTGATGTAAACACAGTTTGCTGGGAAAGACTACCTTTAAGCTGATTATAATTCTGAAAGTTTGCAGAGGGCTGCTGGTTTTGATAATAAGAAGAAGAAGAAGGGGGTGGAGGGGGAGGAGGGGGTGGGGCCGTGGCATTCAGACTCTGTTGGTTAAACTGACTGTATGTGGCCGAAGATTGTCCTGAGGGTGTCTGTGTAAATAATGCTCCAGAAGTTGCCTGCTGCACACTGGCTTGAAGATTCTGAGCTGCTGGATAAAAGTTTCTCTGAGGCTCTCGCTGAGGTGTTCCAACTTGAGGTGACTGTGAATGATGAGGCCTGTAGGGCGATCCCAACTGCTGTGAAGGAGGCTTTGGTGAAAGATAACCATGCTGGACGGGTGTGTGAGGCGTAGATGACTTTGGAGGATTTTCTACGTGAGGTGCCGAAGGCAGCTTCTGTGAAAGTTGCTCAGCTGAATTACGAACAAGTGGCTGAGGAGGGTGACTCTTTGAAAGTGCTTGGGTGTTATTTAATAACTGTTTTTGTTGGAGTTCTGGTTTCAGGTGAACACCATTTTCAGCCTCTGATACAATAACCGTTGCCTCCCAATGGGAATCTGGTTTTGTGAGTATTTTCCCACGTGGTTGGACAGGAATTACAGGTCCTGGTGAACCGGGCTATGAAAAGAAAACAAGTCACATAAACTACTTACATAAATTTAAACCATTTCCCATTTGCCCTGAGAAAACTCGCCAGTGGTCCTTGCTGCTACAGCGTTTACCCCATGATAACTCACAGATTATAGTCCTAACCTTACCCCCAACATTTGCCATGAAAAAATCTTGTCTTTGTTACTGTTTTTGTATTGCGCTAGTATATCGATAGTCTTTGGAAACAAACAACATCTTTCTATTTATAGCACTCTGTTTTTAGTTAGTGGTATTTCCATTTACGAAATACAGTAATTCTCAATTGCTGAAAATGTCAAATCCTAAAAAAAGTAGCATTCCTACATGTGAAAAAATTATTAAAATACTAATTATCATATACATTTGTTACATTAGGATTAGAGGCAAGTTCTGTTTAGAAATAACTCCAAGAACAGTTTTTATATTTTATTTTCACATTGAAACCCAGTCAGATTTGTTTCAAGCCTCAAAGAGAATGTTTATGTAAAATTAAATGAACGCCGCAAGTGAGTGCACTTTTTTCTCCCCCTAAACGGGAAAATATGCATACCACATGTACACTGAGGTTTGTTATATTGGTATTTAATATTATTTAAATATTAATTTAAAAAGAAGTAGGGAATAAAATAGGTTTGAGGAGTCAGTTACAGAGGTTTGGGATATTTAGGCAGTTCAAGTTTTGGTAATAAGCTTAAAATTAATTCCCTGAATTAATTTTTATTGAAGACAGGGAAAAAAAAGAATGGATATTTATTTATTTATTTTGGGGGGGGGTGTAGTGCCCTGGGTGGGAAGTGAACCCAGGCCCGGCGTTGAGTGTGCCGAAGCCTAGCCGCTATACCACCAGGGAACCCCCTGAAATAACGGATTTTTTAAATGTAACTTGCCCCTTTCTCCTAAGCAAGGAAACCTGTTTTTGAGCATTTCTCTGAAAGAACTCCAGTCACCCTGAAAATGGAGCAAGTTTCACTTTCATAATTGAAATTTCTATACCCAACTTAATGATAAATAGGCTTGGGTAAATAAACTTGCCCCCTGAAACCATTTTGATAGTAACACCTTTTACATTGTTCAAATATAAATAATCCATGTGTAAGACTACTTAAATGTATGTATGATGTTCTTTAAGGAAAAAAAGGAAACCAATCTCAGATTCCCAAGATACTCTCACATTAGATTATCACATCTTTATGATCCAGGATGAAGACAGCATTTCTTTTAAATGAATGTCAACTAACCTTTTGGTTTTGGAGAATAGTGATTAAATATTTCATGAAAAGACTATGAATTTCCTAAACACCAACAGACTAGGAGTAGAACTCTTAGAGAAAATGTAAGCTATTGAAGTAGCACATTAAAAAGTTTGGTCAGATTTTGTTTGACAGAAAAAGTATCCAGAAATCACCAACTGGCACTTAGTACAGCAGAAAAATCTCTGTGGATGTTACCATCCACTTTTCATCCATGCTCAGAGGTCAGTGTTATTACCTTGCTCATTTTTGAAGGGCTTTTATATGTATTTTGAGAAGTATCTGGAGAAGGACATTCATTTGTAGTCAAGGGTTCTGGATTTTCAGGATCAGGATCTGTAAAGCAGGAAAAATGTATAGTTCCATGAACATTATTGCTTTTTACTAACATTGTAAAAGCAATGTGCATTCTACTACTTAAACCAACTTTTAATAAAGATGCTCTCCTTTCTGACTGAAAAAGATACTTAAAACAGTAACAATGATAGGTCATCTACTACTGACCTTCCATAAGTTCACTGAAAGAAGGGACAGAGCCCTTGGGTTGCAACTGGGGAATGTGATTTGAATGGGATGAAGGTGAAGACGGAACATGACTCGGTGAACATGGGACACATGGTGACTCTCCCCCTAGAGATGAAGCAGAAGCAGACCCAAAGAGAACATTAGAACTGCAAAGAACGAGGGTGCAGAGTGATTAGCTGACTCCACTTTTTGGCAAAGGAAGAAGCTAACTTACCACTATCTTTATCTTTTCGGTGATCACTGAGAAGTAAAGCTCTCTGGTAACTTCTTTCTCTCACTTGCTCCACTGAAGTTGAGGCAGTCCTTTAAAATAAAATCATATCATCAGTTCAGAGAAGCTACTGCCAGCTAGAATGTTTGTCCTCTCGGAGCAAAGCTTTTGCTCTTTGGGCAAAACTTGGTGTTAAAGCTTTGAAAATTTCATTTTCTCCTAACAGAGTTCAAAACAGAGTTTTAGCTTCATTTATTTGAAGTACTCAATCAGACTCCATTCTTTTGTCTTAAGCAATTTCTTGGTGAAAAAAAAGGTTGGAGGGTAGTGTATTAACATTCAGAATGTCACTTCAGGGTACCAAAGGTACCAAATATACCCTTTACAAATCACCTTGTGTCCAAATTGTAAGGTTGACAGGGAGCTTTTGGGCAAGGGAACCAAGGGGCAAAGTGAATGTTGCCTCCTGCCCTTTGCCAAGACCCATCCTCTATATCCAGCTTCTACTCTGACTGAAGAAACACTAAACTTGATTTTTATTTTATGGTAACTGGTAAAGAAACTGTAGGATGTTGACTATGATAAAGGTTCTTTGGCGAGGAATAATTTATGTGAAAGATGTGAATATTATCAAGGAGAAAACAAAGCATCTATAACAATACAAGCAAATATACAGCTGATTAAAAACCTATAAGCAAAGAGGATCTTTCAAAATTAAGTCCACAAACCTCTATTCCTTAGCCTTAGGAGAACAACAAAAATACAGGAAGATAGTTCATTAACAAAAGCTTGTTATTTTCAGAACAGCACATTCAAATCTTTACAGAAAACAATTATAAGGTATTCTACTTGCAGTTCTGAAGTTACTAATTAGGTTTTTAAACAGGCTTACCACTGAACTGGTTCATTCTTCTCACTGGCAGAAACTTCCTTAACAGGACTGTTATTGCTGATTTCTTCTGAAGTAGCATTATAAGCTGTAGCTGGTGTTGGTAAAGGTAGGCTAGCAGTGCTTTCTACCTGCTCCCCATTTTCACTCCTTGTGGCACACCCATCACCACTGTTGTTGCTCAAGTTTCCACTTGTGTGAGGTGATACACTAACCAGTGGAAAGTGTTCTGCCTTAGAACCACTTTTCCTAGCTTCACGTTGTCTTTTACGGTATTCTAATAGAGAAACCTTAAGAAAAATAAGGAAAAGCAAATCTTTTATTCTTGTTTTATATGTCAGAGTCAATCTAGTCTTTCTAAAAAGGATTACTATATTTACATTAGGAAAGTTATATAAAATAAAATTTGATTCTGAACAAATAACAATAATTAACAATTATCAAATGCCTACTATATACCAGGCATTGTATTTAGATGATTTACATACATTATCTCATTTAATCCTCACAACAACCCTATGAAATAGGTATATTATCATCCCCATTTTACAGATGAGGAAATTGAGTAACTCACTCACTCACGGTCACACAGCTGGTGAGTGTTGGAGCCGGGATTCGAACCTAGGTCTTATTTGAAAGCCCGTGCTCTTTCCACTATACTACATTGCTTCCCATAAAGTTGCCAACTGGACTCTGTTATAAAAATTAAAAGCACACATCACTAAAATTCTTTGACTTATAAAGCAATAAGCCCATTAACAAATAAAATAAGTGTTGTAGTTTCTCCCATTCCTCTGAAATAAGGCATTCTAATTGTCTCACTACGTCTCCCAACCAAATAATGGTGGTAAATCAGGGAATTTATAATTTACATAATACTTATCAAAATACTCTTATTTCTATCCATGGTCTAAATACTGAGGAAAGAGGCATTTCTCCTATGCAAGGCTGCCTCCTCTATGTAAAATAAGAGCAGTAACACAAATATTATTAACTATATTTGATTGAAAAGTGGTTATCATTTTTAAAAGTTACTCTCTGGGTGAATAATATCATCTTGAGGTTTCTATCTCTGAAACCATCTTCCTTATAAATATTTCCTATAATAATGTGTCTTATTTCTCTATAAACATTTTCTAATTGGCCATTTACAAAAGGTTTAAAAATGTACATATCAAAAATTTAACTTGAATAACTAAAGTATGAATGCCTTACATAATACTATAACTACTAGTAACCCTCAGAAGTAGTATGAAAAAAACTATTAGAAGAACCATAAATTGTTAAATTTGTAACCTTTTTCTTTTGTGGTGGATTCTGGGGAGTGCAAGTTCCGTCGATTAAATTGTCATTAACAGTCCGTCCGAAACCAGATACAAGCCCATCTTCGGAAGTACAAAACACAGGTGTTTCCATAAACATGCCTCTAGTATCATCCTGCATCGGGCACTTGGACTCACTTATTCGGAAGCCTCCTCCGACCTCCAACTGATGTGAGGGTGTCAGGTCCCTCAAGTTAGAATTTACTGAGAAGTTGACACCTGTTCTGTCAGGACTCTTTACCCAGGAAGAATAAATTGTACTCCGTCCAGAGTGAGTAGATTCCAGTTGGCTGTTAGAATCAGTCCTGTCATGTGTAGGTGTCTCCATGGTTTTATGTAAGGCAGTTTGCTCTATTCCATCAAGTCCCAGCTGAAGGTCTGACACAGATTCCTTTTCTCCAGGGCACTGTCTATTGACTTCAGTCCTATTCCTAGGACTAGTATAACCAATAGTCTTTATTTCTTGTAGACCCAGGTCAGTTAAATTAGAATTTCTAAAAGGCCCCAATGTTAACATGGTTGAAGATCTGTCATATCCCTGTTTAACAGAATAAAAAAAAAACAAAAAACAAAAAAACCATGAAATAACTACATCTTGAGATTACTTATTTTAAAATCTACTAGTAATTATTAAAGCAAAATAATGATACTAGGAAAATTATCAACAATTTCAATAACCTTTTTGAGTATTTAAGTAACTCCTTACCTCCTGACTGTAAGTGCGTCTCTTAATTTCTGGAGAACTTTCTGGGGAAGAAATATTCTATATAAAAAGATAATTAGAATTGAAAATTATATAACTAAATCCATGGTAGTTATAGAAATGAAAATTTAAAATGAGAAACTACTACATAGACTTTTGTTTTAAACTTTATTTTCATTATTTCTATTTCCCATATAAGATCATTTGCTTTAAAGGTCAATTTCTTTTGTTTTTTTTGTTTTTTTGTGGTGGTTCCCTGGTTGGGAATCGAACCTGGGCCACGGCATTGAAAGCGCTGAGGCCTAGCCACTACACCACCAGGGAACCCCTTTTAAGGTCAATTTCATACACATAGTTAGTCTGACTCTGTATCAATAAGATGAAAGTTGAACTCATTTTATTAAAAATAAAGTTCAAATTCACACAAATGCATATTCCAATTTTTCTTAGTTTAACAACTTTTACTAATCTGAGTACACTGGTTGTTAAAGAGGGAAAATGAAAACTACTAAATAAACCCCATCGCACAAGTTATAATTTTATTTTTTCATCTAAAGTGCTCACCTCGAAGTGCATGGTATTTCCTGGTGTGCCAGGAGTTACTGGAGTAACAGGTGAATATATGGGCTTATAACCATTTCTACAAGCTTCATCATCTGATTTTATTCGTGGAGGAGTAGCAAATGATGGGTCCATAGGAGTAGTATCTGTGTGAGTTGGTGTAGCATATGGTGAAGGAGTAGGTGTGGAGGTTTCTGAGTAAGCAGAATCTAGCAGCTGATAAAGTCTTCGTTTTTTTAGTGGTGTAGTTAAATCTGTTGGTGAAATTAAATTATGAGAAATTTATACTGCTGGTATTTACTACAGTCTGGGAAAGAGTGAAACATCAACTGTAGTAAAGACTTTCACCCCAAAACTAAATTTTAAGGTTTTTAAAGCTATTACTAACATGAAGCAATCTCTCCCAATCCCTAACTTAGTTAATTCCACTTAAATTAGCATTATCTTGCCAGAAGGCTTACAAGCCTAAGAGTCTCTCAGAAATCTTAAAATCTTAGAAGTGCAGGTGTTTACTGATTTCTAAGAGTCCTTTTGAATCTGTTTGAAAAATAGCCAGCCTAAAAGCCAAAACTAGTCCAAAAATTCAACCATAAGCCCCAATATACATGGTATTTGCAAATTAAGGTTTTCATGTCTATCTTCATCCAAAAGGTTGGAGGACAGAAATAAGAAAATCTGTGTAACAATGTGCTCCTTAATAACTAGAGTATGCCTGCTGTGAAGTTATATACATCCTGCCACATTCTTCACACTAAAACGGTACTGAAAAGAAATTATACCTGGAAGGGAACAGCTTTCATTTAATAGTAGTGGACTTTTATTTTCACCATTGACTGTAGGACTTCTGGATCTTTCGTGACAGGGTGAATTAAATCTATGTAAAATAGCTGAGTTTTCTTCTTCTAGAGCTTGTTTCAACCATCGCTGAAATAAAACAATAAATGAATAGAAATCAGTTTGAAACTGTTTACAATAGCGTATAAATGTAAAGCTGATTCCAAAAGCATTTCACCATTAAAGGAATGAAATTGACTCCTCCCAGATTTTTATATCAAAGAAAATTTTACCTTCTTGCATGAGCCAGAAATGTTTTCAGTAGGCTCTTTCCTTCGCCTTTTCTCTGAAAGGAATGGTGAAGTAAATCTAATATAGTGCTTAGGAGTAGAGTACACGTGGGGGCTGTAAGTGAGACCTGGTAAAGAATTGAGTTGAGTAGCTAATACTTCAGGATCTGTGGTTATGCGCAGAGGTCTGTCTGAAAGGCTATCTGAAGGTTTTCCTGTTTTCTCATTCTTCTCACTTAACCATTCACTGACCAAGTGCTGGAATAAAGAAAAATTTGGATTATTAAATGTGTAATTACATTGATTCTCCTATTGAATATCCTAATACCAAGTTTGAAATGGATGGATTAAATAAAATGATATATTGAGTAATTTAAACATTTAAGGGTTCCCCGGTGGTGGCGGCTAGGCATTGGCACGCTCAACACCGTGGCCTGGGTTCGATTCCCAGCCAGAGAACCACCAAAAACAAAACATAATATACATATATGATATCAAATCAATATGTCATTCTACATTACCTTGGTTATCACTACTCTTATTCCTAAAATTTACACAATAATACTCTGTAGGAACAAAATACATGATAACTTTTGTAAAACAGTAAAATCTACTAGGAGACTTCAGTACCATCTTATAATCTTATAAACACAAATACTAAATTTAACTTCATTACTGATTCTATTACAGGTATTAAAATGTTCAGTTTGTTAGAAATATCTGCTTTGGGGAAGTGCTTGTCTATGCTGGCTGCCCATCAGAATCTTCAGATGAGACGTGTGTGTATGTAAAAAACAACGAACTGTCAGCATTGACAATCACTACTGATTTAAGGTGTTTGACCAGGGATTTAAATTTATAACCCACAGTCATTTAGTTGTGTAATAATTAAAGAGGAGAGATGATGTCCTTTGTAATCAGAAAGCAGCTTCTCTTTTAAACATGAATTTTCACTACTCAAAATTGTAAAGAAAAGTTGCAGTTATTTTTTGTCCTTCCAAAGTGGGCAAAAACAACTGCTCACTGTTAAAGGCAAGTTTTGGCTTGCTTGTTAAGAGCTGTGGTGGAGTACAGAGAGCACAGACTTCAAATTTGATAGAACTGTGTCTGCTCTTGCCTCTAAACCTCTGACTCACCATTAAAGTATACTCCCAGGTTCATCCTAGATGTTTACTAAATATACTTGTCATGGTTTCACAGTCGCTACAAACTACTGAATTTGGTGAGAACAAAGATAAACTAAGTTTCAAGGTATTTTGATTTAGAAGTCTGTGAGAAAGATCCATTTATGTTCTATCTCCCTCCCCAAATAGCCTAAGGATTACTATTTTGATATCTCTGCTCTAGGCTGCTGTACTGTACTCAAAATTGGGAGAAAAACAAGCTTCAATAAGGATGATCTGTTATTTCTGAGCTATAGATGTAAATCTGCAGTTGGTTTATCTCTGAACAGTTTCCCATAATTGCTTCATTAAAGCTGACAATAGTTTTAAAGAAGATTTTTATTAATAAATTGATCTAAAACTAACTTTCCTTATAAATTTTGACATTCTTAGTATATTCTATGGAAATCAACAATTCACATTTAATTTTGTAATCTACCTATACTGTGGTATCTATAAAAAATATAAAGAATAAAGGAGAATACATCTAAAACCAATTCTGATAAGTAAATTTAGTACACAGGGCAGGCAAAATTATTTAAAAGAAATCATGAATTGCAGTACTTAAAAGGAAGTTTTGATAGACTGAATATATTTTGTCTTCACAGCAATGCATGCTTACATTAATTTTACAGTTTTGCAATTCTCATTCTTAGTTAAACTTTGCAAATATAAAAACTATACTTATAATTCTGTTCCTTATGAGATGTTATAGATTGAATGTTAAAAATACGAGGATATTGAACATCTTAAGATGCTTGTTAGAAAACAATTATTACATTCATTAACAATCATACCTTCTTTGTTTTGGGGTACTTTGTAGTACATTTATTAAGTGCTGGAACTTCAGTTTCAGTAATTATTTCTGTTAGTGCAGTTTCAGTTTCTGGTTCTAATGCAAGTACAGTATTTTCAATATCATTTTGTTGTGATGTAACTTCTATATCAGGAGAAGATGGTTGGATATCTGAACACATGCTGACAGTTCTGTGTCTTCGACGCTGCTGTCCAATGTGAGTCCTGCTGCGAGAAAAACTTTTTCTCTGTTTAGTTCTATTTACTTTGGCAGGGGTTGGCTTGCTAGCAGTCTCTTCCTTTGCTTGTTCCTAATTCAAAATACAACAGAATGGAACTTTTAATACTATGTTTATGTAAGTAAGAAGTTGAAATCTAACAGCATTAATCTACTTCAGAAGCTAATGTCCCCAAATTTCTATGAATTTCAGTACATACTTAATTGACAAAAATTTTCTTACTCTCTAAAAGCAAGTCTAAATTTTCATAGGATATGAAAAATGCAATTGAAAGGCTAATAACATCAGACATTTAAAATTTTCATAGATATAATCAAATCAGGTGTGGAAATTTTATTGGGAAGTGTTTTAGGGTGAAAATATAACTAAACCTGAATAATACCTGAATAACTTCATCACTGACAACCTGTGCATCTTTACATTCAGTTTTAACTTCAGTTTTGGCTGTGCTGATTCTTTCCAAAGCTTGTTCTCTTCTTTTCTCTCTTTTTTCAAGTCTGGCAAAAGCTTGCAGAATTGCTTCCATTTTCCTCTCTTCTCTTGTCTATAAAATTTAAATTTTAAGTGATGTAAATATCATCACTCTAGGGTAAAATTCAAAAGTCCAAAATGTTTACGGCAAATTTAGAAATAATTTCTATGATATTATTAGCAAAACACTTCTACTGATGGTAGATATAGGAGAAAATACATTTTTTAAAGATCTTTCACAGAATCCTGAACATCGTGGTAAGCCCCATCATTACAAATATATTTCATGAAAGGAACACTTTGGATGATTGTCAGTGAGTGGTATGAGTAAAGCAAAGCAAAAGAAAGCAAACCCCCCCCCCCCCCGCCAAACTATATTGCTTTATTAAACTGAAAATGTTTTTTTCTCAATAGTGTAAATTAGCCTTTTTTTAAGATTCAGAGTTCCTGTGGTTAAAAAGGTTATACTGAAAAGGTTAAATTCATATAAATGTAAGGAGTGAATATATTAATGACATGTGGTAAAAGGACATTGTGGGGTGAAGTCCTGGGTTGAAGTCATGACTCTACTAGTCATTCACTATCTGTGTCCCTAGGCAACTTAACAACCCTAGTTAACCTTTTCAGCCTCTTAGCTGTGAAGTTTTTCAACAATACTTGGAAGATGGTAGACATTCCGTGAGTGTTCATTATTAATTCTACCTTAGTTTTCTTGTCCTCCTTTACAGTTGTTACAAGGCAGTCCCCTATACATTCTGCTCTTTCTGTCTTACACTGACTGTTCAAGTCAGGGACTGAGGGACAGCAAGAATTTCTTTGAGCCTAAATTCTCTTTGGAGACAGAATGTTAAAAGCAAGAACTAGGACCTGGCAAATGCTTTAGCTTTTCAACCAGAAACTGGAAGCACATCCATCAACGGTCCAGTTATCCAAATGAACCAGGTCCTGAGGCTCAGAGTCATGTCTCCTCCTTTATTGTCATTGATGTGGGGAAAAATCAGAAACTCAGGCCAGCTGCATGGTCTTCTCAACATTGGAGATTTAGTTCCAATAATTACCAGCAGAGATTCAAGCATCAAGACGCCTATACTCTGGAAACTACTGCTTACTTTTTCCTGTAATTTTTTCTTTGTTATTTTCAATAAGGGAACAAAGTAGTTTGTCAACAAAACTCCTCTGAGAATATTTATGTATCACTATTACAAAATGTATTATCCTCACCTTATTTTACAGGTAAGGAAACTGGGTCCAAAGAGGTAAGACTACTTGTTCATGGATATGTATCTGCATCTTAAATTAACAGCATAGGCAAAAATGATCTTTTAACTGGAAGTGAAAGTTTTAAAGCTGAATTCTTTTCCTTAGATATTTCACGTCCCTGGTCTTTTAAAGTCATTTTACTTGACCTTCTTTTATCTTATGGTTGTCCATAAAAACCCTGTCTCCATATATCAGGGCTTTTCTAAAACGTAAAATTAGAAATCAAAAAAGGTAATTTTCATCATTGCTTTTCCTGTTCAATGGGGATAGATGGGGAGGAGAAAGTAATTATTATTGTATTTATCTCTAAAAAATTTTAAGTCTGGGAAAGGTACACTCTTTGAGAAAAGATAAACTTGTCTCAGCAGGGATCACTTCATGTATTAAAAAAAAAGTTATCCACAGGCCAAGTACTCAAGGAAGGTATTTTCTATACCATGATTATCCAGGATTGTCTAAGATGAATATGAATTTATGCAAAAAAATTTCTTTGACAGTCCAATAGTCCCTTGTTTTTTATGGTAAGTGTAAGGATCAGAGATAAAATTATTTGATGTAAAGATCAAACTCATTCAATTAAAAACTGAACTCCCTTATAAACAGTATAACTAACTGAAAGAGCAAAACCGTTTATTTAGAGATGACATATCTTTTTGAGCTGTTTAGGATCTTAAAAAATAATCTAGTCTTACATTGCTGAAGAAACCAAAGTCCATGTATATTAAGTGACTCAGTCAAAGGCAGTGCCATAGTTATTACCAAGTTTCCTGGTTTTTGATTTACTCTTCTTTCCAATCAACAACCACTGACACTCTGCATAAAGCAAAATAAAGCATAATTCTTCCTATATTTACTACAACTGTTAACTGAAAGCACTAAACAGATACCTTTAACCCAGCTTCATCTTAAAACATAAATGTTGGAAATGTAAGCATGTGTGATTTTCTACATGAGAAAAATCATTAGCACACTGATCTATTAATACTTTTATTTTAAAATCTACTTTACTTTTAAATCCCTTACAGTTCATGTCATTGAACTTTATTACCACTGCATCTAACATAGTCTTTGATACATAACCAGGTATGTAGCATATTTAATGACTGAAAATTTACCCAGTGATGTAACTGGGGAAAAACCCCCAACAGTTTTATGTATAACAGCTTGAGGTTTCCAGCTGATTGTATAGGGGATTAGAGAAATTAGAAGTCCTAACTCATCCCAGTAAACTGTCCATAGACTCTAACATCTGTGCTTGATGTAGTTTAGTTTATATCTGCCACATTAAGCTTTTACTAAGACCTGTATATTCTATAGCCGTGACTCATTGCAATCTTATGCCTGTCCAGACTT
This sequence comes from Lyroderma lyra, assembly GCA_004026885.1. NCBI lineage: Eukaryota > Metazoa > Chordata > Mammalia > Chiroptera > Megadermatidae > Lyroderma > Lyroderma lyra. Next base: position 73,208 of record PVJL010001507.1, on the reverse strand, counting down.
CAAAATCATTGTGTAAGCTGCACAACTGATAGACCCTCATATAGAATTAGAAAACAAAATAGGGTTGCCATTCAGTAACACTATGTTATTTTTTTTTAACACAGTGTTAATGTTGGAGTGTTCGGTGCTAAACTAAACTATGAGGGCTCTCTGATGAGACCTATGTGTAGATTCCTTTTATGACGTATATCACAGTTTGGAGTATGTCATTTCCTGTAGGCAAAAGAAAATCTTAATAACATCCTTCTAGAATTGTAATTTTGAGAATTTTTATTCCAACTGAGCTTCAGTGTATGAACACTAGAGCAACAGATTTAACCTGAAATCATATAACTTTAGTATTCAGAAGAGACTATGGAGACTTGCCTATTTAGCAAATGGGGAAAATAACCTAAGGTCCATAGTTTTATATAGTATTGCAACTGAAAAAAATAAAACCACTATGTAAATTGTTACAGTTCATCCAAATTAGAAATGTCTGGAAATATGAAACTGAGTAAAATTAAACTTATGAACTGTGGTTGCCCCGTAATAGCTTTAGAGGGAAATTTGCTTATAGTAGTAAGGTATAAAAATTGAGAAGCAAACAAAATGAATTTTCTTAAAAAATAAAAACAAAACTTAAAAACTTGCCCTTTTAAGGAAAGGAAAGGGCAGGACCTGTATGCTACATTACCCTACTCTACAGTGTTGAAATAGAGAAGCTAAGATTCCTTACTCAAGTAATTTCCTTTATCCTTTCAAATAGGAATTAGAGATTAATTAATCTTTTAAAATATTTGTAAGATTGGTTACCAATAAAATAATTCCAAAATAGTAAGTATGGCTTGTGTGGTATCTCCAGTTCTTCTCTACTACATGATGATTTAGTTTATCCTCAGAGTACATTTCCCATTTGATTTTTGTATGTTATTGTACCCCATCCTCCATGAAAGCTTCTCCAGAACAGGGACCTTTGCCTTCTTTGTTAACCCAGTATCTTAAATGGTACTCAGCATATAGCAAAAACAAATTTTTGTGTAGTGAATAAGAATTGTGTATACATTATATAAGGCATATAGCACTGTTATTTGAAGGCATATAACTTGAAGTATTTCAACAAGACTTTAGAAATCATTAATTTATTACAGGCAAAGCTGAATATCCTCATTTTGTTTGAACAGAATACCTGTAAAAATACTTTTACTATTCAATACAACAATATGATTAATTACTCATCTTTAGAAATCTAATTCCTAAACTATGATGAAAGAAAAAGGGACCTTAGAAAATTAAAATAAGTAACCAGCATCAACTTAATCATGATATAAGGAGAGAAAAGTGACATGAATAACATAACATGTGAACAGGTGAATTTTCTGGCAACAAATTTACTCTCCCTAATTATATTTAACTATTACTAAAATTTTTGCATATTCTGAAGTGATCTAAATTAAGTCACTTCCTAGAGGCATTAATAATAGCATGGATTCTGTGTAGTAGTGTTTTCCCAGTCTGTGTTTTCCATGGAATAAAAATCTGGAACTTCAAAAGTGTCATCACAAAAAACAAGTTGCAAGGGAATACAAGTTTAGGCAATGCTAACAATTTCTCAAGTTTTTAAACATACCATGTACACCAGGAATCTCCAAGTTGGGGACATGTTATACTGTTTACTAATCTCAACTGGCCACAGAGCTGTCTTTTTCACAAAACATCCCAAATTAGAGTTCTGTGGAATACTTTTTAATATAAAGGATGAGGACTGAGAAAATTATGGGGAATCTTGCATCTGGCACCCAACCTGAGCTATAGGAAGCTTCATTTAAAATTCACACTCACAACCCTCTATTTTCTCAGATGGCTGCTATGAATATTTAGTAGGCTTAATTACTAATCATCTACTTTTTTAAAAAGCTAGACATTCTCACCCTTACGTAGTTTACATCCTAGTGATAGACACAGTAGACTCTCCATTAACTGGTTGCTTGAGATTTTGCTGTTTGCTTGAGTTCCGGTTAATGGAGAGTCTACTTTTATCTGGCATCTACCAATCCCCATGGATGCTGATTAACTGAGAGTCTGCTGTACAACTAATTCTAGATTATTCTAGCTGCTTGACAGCTAGGGTGACTATCCTTTCATAGCCTTTATACCCTCTTGTTTCTCCAGTTTCTATTCTCCTGAACAGTTTAAGCAATCTGATTATAATAGGCCATCATATATTAACCAACATACAGTCTTTATATAAGGTTATGGAAAATTATTTTGAAAATAATATATAAAGGAGGTTCTCTTTATGATATAAATGGGGGAGGGGGGATAAGCCTCTTTTTAAATTTAAATCAGGCATGTCCAACCTGCAGCCTAGGATGGTTTTGAATGCAGTCCAACACAAATTCTTAAAACACAAGATATTTTTGCAACATTTTTTTTTTTTTAAGCTCATCAGCTATTAGTGTATTTTATGTGTGGCCCAAGACAATTCTTCCAGTTGGCTCAGGGAAGCCAAAAGGCTGGACACTGCTGACTTAACTCTTTCAAAGGTTTTATATTTTAAGTGATCACTCGTTCAACACAATAAGGAGAGTTTCCCATTATCTAGCCCCCTTCCACATGCTCTTTGCCTTTGACAAGGTTATGACCACCTCACCTCACCTCAATTACCTGGGGGAGTCTGCTCAGTACCCTGGGGTTTTGAAATCAGGTGAGTATAAACAGCCTACTGGGTTTCAACTGTGCTAACTTGGCTGAATGTAAGAATCTCCTAAGTCAATTCCAACCCACTGCCTAAGAAGTATTATAGCTGAAGAGGAAATGTCCAATAACTATTTATTCAGTTCCATACAATTAGCCACAAGTTTGCTTTTATAAGCAGGTAACAACTTCTTAAGGGGAAAATAAAAAGAAAAATATAATGGAGGAAAAGGAAAATGTTAATAAAAGAATGGCTTTCTACCCTGGTCACAGCCAAATATGATTTATCACATAACCACATCCAGGCTATTTCCCCTAGAGAAGTAACCATCCAATTCCATATAATTTATCCATAAGCTAATATGCAGTTCTTTAAACCTTAATCATAAGGTCCATGATAACTACCTAGTTCATGAAATGATCTCTGATCATCAAAGCTGTAAGTTATCATTTTCTCCTTTACCACAGTTTTTGCTGCATTGTAACTTCTTGCTGGATTATAACTGTTTTTGTAAATGCCCCTAAAGGCAGAGACATTATCTTTCATTCTTACTTAATAAGCCAGCAATGAAATATCTAAATCCACTGGAAAAATTTTTGGAGACTGAGCAAAACGTTAAGATATTAGGTTGTGTATAAAATTGTCATGTAAAAGGCAAACACTAAAAAAATAAATGCTGACTAGTATTTAAATTTTTCAAAACCAGTAATTTTGATCCTCACTAATTAATACTTTTGAAAAGGAGAACCATACCAACTGCTTAAGAATCCTAGGAAACATGCTTTTGCATTCTTATTTGAGTATACCCAAAAAATCTGTAACTGAAACATCAAAGCAAATTTACCAATTAGAAATAACATTGCAACTGACTTTGAAGCCTTACAGCCAAATTCTAAACTTTTGTACTTTTTCAAGTTTCCCAACTTTTATACCTATGAAAAATGTATAGCCATCTTAGTGACATATAAAGATGAACAAATAATATAACATGCTAATGGGCAAAATCAGGACCAAAAATGGATTCTCAAGTGAGACTTTTTGTTAGTCTACCCAAAGTTCCACCACGTTCAACATCAGCAAAAGGTTGTATTTATTTTCCTTCAGGATTTAAAAATGAGGATGTTCTAAGCTGTACTAACATTCTCAGCAACAGAAGGATGTATTTAAAAAGTAGTCTCATAGCCATAAACTTCTAAACAGAATGTGATCTGAATAAAATTATTGTGAAAAAATAATAAAGAAAAAAATGAATAAAATTATTGTGTGGGCACAGAACAAACCTCCAGGTTTTTGTCTTTTTTTAATTTCATATTTTTTTCCAAAGTGGTTATAAATCTTAAACCTGCCTGTAAAAGAGGTTCTTCCTACTAGACACATGCCTTACAGAGAAACCAGTGATACTCTAAATTGGTATTCTAAAAGTTCCTGCAGGGTTAGTGCAAATACAAGGCTGTGGCAATTGTGGAATGAACAGGCCAATATGAAAAGCTAGTCAAGAAAGAGCCAAAAGTAATTCTGGTAGGTACAAGTAATTTAGATCTACCTGAAACTTGCAAAAGATTCCAGATAACTCCTCTAGATAGAGGAAGAGCTTTTTTTCTTTTTTTAAAATAACCAACCTTCAGTATTTTATACTTGTTTTTCTTTTCTCCTATCTCTAACACTACCCTGTATCATCAGTGTTCCTGAAATACTGAGGCTATGAAACAGTTCTGCTTGCTCTCACAATTTTGAACATCAACAATGAATCAATACTAGAGAAATGGCAATCAAGGCAATAAAACATGAAACAGACTTACATTAGGTAGGCCTACAAAAACCAAATTCCAAAGATCCTACAACCCCTTGATTACATGACACCTAAGATTCCTTGGAATATAGCATGAAAATCACTGAAAAAGGAAATAAGGGAGCACGTAAAATAAAGGAGACTGGGGAAAATCTATACTAAGATCATTGTATAAAATCATTTTCAAATCTTAGGGCAAAATATACCAAAATATTTTCTTAACTGACCTAAACATTGTATTGATTACTAAATTAGCATAGATTTGTAAGAAAAATCTTGTCCTAGTTTTTATACACATATTTGCAAATAAATAGTACTGGGAATATAAATACTAAACATTTTAATGAAAACCGTATTTTATGATAGGAGTATGAGATACACAAATAGTAGCTACCAACAGTGGGGATTTTTTTGCATAAGCCATTTATTTGGTGCTATTATAAGCTTTAAAATTCCATTTTGTTTTACATTAAATTATGAAGAGAAAAAGGGTACATGTAGCTAATGAAAGACATTTTGCAACAGTAATTCTGGCATTAAAATTTATTAACAGTTCTCAGCTTCCAAAATGTTAAAAAATCATTTTTTAAATGTCATACATTCTAAAGTATCTAATGATCGTGTATAGTAAAAATACAAAAGATCAGAGGAAGTAACCTGAATGATAATGACAAAGCCAAACAAATGATCAGTGGCACATGATGTTTGCTAATTTCAAACAAAGAACAGTGTAAAAGCCATCATAAATGCAGCAACAATTTGTATGAGAAGAACAGCTGTCACTAAGCCCAAGTGACAGCATGAAGCAGCTACTCGCTTCCCAACTTACCATCTTCCTCTTCCTTTCTGCAATCTGCTCCTCTGATTCCATTTCTACTTCATTGCTAATGGGAGTTTTTTCTTCTATATCATCAATAAAATCTGGTTCCTGAAAGATAGAAATGACTTCTTTTCAGAAACTACTACTCCACATACAACTAGGGGCATTAAAGTATTTTAAATGTGTTTAAACCAAACTAATTCAACAAGAATTATAAGCCTACTTAAACCCATTTTAGAAATTTAAACTGGTTTCCTAATTCAAGAAACTTTTCAAAGTCATTCAATCAAATGATTTTGCTTTTTAAAGTTCCAGTCAGTAACATTCTTACCAATAGAGCCCACAAGGTCAAATGTGGTAGGATAATCTGATGTTTATAGTCGTCCAAAACCAAACATAAATAATTTCACAAAATCCAGTGCCTATAAATACCAAGTGCTCAATGAATGTTCAATTTAAAACTTAAAGAAAATTATTCCTAGAAGATAGGGTATTGGAGATGAGTAAAAAACCTTACTTAATTTTCCACATTAAATGGTCCCTCCTTTCATTTATTTAGAGGGCATATAACAAAGTATTTCCTTGTAGGACCTAAGTATAAGCCAAATCCTTACCCCAAAATTATCTTAAGCGTTCTTAAGAAAATTTCTTCTCTGTTAACCCTCATATAATTAATTTGATTTTTTCCCAAATATTAAAAGAAATTTTATGGCTTAAGACTTTAAATAAGAACATTTATTATGAATATAAGGAAGGATAGTGCAATCTGGAAGAATCTTTTAAACTGCTTAATCTTAGAAAAATCTTACATTCATTCAATTCTGCAAGGATTTCCTGGCTGAGTTAAGTTTAATAAAAATTGTATGAATTCTAGCAAAACTTGTATTTTATGTTTCTAAGTACTTCATTAAATAACACAATAGATTTAATTTACAAATTTTAAATCATTTTACATAATAAGTTAAAATATGGCAGATTATTTTTCTTTGTTAACTTCTGACAACAAGAATCAGTAAGGTGGAGGATTCCCTGGTGGTGTAAGTGGCTAGGCTTCGGCACTCTCAACCGCGGCCTGGCTTCAATTCCCTGCCAGGGACCTAGCCCCTCCCCCCCCCCCGCCGCCGCCCCCCAAAGTAATCAGTAAGGCATAGGTTAGTACCTGATTATTTGATACTGATAGTCTCAGTGGAGAAAGCCTTCTCTGTTTAGTTTCTGGGCTCTTTATTTTGTTGGTTGTTCCTTCACAATCCAAGGTAATATTCTGATTTTGTGTATCTTTCTCTTTTGAAATATCCTTTTCTTTTTTTCCTTTTTTCCTTCTGGTCTCATAACCACTGTTGATATTTTCCGTGGACTCAGAAGTACGTTTTAGAACAGGGCACTCTGGATTTTCTTTGAGGCATGCACAATCCACTTTGTACTTACTAGAAAAATAACCAGTTAAATATTTATTCACGACATAAAACAAATTAAAATTTTCTTATCCAATTTAAGCTGCAACTCCACAAAATTGTATGCTATTACTAATAATAAGCAATTCTTTTCACTAATTTGTATCCCTGATAACTATCTCAAAAGAAGTATCATTTTCTTATAAAAACAATGTCATAAATATAATTTGATTTCTGGATCTTCAATCATAACAACTAGTAATGGTTATAGAAAAAAACCAAATTCAAACAATCTTTTTAAGTCAAATGATGCTGTGACTCCAAGCAAAACCCTTATTTCAGTGGCCTCAGTGTTATACAGTATATATAATAATATTTAAGTGACAGAATACTGACCCTAAATTTGACTTAAATAAAAAATGTGCTAGGTATAATAAATATGAAACCTGAATCAGTTTTTCTCTTACACTTTATGAATGATTTCAATAACCAGGTTTTTTTTAAAAAGCTACCTTGAAAAATTTAAAGTTATGTTTCCTTTGCCCTTCTAAGTAGTCCCTCTTTCAAATGGAAGCTTAATTACTGTACAATCTCTCATCTTCATAGTAGTAATAATTACTACTCCCACTTTACAGATGAGATTAAAGCTCAGAGAAGGTCAGTATGTTGTCCAAAGTCACATATTAATAAATGTTAGGAATGGCATTAGATACAGGTCTATATGAGTTCAAAGCCCACATTTTCATCTCTCCAGTAATTCTTAATGCTCTGCTCTCTTTATCTCTACCATCAAGGATTTAGTTCATCTCTAGGATACAGGCTAAATGCCCAAACTTGAGTACAACAATAATAGAAGCCTCCTACTTCGTATGTTTTAAGTAGTTTAATGTTTGTTCACAATAAAGATAATTTAATTTTCTACTCCTCCTTATTCACTTTAATACCGGTAGAAAGGTACAGGTCAAACTGCCTAACTGCCTAATTCTGTGTGAATCAGCAGAATTCAAACATTTATGGTCTACCTCCTACCACTTCTCATCAGGCATTAACAGAAACAAGCTTAATACACTTTCTAGATGTTTTCTTTGATATCAGAACTGCAAATAATTATGATGACAAAAGCTAGTATTTATTAAGCACTTATTCTGTGCCAGGAACTGTTTTAAACACTCAGATGTGTTAACTCACTGAATCTCAAAACATCCCTGTTAAGTATTATTATTATCACACTATACGTAAGGTATTGAGGCAAAGGTAGCCCAAGATTACAAAGCTAATAGGTGACCCAAGCTAGGATTGAAATTGGACACTCAGATTATAAAAAGTTTATATTCTTAAATACTATGGGATACAGTCTCTCAAAGCAACGAGCAAGAGCCATTGTGCTACAATTTCCATCACCTGTGGGAGAAAGGGCTAAAAAGGAAGCACTTAAATAATCAAATAGAAATGCATGCTGAAGGAAGATGGTTTTTTCATGGATAGAGAATGTAGTGAATATTAAAAACTTTAGCATTTAAATGGGGTACCATACAAAATTTTGGAAGAAATGAACTGAAATACTTATAAATACAACCCAAAGGACTACAAAGTATATAAGAATGCCCTTCCACCCAAAACAATCAGTACGAAAAAGACTATCCAGCAAAAAAAAATGAAGAGATTAGGCAATTCATAAGACAGGAAAGCCAAATCACAGATAAATATACAAAAAGATCCTTGGGTTCATAAAATAATGAAGAATAATGTAATTAAAAATACAGATAACATTTCACATGGATTAACATCACATTAAAGTTATATAGTAAAGTAGAGGAAGGAAGTAAAACTGGGAATATAAACTGGTCATCCACCTCTGTCTAGCAAAAACAGGCTGTGTATATTCTACAACTCAGAAATTCTACCCCTAGGTCCCAAACATGGAGAGAACATGTATACATGCAGACATGTTAAAAAAAGTCATAGAAGCATTTCTGCAAATCTAAAAGGTCCACCCAGAGTGGAATGGATAAATACCATCAACAGTGAAAGAAATGAACTAGAGCTGCATGTAACAATAGGACTGAATCTCACAAAAGTAATGAATGAGAAAAGATGAAAGCAAAATAATACAAGGACTGTCTAGAAAGAATCCAGCCATGTAATATGAAAACTAGAGGTATTTATGGCTGGATATTTTCTGGACAGCCTTCCTATAGATTATAATTTACATATACTTAAAAAGTACACAAAATTCTAGATATTGTGTTAAATGCTTCAAGTTAAAGATGGCAATTTTTTCTGGCAAAAGAGGGAAGAGAGATGCAATTTGGCTGCTAAACATGTGGGGCTTCAATGGATAATGTTTTATTTCTTAATTTGGGAAGGAGGCACATGGACTTTTTTATTTTATTTTCTACATTAAATTTTAAAAAATTGAAATTGAAGTCTCCATACTTGAAATGAACTGTTTTTCCCTTTAGTGTTTCAGAACAATAGTTCTCAGTGCTCCCTTGCAGGATCTCCAACAAACCCTTTCAATTTACACTACCAAGAAAATATGGCACAGTTTGTTTTGAGAGGCAAAAAGTGAAATTATCTATTCATATTGATTCACCAAATTAATTGTATGACTAAAATTGTACCCCCTAAAAAACAAGAAGGATGGTCAACCACTCTACAGACAAAAGGAGGCAAGAATATACAATGGAGAAACAAGAATCTCTTCAAGTGGTGTTAGTAAAACTGGGCATATACATGCATAAAAGTGAAACTGGACCATTCTCTTACACAATATAAAAAGAATAATATGGATTAAAGACTTAAATCTAAAACCTGAAATCATAAAACTCCTAGAAGAAAATATAGACAGTAAATTATATGACATCAGTCTGAGTAGCATCTTTTTTGGATATGTCCCCTTGAGCAAGGGAAACAAGCAAAAATAAATGAATGGGACTTCATCAAATTAAAAAGCTTCTACACAGTGAAGGAAACAATCAATAAAACAAAAAGAACTTACGGAATGGGAGAAGATACTTGCAAATGATATATCTAACAATCTGTGTTGATATCCAAAATATGTAAGGAACTCAGACAACTCAGTAACAAAAAAACAAAAAACAATATGATCAAATAAGGCGCAGGGGACATGAAAAGTCATTTTTCTAAAGAAAACATACAGATGGCCAACAACAGACACATGAGAAAATGCTCAAATTGTTAATCATCAGGGAAATACAAATCAAAACTACAATGAAATACCACCCACACTGTCTGAATGGCTACTATAAAAAATGTCAACAAATAATATGCATTGGTGAAGATGTGGAGAAAAGAGAACCCTTGTGCACTGTTGGTGAGACTGTAAATTGGTATAGTTACTATGGAAAACAGTATGGAGATTCTTCAGAAATCTAAAAATCTACCATATGATTCAGCAGTTTCACTTCTGAGTATTTCCCTAGGAAAACGAACACACTAAATCAAAAAGATATGTATATGAGGGCCTGTTCAGAAAAATACCTAGCCATAAATACCTCTATTTTTCCTATTACATGGCTGGATACTTTCTAGACAGCACTTGTATGTACCCCTATGTTCACTGCAGCATTACAACAGCCAAGATATGGAAATGAGCTGGGTGAAATATTGCCATTTGCAACAACATGGATAGACCTAGAAGATACGCTAAGTGAAGTAAGTCCAACAGAGAAAGACAAATACCACACGATTTCACGTTATGTGTGGAATCTAAAAAACCAAACAGACAAAAAACAAAAACAGACTCTTAGAAACAAAGATCAAAGTGATGGGTGCCAGAGGGATGGGGGAATGTATCAAAGAGTAAAGGAGAATACAGTCAACAGTTGTGATGTTTGCATGACAGGTGACTACTAGAATCAGTAGATTAATCACATTATAAGGTATAAAAATGTCAAATCACTATACTGCACATCTGAAACTAACATAACTAATATAATATTGTATACCAACTATACTTAAATAAAAAAATATAAGAAGGGAAAAATTCTCAAGGTTAGTGCTGTTATGACTGAATTAGGATTACTAATTATAATCACTATTAGCATTTACATTACAACAGTTATTAAGGAAAGGGTAAAAAGAATTAAGCAACATTGCTGTAATACCAAAATGCTTGTTTTCAAGAACTTTTAATGGCCTCAGAATAAATAAAAATACAATGCTATAAAAGTAATGACAATAGCTAAGATTTTTTGAGGACATTGAAGGAACTATTTTGAAACAGGTATGTTTACAGATTTGAACTTACCAATTCCCATAGTCGAAATCAAAGGCAATAGTAATTTCAGTTCCCTTTGGAATACTTTGTATAGAATAAATATAAAGATGTATGGTTCCATCTTCAATTTCATGCCTCACCTGTTAGTTAAAAGAAAAAGTTAGTATTTCTATGAATTATTTTCTACCTTTAGAAGCATCTCATCCTACAATTTTGAAAACTATTCAATTTTGAAAACTATTCAAAGTAATTCACAAATACAACATGGAAAGACACCACATGACTTGTAACAATAAATACATGGTTATCAACTAGGAATAAGGTACATCAATGCAAGCTTGATGCAAGCTCTACAGCCCACTATGTACTATTAAAAAGAAAATACTGTGGGAGAAGGGACAGGGAGACAAATATATGATGATGGACATAACTGACTCTGGATGATGAACACATAATGCAATGCACAGAGGATGTAATGTAGAATTGTGCACCTGGAACCTATGTAATTTTTACTAATCAATGTTACCCCAATAAATTTAACAATAAAAAAGAAAGAAAATACTGTATTTCATCAATTCTATGATGCATTTTTTTATCTTTTAGCATATCTGAAATTAGGAATGGCATCTTTGATTATATGAAATTCATTAACAGTAGTTAACAGTATATTTTTCTATGACAGATAACATCCTATGTACTTTACATGTATTAACTCTGCTAGTCCTTATAACACCTTTTTACAGATAAAATTGAAGTACAGACGAGGTTATAAAGCTAGTTAGTCAAAGAGAAGACATGTACCTAGTAAGTCTGGTTTTAAAACCTATACTCTTAACTGTAACATTATATAACTATAAAATTAAAAATGTTAATTTTTCCATGTAAAACAAAACCAGAAATATTATTTTATAATCCACATTAAAACACAATTTTACAAAATAATTATAGTAGCACATAAAATTTATTTTAGCTTTCAGCTTTGTCATCTATCTTGATCAAATCAAAACCTATATTTGAACCATACATAGAGCTTCTAGGATAAACAGGAAGTCCAATATTTCCTCTTACAAGAAACATCACAGTTTCTTCAATTTGCAAAGTAATTTCTAAGACCTTAGCCACCATCACTTATATTTTCACAATGGAAAGATGCTGGGCAGTATAAAATGAATCAACAGTTAAAAAGTGTTTTAAGCTACCACACTAGTGTGGTTAATACGCCAACCCATAAACCTACAACCCCTGCCTCCCAAACAGATTTCTGTAAGCTTACCTCTGCATTGGGTGTACAAGAACGTCTGATGAATCGAGCCTCATTTCCAAAAGTTCTTGCATCAACACACATTTCTAGCCCATGAAATTTAGAATAAAATAAAACAAAAGGATATGGTCTACAAAGAAAGAAATGCATTATAAACATTCTGAGTTTAAGAAGCTTCTAAAAGACTAACAGTAAGTAGTGAAGCTAAAATTTGAATAGAAAGCCATTCTTAACCAATAGTCTAGTTCATGCTAATAAGATTTTTACCTATTTATATAACCTTACTGAAATCAAAGGTAATTAATTGAAGGTAGAAATTCAAATGTACAAAGAAAGATACAAAGGGAATGATTACTGCCTTTATGGAAGGATTCATAATTGGATACCTTTAAAGTCCCTATCTCCTAGTGCATTTAAGTGTTTGATTTATAGCAATGTTTCAGATTAAATCTACATAAATGGGGAGAACTCTTGTATATCTTTCACATCTTAAGTAAAAACTCGTCATAAAATTATAGTATACAGAATGAGAATGTTATCTCCCTAGAGATACAAACATATTTTACTTCTAGACTTCAGGGAAGCAATGGGTATCATGGGATCACATCAATTCCCCCCAAAATTCACAAACCATAGAAGAAGCCTCCAAAGCCATTCCATATCAAGAAAGTGGGAGTTCAAAGTGGTGGCAATAATGTAAGAACAAATCTAACATCATCTAATAAAGAGGAAGGGTTCTGCCTGTGACAGATGGTCTTTTCAGGTTCTAGCAATGATGTTACAAGGAATTAGGAAAGGTCCTGAATGGAAAGGGTTCCTTATAACCTCTGGTAATCAGAGTTTTTAATTATTATAACATCCACCTATGTTGCTGCAGTTTATCTTTAGATTGTTTTAGTAGTGTCAGCAAGATAGAAATGGGTGAGACTGAGGAACATATATGCATTTTTTATGTTGTTTTATTTTATTATAGCTCAAAAATTAACATTTGTCACAGTTCAACCACACTACTGTTTTAAATACTAATATGATTATCACTCAGGAAAACAAAATACACATAAATACATCTTTGTAAAATAGCCGAAAACTCAATACATAACTATAGAAAACATTAAAATAATGAATATACCTCTTAAAGAAATATCCATTTGCTTCAAATTGTTCTCTTAGCATAAACTTCCCTCTGTATTCAATGATAAGTGCATCAGGAGGCAAATCTTTTGCAGATTTCAGGATTTTCTTATTTTTTTGTATATGGCTCTAAAAATCAGAGAATTGTTGAGATTTATTAAAACTGATTGCTTTCAGTTTAATCAGTAGAAAAAGGTTTTGTTTTATAACTTTTTGTCAAATGATATATTTACCTCTACAGGAGGTTTGAAGAGCAAACTGTTGGTATTGGAATCTGATTTATTTATCTCTTTTTTGTCATTTCCATTGCCTAATCTCAGAGCTATTTTTTGCGCTTCCCTTTGAACACCCTCACTGTACTGATTATTATTTGCCTCTTCATATCGATCCATCCATGCTTTGATTTTTGTCTCCCATCCAAAATTTGAACCATCAGATGAAGGATCAATCTCTGGAGCTGAACCCTAAAATCATAGCAAACTAAGCTTTAATATCTGGACTTAAAGTATTTACAGATACACACACACAACACACAATCAATGACAATATATATAAAAACACAAAATATAAACTAGAAATAATGTTAGGCTTTCTAAGTTGGTCCTAGTGAAAAGAAGACCATAAATGAGTATGTTCCCACATTTTTATACTTCAGGCCACACAAATATGAGTTGGAAAATGGAAGGAAGCCAGAATAGTAGAAATTCAAGCTTCACTGTCACTACTGTAGTCAGTGGAGGCTATCAATAAAATTGCAACTACCCAAAGGTTTTGAGTCACTGTCAGGTGATGGTTAAAAAAAGAGCATGTGAAATTTTTTATTTTAGAGATTGCTAATATCTACTCCATACTCACAGTTCTATTTAACCAGAAATGTGCAATTATTATGTAAATTATACATACTGCATATTATGTATAAACTTATTTTCTGATATATGAGGGCTATCTGGAAAAAAACAGCCATAAATGCCTCTATTTGTCATATTACATGGCTGGATACTTTCCAGACAGCCATAATTAAAATTAATACTATAATTTTAACATGTTTTATAACAAAAATATACTTTGATAACAATATAATTCCAACTGTCCACACGATAAATTTGACATGAGAAAAAATGTTTCATAAAATGTGAAAAGACCCAAATGGTACATAGCCTAATTTCAAAGGTCATAATGAGGGCAAGGACCTTCAAATGCTTAAATGCTTGCTCCTTCTCTATATCCCCCATTAAAATCTGTAAGGTAAGAATGCTAAATGCAATTACTAAAAAGTTGGCACTTCTCTTCTTAATGTTACAGAACAAAAAGGGAAATGTTTTTCATTGTGATGCAATTTGTAGAAAGGCACAATTACTACACATTTAAAAAATTTATTAAACTTGAACTTGCATAATTCTTTTTTGCAGTCTTAGGATGAAAATCAACTAATGCAGATAACAAGAACATATACTGTATCTTATCGTTAGCTTAATTCAAATTTATAATGAATTGAACATAGAATCTCAATTTATTTGTAAATAATGCTTGTTTTCTTTCTTCAGTATTAAACACCTTCATGAGAAAAACATTTTTCTATATGTACAACCTAACATAACTGAAATTTTAACATCACATGATAGATTTCATAAAAATCCTTATCAATGCCGTTAGACATGTACATGTATACAGAAACACTAAAATTTACCATGAGTCAACCTTCCATATAAGTAACTAATCTGTATGTATTACAAAAGTATTATTCTTTTCCATAATGAAACAAACTATAGTTGAACCATGATCATGTGTTTGAACTACCTGGGTCCATTTATGCATGGCTGCAGTTGGGAGTCTGAAGATGCAGAGGACCAACTATATGCATTGATTTCCACCATTTTATATAAGGGACTTAATATCCATGAGAGGTCCTGGAACTAATCCTCCTCAGTCACCAGGGGGCAACTTAAGTTTTGGGGGAGTCAAAGAAACCAGGTCAGACAATTAATTTTGTGAACTCATCCCAGAAGAAGTGCTACATACCTCACTGCTGAATGTCCCTACCATCACTTTCCAAGTATTCCTTCCCCTTGGGAAGCTATGCATCCATGCTAGTCAGGGCCTAATCCACCCTTCAAAGCAACTTTGGAACTCTTTTTCTGGAATGGCCAACAGAGCTGTAGTAACATTAGCACACAGTGGCAAGTTCACGAACTTAATTGTTAGATTTTGGGAACGATAACAGCTCTGATGGCCATTCCAGAAAAAGTTCCAAAACTGCTTTGAAGGGTGGAGTAGGTGCTGGCATCACTGCATAGCTTCCCAAGGGGAGAACCTCGAAGGTGACCCTAGTGATACTCAGCAGTGAGGTATGCAGCACTTCTTCTAGGGCAAGTTTGTAAAATTAATTGTTTGGACTTGTATACTAGAATTTTTTACTGCACAGGGGGTCAGCACCCTTAAACCCAGCATTGTTCAAGGGTCAACTCTATGCTAAGGTGCTCAAGTATTTGATGGGGATACATTATTCTACCAATTAATATTTTATGTACTTACATAGTCTACATTACAACGATCACTTATAAAGAACATTTTTATACAAATATGAGAAACAACATATTAAGGCTTTCTCAGCTTTTTAAAAGAAACCTATTGAGTTTTCAAATTTTTCTTTGTGACCCATCTCAAAAAACTCTACTGACTTGTTTATATCTTTAATACAGCTTTTCTGTATCTACTGAACCTAATCTCTACTATAGAATTACTTATTAGCATTGGAATGATCTTAAAGAGATATAAATTTAAGGAAAAGATTATTTTTTTATTTTCGCTGCCCCAGAGGGCCCTCCGCCCGCACGGAAGCGCACTGCCAGCAGCTCCCCTGGAAAAGGGGCTTCGCGGGCCCGGACATCCCGGCCCTACAGTCCACGGTTTGCTTCTGGTCTCAGGACCAGAACTCTCCGCAGGGGTGCCCCGGCGGAATCGGGGTACAGGCGGCCGTCGCACTGGAAGGGCACCCGCCCGGGGTTCCCCCCAACCCTCCAGTGACCTGCGCCGTCCAGCCCTAGGTCCCCGTGCGTCAGGCGCTGGGGCGGGGGGGGGCTTCGGGCAGACACGGCAGAGGTCGGGAGGTAAAAGGATGGCCGGTGGAGGGAATGGGCGAAGGAGGGGGGACCCCGCCCCACTCCCGCCCCTCTGATGAACACTGTGCGGAGGGAAAGACAAACCCTTGTGTGGGCTAACTTTCAACAGACTGCAGCGAGGGAGCTGCTCTGCTACGTACGAAACCCTGACCCAGAAGCAGGTCGGGTAGGAATAGTTTAGCACCAGATTACGCACGAACGTGTGTTGTGTAACGGGCGAAGGGGCGACCCTCTTTCTGGTTGCACCCCATTTTTCAGGACGAAGGGCTCTCTGCACCGGACCGCGGTCCCAACGCGCGGTGGGGACCCGCTGTGGTCCGCGGGACAAACGCGGTGGCCTGGCTGGCTATTCGAGGCCGGAAAAGATTTTTAAAAGCTGTACAAAGCAGTTTAAAATTTTCACTTCCTTAGTCACTAATTTACATAATGAAAATATTTCAGTTAAGTACAATATGCTCATTCCGCATTAAACCTGCTACTGAAATTAGATAAATTGAGCAGAAAGGAAAACTGCTGAAGTATAATTTCAACAGCTTAATCCAAAAACTTGTTCAGATCTCTTTATTTTATATCAGAGAAAAATACCATAAATCTAAGTTTAACATAGTATAAAATCATAACTTTAACATATAAAGAACATTTTATGAAACTTTGGACCTAAAGTATGCTGAATGACACCATGTATTAATATTCTTGAGAAAGAATTACAATACTCAATAACCACTGGACAACTGCTTAATGATTTGTTTTCCAGGAATGTGGAATAATGAATAATTATTATGCTTATAATAGTAGGACAACCGATATTACTATAACATGTTCCTCACACCTATTTTAATATCTGACAACTTGAAAAACACATTATCTTTTACTATCTAATTAAAAAAGCTATAGTAACACTGTATAGCTGACTGCTGTGATTCAACACAAACCTATCTTTTCAGGGGAGGCAGAGCTGGGGAATCTTATTTTTCTCAGCAATTTTGACATCTCCAAAATTGATGATGTATTCTAAAATTAATTCAAGTACAATTGACTAGTTTGTACTTATATGGTGGGTCTATGGTGATTTTTATAGTACTTTGTAACAACTGACTTGACTAAATTACTAGATCCCCAAGTATGCAAAAGAGCAAAATGTCAAATTCCAAATGTGATTTTTGCATTCATATGTCTAGTATACTAACACCAAGTGGTAACGGAGACATAGAATACAATAATAACTGAAATTCAGATTACCTAAAGTTTTTTTTTTTTTTTTTTAATATGTGGGTAGTTCCCTGGCTGGGAATCGAACCCAGGCCACAGTGTTGATAGCGCCGAAGCCCAGCCACTAAACTGCCAGGGAACTCCTAAAATTTTAATATTAGAAATTGCTCATATACCTCCTTCTTTTGCTCAATATTTTAAGTGTTAATAAACTCTAAGAGTGGTATCAATCCAAGTAGAATTCTCTATGGTCCTACTTCTGGTAGAGATAATAAGCAATGAAATGACAGAATAAAGAAAGCATAAAGATTATGAACAAAAAAACTACTTAGTAAGCTGCTGAATAACTGACAGTTGACAATAAGGGCTTAAATATACCTTAACTCTTGATGATTTCCTAGATCCTTCACGAAAGGCCTAAAATAAAATGGAATTGTGAGTTAGTTTTTTTAAAACTGGATAATTAATGTTTAAGAATCAATCTGAAGCTTTGTATTGAAGTCTCATAATAACAAAATGTTTGATAATAGCCAATACCACCAGAAGTAGGGGAATGTTTAAGTAAATAAAGTCATCTACTAGAATACGATTCTACTATTAAAAATAGAGTGCAGACTACGTAAGAACATAAAAATGTGTATATCACATAATAATGCTAAGAAAAACTAAATTTTCTCTGTGCTCAATTACAACCATGGAAAAATATTTAATAATGGGTATAAAAAATACTATAGTAATTTCTCTAGAAATCAGCTCCAACCACTTTTTATCTATTCATCGAAAAACATGAAAAACTTACTTTTTTACATTTTGAAATGTTCTGTTCTTTCTCCCCACTTTTTTTCCTTCTTTTATCATTAACCTTGGAAACTCTTGAAGCAGTTAAAGTAATCGATGTTGGGGTATGCTGAAATGCAGTATATAATTCCACAGGAACTTCATCACCACTCTCAGTTGCACTGGTATCACCATCTTCAAAGGCAAAATAAAAATCACTGCATGTGTGATACTTCTATTGCAAACCATAAAATAGCATTCCACATGAGGAGCTATTATATCTACATATTTCTGAAAAATAAACTTTTTTCACTTCCTCACTCACAGTAAGATACATTTAAATGCAAACTACAAAGATCAGTTCTCATACAGTAAACTAGAAAGAATACAAAAATCTGACAACACAAGTGGTTGTGACTGGTGTAACTGGAAAATAGGCACTTGCATATGCTACAAGTAGAAATTAAAAATTCCCTCTAAAGAGTAGCCATACTGAGCAAAATTCTACATGCATTTATCCTTTCAACTAACAATCCCATTTCTTGGGATCTATCCAAAAACAAAAAAGCAAAAGCACAAAAAATTCATCCAAGAGGGTTTTGTTGAAGGTACTATTTATAGTATAAACAGAATTAAAAAAATACTGGAAACAACCCAAATGTCCATCAATCAGGAATAGTTCAATAAACTATGATTATTTAAAACCACCTACATTGGTACTGACAAGTTTTAAGCCAAAACAAAAATTGTAGCAAATATGATGCTTCTAAATTCTGTTCCTAAAAATGAAAAAAAAAAAAAAAATACTATTTCAAATGATAAACTAATGGAGCCCCATTTTTCCATCTTTCCAAAGAGCAAACATATTTAACTTCTTTAAACCAATAGGTTACCTATGTGTAGGAAAATATCGATGATTTAAAATTTTATTTATTTCCCTCTAGTTTCTGTATTTCACATATTCTTATTCTATAATCTGTAAAACAGAATATTTAAACTCTGTATCTGAGATTTTAAATTATATATACCTTCATCAGTAAGGTGTACATCCAACTAAAAGGTATGCAGGCCACTTATTCTCTCAATTACACTAATCCTGATTTCATATAGGTCCTTTACACCCACCTGACATATTTTCCCTTTTCCGACGTTGTAGTAGCACCGCCCTCTCTTTGTCCAAACTCCTACATTAAAAATAATGTGATTATTCATGAAAACTTCATAAATTTAGGTATAAAGCAGACTTAAATGCGATGAACTTTACAATTTCTCTCATGTTCTCCCTGAACAACCAATGGTATAAAATATATATATATACAATTAGATTTCACCTAGCATCATTAGCAGTTGATGCCAGTTAAGTGACTAATGCCACTCTGTTAAGAAAATAATTTTTTACTTAGAAAATTAGTACATTTCTTCAAAATGAATAAAGCAAAAATCTAGAAAAAAATACCAAAATCACAAATTAAATTTCTTAAAATAAATGTATGATGCTAAATTATAATCTATTTGCATTATACCACTTGCCTAAAATTATTTCCACTTCTGAAATAATGAACACTAACCATTTAATAATTAATTATTTCATTAACGTCCCTCAGCCTCAAATCAAGAAGTACATCATTGCACTTTTGGGCATATATTCCAGAGAAAACAAAACTTGGATTCAAAATCTGTATACAAATGTTCATATTAACTTTATTTGTAATAGTCAAAAAGTATATAAACAATCCAAATCCTTCAATGGATGAATGGTAAAGTAAATTGTGGTAGATATATACCATAGAACATTACCCAGCAATAAAAAAGATTGAAACACTGATATATGCAACAAATTGGCTGGCTCTGCATGGAATTACACTGTGTGAAAAAAGCCCATTCCAAAAGGTCATATGATTCCATGTATATAGCATTCTTCTAAAAAATTGCTTGCTTGCATTTATCTATCTATCTATTTATTTATTTATTTTCACTAACAAAGACAATTTTATTTATTCACAAAACAACTCCCAAAGCCTGGGCAGGAAGTGGAAGTTCAGACCTTATCCTGCCACATCTCAGGGACCTATACTTATAACATTGAGTTTTACTGTTCCTTATTCATTGTAGCACTTTAATCCTCCTAACAACCCTATGAGGTAGGTATCACCACCCTTCCCCATCTTCAGTTTACAAATGGGTATATAAAATTCCTGAAAGGACAAATTATAGAAATGGAGTATAGATTAATGGTTGCCAGCAGTCAAGGATGGGAGGAATATGAGGTTGGAGGTGGGTGTGGCTATAAAAGGTAATGTGATGGAAATGTTTTGTATCTTGATTATATCAATGTCAATATCCTGTCTGTGATACTGTATTAACAGTTTTGCAAGATGTTACCACGGGATAAAATGGGTACAAAACACACAGAATTTATATATTATTTCATAGCTGCATGTGACTCTACAACTAAAAAGGTTTAATATTTTAAAAATAACAGAATTATCTAATCAATAAGTGTGTATCCAGTTGGTGTGATAACCATATAGTGAAATTCTTTAAATTTCAAGAGACTTTCAATATAATTAATTACATACCCCTTTTGAAAACTATGGGGGGAAAAGTTCTAAGCTGTTTTACATGATCATATTGTTGGTGCTAGTGTTGGTATTGTTACTATTGAGACTGTTGTGTTCATCATGGAATTAAGCAACTGAGCAACGGTGATCTTCTAATTAAATTACTGTCTGTGTTGTTGAGAACTAGGATAAAAGGAGATAGAGATGAATAATGAAATGGTTAAATGGTATACAGATGTTGAATGACAATGTTGGACACCTGAGACATATAATATTATAATACCAAAGATTTACCTCAATGTACTCTTAAATTTAAATTTTAATTGCCAGTTATAAAGTTATTTTTTTATCTTAAAAATATCCACTAAAAAGATCTAGGAACAGTGATCAATCCAGTAGGAAGGAGCATGACTAGCTTTGAAATTCTGGTCTTAAAAAACACTTCTGGGTTTGGGACACAGATATATCAGATAAGCTCAAGACACCTTGTCATATCAGAAAGCACAAAAACTACCAAGTACCACACTAGGGTATTGTCAAAAGGACTCATGAGCCAACTTCAAGAGGTTCCCATTGACCAAAAATTGGACAAAATTCAAATATTAACAAGGATGGAATAACTGGCATCTGGTAGGTTTAAATTACTGAGTTCATGATGATACTTAAATTTTTTTCATTATTTTGAAAACTGGTAAGTAGAGGCTAAGAATCCACAAACATTTATCCTGCTTTTCCTCAATGAAGCTCTAAGAGGGCTGTCCAGAAAGTATCCAGCCACGTAATATGAAAAATAGAGGTATTTATGGCTGGATATTTTCTGACGGCCCTTGTATACCTTAAGAGAGCTGAACAGTTAATATCGGGTTTGTTTTTCTATAGAAATTTTCCAGATAGTAAGTGACAAGCAAAAGAATTAACATGTCACTAACTTCAACTCCTAATAAATTAATGGATCCAAAGAATGACTACCAATCCCATCACAGAGACAATCAGATATAAAACAGTCTTACAAAGAGGAAAACAAAAAGGAAACTAAATCTTATCACCCTATTTAACAGAAATACAGAGGGCAGAGAAACATGTTAAACCATGGTAATGCAACTAGGACACTCATCAGGATAACTAATTTAGTTCCTTTTAAAAACACAGTACAAAGGAGACTGGGGTTGGTCGGGATGAGGGGAGTAGATTTAGATTACTAGAGACTTAAAAGATGTATATTAACCAACCAGTATTTTCACAGTAGCTGAATGATAGTAGATGGTTCTGTGTTTATGGTTTTTAAAACAGAATTCTTTTATAGATATATGGGAGCTGTTGGGAAAGTATCCAGCCAAATAATATGAGAAATAGAGGCATTTACGGCTGGATTTTTTTCCAGACAGCTCTCCTATACACATAAATACATATATATTGAAATACATTAGGATACATATGAATAAAATATCTGGGATTTACATTAAAATGTGATGGAGAGAAGAAATACATGGCAGTATAAATAAAAAAGGACTGCTGATATGATAAAGAAAAGATTGTTGATAATTGCTAAAGCAGGGTAGTGAAAATATGTGGGTTTATTATACTATTTTATTTGTATATAACTTTGAAATATCCATAATAAAAAGTTTTAAACACACACACACACACAGAGAAATGGGAAAAAAAAAAACATAACTATAAACAGGTGGAAAGACAGCACAGAGACCTACAAAATTCTGTAAGAGAATGTCCTTCTAGTAACTCTTTAACAGTACATTCCAAAGAAAAGATACCTTCACTTAAAAGACAAACTATTATTTTTATGCATCATTAATAAAGTAAAAGCCCTACAAACTAAATAGTAACACATTATTAATGGAAAGATTCTTCCTGATTTTAAAGATGTCAGAATAGAAAAAAAAAAACATCATAAAAATAAAGTGTGTTTGAACTGATAAAATACAATAATCCATTAATTATTTAATCTAGAATTCATACACATGCTTCTATTAATTACTTCAGTATAATTACTGGCAATCTTATTGGTTTGCACAACTTACCTAGGCTGACAACGTTCACATAGGTATGTATCAGGAATATGCTGCCTGTCAATCCCCATGCAGTCAATATGTTGCCAAACACTTTAAAAAGAAAAAAAAAAAAAAAGGAGAACATGTAAAGTATTATTAAAATCATCCTTAAATTAAGATTTAATATTCCATTTAACTATCACTTGAAGTGCCTACTTTGAGTTTAGTACTGTGAAAGGTGCTATGAGGAATTCATAGAAATATGTCCTCAGGAAGATAATATTTTGAGATATAAAAACAAGAGGACAAATATGGGATATTACATATAATATAAATTTATAAAGCAAATACAATTTAAACTGTAAAAGGTATACATTACAAATATTATTAGCAATCACAAAGTAGAGAGGTCCACACTACTTGGAGTTAATGGGAAAAGCACCCTGAAGAATAATGGATTTGAACAGAACCTCCCTTGAGAAACTGGGCAGAAAGGATATTGCTATAGCAATGTTTTCTCAAGCAGGCAGATATGAAGAGCAACAGGCAGAAGGCGATACATATGAAGAGGAATGTTCATTTTGAGAAACGGGGGGGTTAAACATGAATTAGTAAAGTATAGTTGGATTAATAGGACTTAGAATGTCAGGATGTGTATAGATTTCCTCTAACTGGCAACAGGTACAGTAACAAGTAGAGATGCTTTGATGGTACACAGTACTCATTCAAAGAAGTTAAGAAACTTAAAGAGGAAAACCAAGTAAGAGGCTTTCCTAACATTCCAGACCTGCATTAAAGAAGGACAGAACTAGAATGATGGCAGAGAAGATAATGTTAAAGAATCAAAGAAATTGTTCCATGAAGATAAAGATTAAGCCTACTCTGTTCTCTATTTTTCATAGAATACATGGACCAGCTTGAGGAAAAATTGAATTTATTATTTTTGTATTTTATTGCCAAAACTAAATTGGTCTAAAGTCAATATATATTCCTGTTTCTAAAAACAGTCTTAATTATTCTTTACATAACAATTAACCACTTCTAATATATAAGCTACTAAGTTAACTGCTATTGTATTATTCTTCACTTCATAACTGTAAATCTTGGGATAAGAACCGGTAGAATGTAGAAGGTAATGGAATACATAAGGGTTGTCCTGAAAAAATCCAGCCATAAATGCCTCTATTTTTCATATTACATGGCTGGATACTTTCCAGACAGCCCTCAAGTACCAAAGATGTGGCGGTGGGGAGAACAAAAAAAAAAGCAGAGGACGTGACAAGGAGGGCTATAATAACAAATTAAGTTGAATTTCAGGGAATAAGCAATGGTGTCATGCAGACAACAGAAGAAACAAGTACAAAATGAATAAATAAATGATCAGAGTTCTAGATGTCAAACTTGAAAGAGATGAATATGGGCAGTAGGTGCATGAAAATACACAGACACAATATAAAACAAGAAAAGAGAAAAGATTAAGTCTTGCAATATACTGTAGGTTAAGCAGTAGAAAAACAGGATAATAAAAAATAGATTCATAACAAAGAGAGCAGTTGCTGAGAAGCAAATACCTTGAGTAATCCAAAAACTGTGAATTGGTCTTCAACCATTTGTAGATAGGTATAAATCCTAAGGACTATTTCACTATTTTCTAATAGAGATAATTCTATATTATATATAGATCATTGTAATTAAATCAAAAGAAAAACACTGTTTAGATTATACGTTTAAATAAAAACATTGCAAACGGTATGTGACTTATCACATTAGATAAGATCAGCTAAGAGAAAGCTATTTTATATGATTGGTTAAAACATGAATTGAGATTTTCTAATAAGTAGCTAATTAAAAAATAATGAGGAAAATAATTTATCACTGAAGTTTCTTTTAGTTTTTAAATTCACCTCCTGGATAAATTTACTGATGTGACTGCTTATGGTATAATGATATGTGTCACAGGTAATGAGAATTTATTTTTAAATTTGAAAAGGTTACACAATATATTTTTATTATTAATATTAACTCAAAGTATTAATATTACAACTTTCCATAAAAATGTCAAATTTCACATTCCACTTAAGCCTAATTTCCCCCATCTTTGGCAAAGGTAAATCAACTTTTGAAATATAACCCTAAATGCATGTTTTTATCAATAACATCCAAGCCCTAATCACTTAATCTAATAAATGGGAACAGTATTACGAAATAATGCAAAGTAATTTATATTTGGCTCTAGAATGCATTTTTACACTTACATTCAAATATGGATATACGCTATACTATTTCAAATCAAATAATGAAGCTATGCCATAAGGACCAGATGCAGAAAATTCGGTAAATCCATTAAACTTTCTTACCCTCTACAGTGCACTGCTTAAATACTCTCTGCTTCCCACACTATGCAGGGGATGGACTCAATAACTTTTAGGCTGAAATCCTACTGTTCCCTCTCCATCCTCCCCAACTCCCTCCCACCAAAAAAATAAAAAATAAATTAAAAAGCCCCACTTTCTGTCCCAATCACACCTTCTCTAGGGGAAGAGGCCTTTCTTGGTGGTTGAACCAGGGTTGGGGGAGGGGAGACTGTGGTTCTGGTTCAAGGAGACTCCAGAGTGCTGCAAGGTTCAAGTCAAAAGGAGGTGAGAGAGTCAGGTCAAACAAACATCAATCAAAATGTATAATTTCCCCCAAACTGGAAAATCACAGTTGACTATACAGCACAATTAATTCCAAAGGAAATACATAGGACTCAATTCTCTTCTTATTTCTACCTTGTTTACTACTATGTTATTATATTACTATTGAATGAGTGAAAAGAGATATGTGATCCTATATGAATAATGATCAGAACGGACTGCCTATTACTCAATTAGTAATGAGGAGTTCTAATCAACTCTAAGATTGCTTTTTTTCCATAGGTGCTTTTTCTAGGAGCAAAATAGACTGCACTGATTAGCAGAAATCTCACTTTAAAATGCATTCCTTAATTCAAAAGTGACTTTATCTTTTGCAACATTAACAATCAAAGGTTAGCAGCAATCAACAAAAATAAACTAATGGTGTGAAATATTTTACCTGCATTTGTCACAACAGATCATGTATCCATCATCATGTGTAAAACCACATATGCACCTGGTTACATCAGTACCATAACTTCCATCCTCAGATGTGCTGATTGTAGTAGCACTGGAAGTTTCATCAAAGTTAGGAGTGGTAAATATGCCTACTTCATTTTTGCTAATAAGAACTGATGGAGGAGGGGAGGCTGGAGGTGTTGGAGGAGGACGAGCACCATAATTATGGTCCTGGAGAATTGAACACAAACACAGTACAGTATAATTTCAACAATGATATGAACTAAGCTTAAAATTCAATCCTTAATTTGAACATTCAAGAGATATGAAATTGATCCATTTCTTCCTGAATAGGTTTAAAGTAATAACTTGGTGAAGCTAGATATTAAACCATAGTTGTAGGTGAGAATGTCTATCTACAACCTTGGTCACCTTCACAATGACTTTCCTCAAACACCCCCCTCAACCCCCAAATCAGAAGGTATCTTCACAGTCCTCTGGTTACATAGTTCCACCTTCAAGATAAAAGCAAATACAAGACATGAGAACAGAGGTAAAAATAAAACCTCAGGCACGTGGAGGATAAATAACTAAAACAACTATAAAAGACACATTATCACTACAAAGTATTCATAGGACATTTTAAAATTTTGGGGTTTTTTTATTCTGGTCCAAAAGATAAAAACGTTTCATAATTGTACCTCAATAATATTAAAAATGGGTTTAGTTCTGCAACGTTTCAATCTAAGCTCTGCCTCTTACTAGCTATGAAACATTGAGTAAATTAACTTTGATAAGCTTTCATTTTCTCAGCTATAAAATGAGGATGGAAAGTAAACCTTTCATGAGGTTGTTTTTGAAGGTTAAATGAGATAATATATAAAAAACTGCTTATCACAGACTCTGGCACATAAGTGCTTAATAAATGGTAACTATATAATTTACTATATAAATTAACATATAATTTAGAATTAACAGTAAATAGTAAAATTCTACTTAGTTTTTTTATAAAAGAATTAAAACATCAAACTATTAATATCATAAAATACAAAATAATAGTAGTAGTAATAATAAAATTTCTAGGGAATTCCTCTTATAGAATATTCCTTGAATAAATATAGTTAAGACAATGAAAACTTAAAATATAAATTATATATCTAATTATTTAGATAATCTAAAACAAGTATGCTTTTTAAATATTGTTTTGAGTATAATACCACACACATATACTTTTAACATCTAAATATTAAAAATACCCCTTTAGAAAAAAATGTTTGACACTTACCGCATAGGGCAAACCAATGTAACTGTGTGAATGATGCGAGCTGCTGGTATATAACTGGTGGGGATAACTGTTGGATTTTTCAACTACCACAGGGCTAGCTTCTACGGATTCTGGTCTGGAGGGAAAGAAGTTGCATCAAAGAGAATTCCATTCATTTTTTTCCCCCTTTTAATCGATTTAAAATTATAAGCACTTATTTTATTGGCTATACAAATAAAATGTCTTTTTATTCGTATAGTAGGTAGACACCCTGGGGATAAGATATATCTTATCTAGATACCATGTCATAACAAAACTTTTGTTTAATTAAGTAAAATAAATGTCCCACCTTTGAGTTCAAATATAGTTTCCCCATCATTAAAAAATATTACGAGAGATTAAACATTATCTAATATACTTAGTGGCACTGTGGACACTATGCAGAGGGATGGAGAAAAGTGGCAGAAATAATATAAATAGGGCTAAAAGACACACTGAATCAACATGGACCCTAATTTGAATGTGTAGCTATACATTTCAATGTTCAAAACTACAGTCAGTCAGTCCCTGGCTTTCAGCGGTTCGACTTAACAATTTCTGGACTTTATGATGGTACAAAAGCAACATACATTCAGTAGAAAGTGGCTAGTCTAAACCATGCTGTTTAGTAGGTTAGGTGTATTAAATCCGTTTTTGACTTACAATATTTTCAACTTATAAAAATTTATGGGAACATAACGTTATTGTAAATCAAGGAGCATCTGTATGTGTCATGTGCCAAGGTATAATGAAACTTTGAAAATATCAGTAAAGATATTAATTGGGAACCTCATAATGAACCAAGGTTTGCTTTATAAAAGACATAAGCAGCAGCCTATGGTAGCGTAAGATTAGCAGTTCTGGCCTGCTATTGATTAAGAGTCATGATGACTTGGCCAACTACTGATACACCTGAGAATAACAACTCACCCACTGTGGTTGACTTGTAAAGCTCCCTGGCCTAGCATTTTATGTGAGAGGGGACCCCCCAAAAAATCGCATTATCTTCTGGAGGGCAGGTCCCTTGTAGCACGGGCTTCCTCCGCTGGGTGAGTATTCTAGGAACCCATCTGCATCAGTGTACAAGCTGGTGAGGTCATGAAAGGCTGTATTCAGTTTTTTGGTTTTATTGGAGACTCTTTTAATGTGCTTGCTCATTTCATGATGGGTGATTTACAGCATAACAACGCACCTGTCCATACAATCCTTAGTGTTCAGCATTTTTTAACCAAAAAAGGGCAAGAACCCCCTGTCCCACCCTCCCTATTCACCTGATCTCAACCCTAGCAGCTTTTGTTTGTTTTCCTGGATGAAAAAAGTTCTCAAAGGGAACTGTTTTGCCAATGTGGAAGAGGTGAAACAAAAAAACGGCAGAAACACTAAAAGGCATAAAATTGACAAGTTCAAAAACTGTCTTTTGAATAGTGGAAAAAGCATCTTGATAGGTGTATTGTATCAAATGGGGAATACTCTGAAGGTAACTGAAGTTTAAACATGTAAGCACACACACACAATATTTTTATAAATAAATGTCATTTTTTGGTGCCCCCCTGCCCCCATAAACATTACTTTCTCAACTTCTTTGCTCCTATCAATCCTCCTGAGCCCTATTCTGGTAATTTCTATTGATCAATGTGGTAGTGACCTACATATACACAATATGACTAACTTTTGTGCCTTTATTCTTACCACAGCCGAGATGACTGAGTTATAATAATCCTTACTTATCCTACCTCTTATCCAAAGTTTCCCTTAGAACTATTTGCATTCTTCAGGGTCTAAGACTTCTTAATGCAATTACACTCTAATTTAGCAGTGTCCAACCTTTTGGCTCCTCTGCATCACACTGGAAGAATTGTCTTGGGCTGCACATAAAATACATGAATGATAGCTTATGAGCTAAAAAAAAGGGTCGCAAAAAAACTCATAATATTTTAAGAATTTGTGTCGGGCTGCAGGTTGGACAAGCCTGCTCTAATTGGTCATTCTTTCTATAGTCAACTGCTTCTTGATATACTGCACCCCACCCCCTCCACTCATCCCCTGCACCAAGTCTAAATTTCACTCTATGTGGCTGTTACTTTGGGACCCAGTATGCTAGAATCAGTTATGAGAGGAGGCACAAATAGAGGTTGTTAAATGGTTCTCTGAAGATTACAAAAGAAGAGTCTCCAAAATGTTCTGAAAACCAACTCATCTAATATCTACGCTGTTATATTAAAAATTCACTTACTCATTGTTTTAAAATAGAAATGTTTCATAATTTCAAAGAAATACTTATCATATAAAATTTAATTACAGAAGTTAAGCGAAACACCATATCTTTATCCAAACACCAGACACTCCTAAATTTTTCTATCCATAAATATATCTAACAGGTTTTTTTTGAAAATGAGAATATGCTCTATGTATTCACAGTTTGCTTTTTCCAGTTTTCAATGACAATACATATCTACCTTATTTTTGGTAAAACTGCTTATTTCACTATATGGATATACCATAACTTATTTAACAATCTGCCTGTTGCTAGATATGTTTCTATTTTTCACTGTTAAAGATATCACTGCAATTGCAAACCCTTGGATTCCTGGAGATAGAAATGCTGAACAAAGGGGAAAATGTACATACAATGAACAGATATTGCCAAAATGCCTTTGATTACTTTATATTACAATATTGATTCCTTTCAAATACTTTAAAAATTAAATAGAAGAAATGGAGTTTTCATAGTTTGTGATCTACAATACCATTATTAAAGCAACATGTAGGAATCGTGGCCAGAGGATTTAGATCAAACTGTGAATATATTTCACTAAAGAGTGTTGCAAAAACTTTGATATTTTGGAGTAGCTAATGGTTAGGAACAAAAAAATAAAACTTCCAATGCAAATACAGATGAGTTCAAGCATGTAAACAAGTCACAAATGCTTTGCATAATCTCATGAATCAAATTAAAGCTGCAGCACTGACATGCTGGCAACACAAGACAGCAGAAATATTTTATCAAGATCATCAAGTCTAATGCTACTACTTACTAAAAGTAATATTTTAAATGTAAAAAAAATTTTTTGGTTGAGATATTTTAAGAATTTTCCTGAAATATAAGCATTTAATTTTTTGAAAAAAGTAACAGGACAACAGATATCCTTAGAAATGTTCTTAAAAAGTGTCATGCTGGGGGGGGGGGGGTTCCCTGGTGGTTTAGGGGCTAGATTTCGGTGCTCTCATCGCCACGGCCTGAGTTCAATTCCTGCTTAGAGAACCAACCAAAAAAAAAAAGGAAAAAAAAAGTCTCATGCTGATAAATATCCTCAGTTCTCTAAATTTTGAGAAGAAAATAAATCTGAAAACAACTTTGTGACGAAGACCAATTTGATCTACTTACCCCGTCTTTGGAAATTTATCCTATGGAAGTAATTCCCACTAATTAAAGACCTACAGAATCAAGGTGTTTACTGTAATACTATTCACAAAAGTAGATATACAACCAGGAATCATTTAAACGTTCAATCAATAGAAATTTATTAAATCTGGGCAAACCTGTATTACATATGGACAATAGCTATGCAGGAACTCACAGTAACAAAAATCACTATATTAAGGTCATAGGAAGTTTTCCTCAAAATCTCCAGGAACATTATCATAAAGCTTTAATAAATTTTTAATGGCAGGGCTAGAAATAACGTGCAATAATAAATTTTTGTGTAAGCATTTCTACAGTGCTCTGTTTAGACAATTTATATATGAGGGCTGTCCGGCAAGTATCCAGCCATGTAACCGTTCTCCTTATATTGATTGACAATGGCTGGATTTTTTCCAGATAGCCCTTGTATATTCACATAAATACTAAATTAGGTATAACATTTATCATCAAGTAAGAAATAACAATAGCATAGTATTTGTATAAATAATTATGTATCAGAACAAACCATGGTGCTTTGTTCATCCTATAGACAAATGAAATTTCACTTACATAATTTTGATATGTAACTTTTCAAAGAGAGAAACTTATTTGTACTCATTCATATATTACTTTGTATGTGTTCTTAAATCACTGAAACAACAATCATTGTAAAAAAAATCTCTTTACCCATAGGAAACTGCTCAAAATATATAATTCTCTAGTCTGGGAATTCAAAATGTACAAAAACAAAAAGTAAAGTATTTCTAATATATAAGCAATAAAGTATAGCATGGTGAAATGGTCAAACCACCAGAATTTGTAGATGAACTCACTTTTTCAAAGCTCTGAATTATTTTCCATAAGTAGAGGAAGTGAAATGCATAGAGATTCTAATATGCAATTTGGCTCTGTAACTGAAATAAGTATGCTCTCTTGTTAACTAAGCCAATATTTAGGTACAGACTGCTTCTTTTGGAAGCCCCCTAACTGCTAATAAATGTAGAAGGAATGCTCAAATTAGAAAAATCATCAATCTGCAACCCTCAAGAGATAATGGATTTATGTAACAGATAACCATGAAGACCAAAACCTTGAAAGGTTCAAAGTTGATGGACAGATGAAGCTAACACTTGACCCTGTTGATCATTCTTACCATCATTACAAGTTAGACAACCAAGTTTTATGTGCTTCTCTACATAGAAAGTATGCTGAAAAGAAAAAAATAGAGAGAAAAAAGGGGGAAACAAGAATCTGAAGCTAATCACATCTCTAGATCTAAATGCCAGTTAAACAGAAATACAGGGTAAGTTGAATATTGCATTGACACCAAAAGAAAGCAATCAACCAAATTTAGAATGGTGAAACTTCTATAGGTCAAATGACCCAGTTTCTTCAACAGAATATGGTTTTAAGGAAAAAAATTTGAAAATCTGTCACAGATGGAAAGAAATTCAAGAAACATTTCATTCAAAAACAGTATGTGGATCTTGTGTGGATACCAATTCAAATACACCAATTACAAAGAGACATTTTTGAAACAATATGAAGATAAACTGGTATTAAAGGGTATTTTATATTAAGGAACTATTATTGTTAGAAGTGACAATAATATTATGGTTTAAAAAAAGTCCTTATTTGTAGTGACGAATACTGAAGAATACACAGGTAAAAAGATGTGAGGACTTGCTTTAAAATACTTTATATCAAACTGTGGGACAGAAGTCACAAGATTGGCAAAACTCTCAATACTGCTAAAGCTGAGTGATGGCCACCTGGGATTATTATACGGTTCTCCCTACTGTTGTACATATTTTGTTACTAACAAGTTTTTTTTTTAAGTTCCCCAAGTTTGTTTGGTTTTTAAATATTAACTTAATATCCTTTATACAACAAATACCTGGAAGAATGGTATACTATCATCTCCTTTCTTCCCAATTCAGGAAGATGTCCTGGGAATGTCTATACCTAAGCTTCTATCTATGGAAGCTTTTTAAAAATTGTATTAAATTTATTCGAGTGTATGGAATCTCTCAACCCTTTTTAATTTGAACACATCTCTTGAGGCTTACTTCAAGTGCTCCTTAAACAGCACTTTCCTGATTTCTTTCTTTTTTTTTTTTTTTGGGGGGGGTGGGGGGGTAGTTCCCTGGCTGGGAATCGAACCCAGGCCGCAGGGTTGAGCACGCTGAAGCCTAGCCACTACACCACCAGGGAACCCCCTGATTTCTTCAACTCATTATAATTTTACAAATCCTATGGATTCCTATAGCACTTTTTACTTTTTATGTAATAGTTTGGTATGCTGTCAACCATTTTCTCTATGCATTTATTATTCCCCCCCACCCACCCAAACTCCACAAGGAATTTTCTCCAGTAGAAACAACACAGAATTGAGATTTACATGTCTAAGGCTGGCCATTCAATGAATATAGCTGATTTTTTTATTTGTAAAGTGGAAACAATATACCTGTGTTTCACCTTCTTCTCAGCAATGTGTATGAAGCTCAAATGACACAAAGGATGTGAATATGCATTTTCTCAACTATAATAAATTAACTACTTACTTGTTCAGAAATGTCCCTCAAGTCTAACTATGAATATTCAGCCTGCGGTTGCTTTTAAATTATTTTAAAAACCTTAACTCCACAATAATCCAAACTAACAATAAGTGGTTCTAAGTACAAGTCTAATTTAGACATATTCTAAATAAATCACTAAATCTGTAAGATATCAAAACATTGTTGATATTTAAATCACTTTAAAAACACTTATTGAACACTAAATATATGCTGGAGTAAACTCTTTATAAAGTTTATTCTTTTAAAAGTATGTTCTCTTAACTCCCAAAATTATACTAAGTGCCTTGAAATAAAATGGTTTCCAAGTAATCTTTTTGTAAAGCAGATTTTAGAAATATACTTTCTTAAAAGTTGAGTCTATATATATATATACACACACACACACACAGGAAGTTTTTACATACTAAAAGACTAAACTTTATATTAAGAAATGTAATCTGTAATCATGAACCGGTAATATTCTGCCCTACATTCAGTATGATTCAGACTTTTCACACTCATATTTCAGCTCAACAGGCTGTTAGCTACTTTTTTATTACAGTGGAACTCTCCAGTGGGACATTAGCATATACTGGCTTGTGATAGCTGCTGAGAGTGTTCATTCCTTTTTTGTGTGTTTATGATTTTTTGCAGTCTAGCCACTGCAGTCCTGCACTAGAGTGTTCAGTGTGGTATGCCATATAGATATTTTTTACTGCTCGTGTGATATTTTACTGATATACGTATTATTTAAAAGTGTTCGTTTTGTGTTTTATATGCAATAAATTAGTGTTACTCATTTGCACCCCTTCCCATGTTCTTTTGTAGTGAGTTTAGGTTGTTTTTTTAGGTCTCTCATAGCCTAAAAATCTAGATTAAATGTTGAGACAATGAGGGCTTTGTTAATTGTAAAACAAAATTGTCTTATAGAATGTGAGAAGTTTTATGGTAAGTTGTTAAAAGACTGACATTTGCTGTGTACGCGTATGATATGCACTACATGTTCAAGGTACTTTGTTAGATGCTAGACAGAGTAAAAACATACATAAAACATATTCATATCCCTCAAAGAGTTTTTTATCTTGGGAGGAGCAGCAGGGTTAGCAAAAACAGACAGGTACAAAAACTACCATACAATGTAAAACTAGGGTAATGCCGTAAGAAGAGTATGGATGTAAATGCTTAACAAAACTCTTTCCTCTTCTTCATGAGACTGTGATCTTTAGTTAACTTTCCACCTCTGTTCCCCTAAAAACCTGGTAAGCTAATTTGCTCTATTGCTAGGCACATTAATAAAAATGACCCTTGATTGTTAAATCAATTTTATCTGGATTTGGAAAACTACAAATACTCAATGAGGATGTCAGTTTTTAACTTCCCCAAGATGCAGTGACTCCTATAACTGGCATGTGCCTTGCAGGGACCCTGGAAGCTCTGCTTATGCTTGTTGCATGAAATATTGACTT
This sequence comes from Lyroderma lyra, assembly GCA_004026885.1. Taxonomy (NCBI): domain Eukaryota; kingdom Metazoa; phylum Chordata; class Mammalia; order Chiroptera; family Megadermatidae; genus Lyroderma; species Lyroderma lyra. Next base: position 38,417 of record PVJL010001507.1, on the reverse strand, counting down.
CTGAGGAACATGAGGCTTCTAAATCAGGGAGACTCTCACACCAGTTCAATGTGGATCTTGTCTCCTTGCACCTGCCCAGTCAGTCACCTGAGAAGCCAAAGAAACTAGCTCCTAGATGGCTGACTGTACTCCTAGATGGCCTCACACAGAGGAACACCTGATGCTAACCTCTGACAAGCTGTGGCTCCTGTCCTATATATCAGATAGACCAGTGCCAAGAATGGTCTCTGATAATTTTATAAGTCTGAATGTTTAGGTGAACCTATAAGACCCCTTGAAGGAGTTGCAAAAGATCAACGTTGTACGCTCTACATTCTAGGGGGTTTAAGAGAAGCACACATCTACTTGAGTAGCAGGAAGGCATTTAACAAATAACACTGTAAGGTTTCATTAAAGGTAAGAATGCTTCTGAACAATATGCAGGACTTTGAGCATTTGAATTTTATACCAGGTATATCTTTTATTAAGGAGAGAAACAGTAATGATGGAGAAAGACAATATCCCATGATACCCAACAGGATAGGAAAAAATGGCATGGGGAGTCTTTAAGGAGCATGGAGAGATTAGTTAGACTTCAGAATAGTGTTTGTTTATCTATTTAGCTGTTTCTTAAAATTAAGTAATACAGAATCCCCTAAAATAGCGGGATTTTTCTTTGCAGATTGGATTTAGGGAAACATTACATTAAACTAGGACTTCAGGTGATCTGTGTATCAACATGATCAAACACAAATTCAAGAACTTGCACAAATTTCATGGTGGAAGTATTTGTATTTTTTTTTTAACTAGGCAAAGAACTTTATTAACCTTAGTTTCCAAGTTTATCCCCAAACTACTTCACCTGAATTAGCTGCAAAGAATGATTTGTGTATGAGCAAACCCTGAGAAGAGCTGCAGTGTCCAAGGGGCCTGAGCTTAAAAATATTAGAGATCAAGATTTCATCAGATCCATGAACAAATTTTTAAAAAGCAGGCACACTGTAAAATAGCAGCTCTCAGTAACTTCAACTTTCATGTTTTTGAGAAGTTGACTCAGTTCAGTTTGCTTCATTCTTGGAAGCCTCCTCAAAATTTTCCACAAGATCTGGGACTTCATCATCCTTCTCCTCTCCGGTAGCAAGTGGTGCTTTTCCACCCACTGAATGTTTGGGCAGAGCTTCAGCCAGTCTCCATAAACTAGTCAGACTGTCTGCTCCAAGCTGGTTTAAGGTGCTGGGTAGCACTTCCATCAGCTGCTCTGTCTCAGCATGGCCTGTAATGGTGAAAGTGTTTGCTGCCAGAGATGCCTGAACTTTAGGGTTGTTAAAATGGATCACTGTTCCTTGGTTTGTGAACATATTCACCTCTTCAATACCAGAGATAATGTTTACCCCTAACTTTTTTAAGAACTGAAGTTTTTTATCTGCTATAGCTGTTCTTTGAACCACCTTCTTCTTTCTGCAAGCAGTTTCTTTCCCACCAACGCACACCTGTGCCTTCAGTTTGGCGAGTTTCTACTGGTTCATGATAGTTTCTTTTATCTTGTTGGAAAGAAAATGGGACCACGCAGGGGACAAGGGTTGGTGCTCAGAGGGTCTTGAGCAGACCAGCTGAGAATAAACACACATAGGTGGGGTCATGGAAGTATTTAGTATAAAATAGTAGTCATCCAGGGTGATTCCAAACATAGTTAATTTTTTTCCTAGCTTAACATTAAAATATCAGAATTTTAAAACTTTCTATTATTCACAGGTCCCTCCCCCACAAGGACAACATCCACAGACCTCAGTTTGACTAGCACAAATTAAACAAATATTGATAGCCTAATGTTTGCCAGGCACTATGAGAGATAAATAAAGATAAGACACTGTCTCTGCCATCAAGGAACTTACAATTATAGTTTTCATTCATTCCATAAAACTTTGAGCACACATTAAGTAGAAGACACTAAGATGCTGGAAATTTAAAAAAACAAACAAGTGAAAGAAGTGTTCCTTCTCAAGAAAATGGTGTATGGGGAAAACAAATAAATATATCAATGGTTATAGTAGTGTAATGAAAGGTAGGCACAGGAGCCCTTTATAATAGTAATATTAAAGAGCAAATGTTAAAGAATGACAAGTTAACCAGCCCAATAAATAAAGAAGTAGAAAAGATGGAGAAGTTACTCCAGACAGAAGGCATACATTCAGAGAAAACACCAAGACATATTTCTCTAAGTGTGACAGACCATCAGCATCACAATTACCTTTGGGTCATAATTTTTTACAGCTCTAATTACGAAAATTAATAAAAAGTTTTAAAGATTAGGCTCAGAAATCTACATTTTGATAAGCAGTTTAAAGCTTATATCCACTGATGTTTAGGAACTACAGAATTTAAAAAAAACTGCTAAACTTCAGAGTAGATAAAGAATTACGGTATAGAGAAGGGGCCAGAGTCCTCGCTTCGGAAGCACATATACTAAAATTGGAGAAGGGGCCAAAGATGAGGGCAGATAAGTCAGGCAAGGAACAGTTCAAAAAGTTGCTTGAGTATCCAGTTAAAGAATATGATCTTACCCTAAAAAACTATAGAGACACTAGTGGTTTGTTTCTCCCCTCAAGCAAAGTAATGATGTGATCAGAGTAGCAGCATGGCAGGAAAAGCTGACAGTTCAAATGTGAGGTTATCTGTAAATTCTCTCAGGTTTAGCAGATTCAAGAGAAGCCCTAAACCTATCGGAGCATGCAAAAAGTACCACCTCTCTAAGACTCCTTCCTCTATTGCCACTTACAAACAAGTTACCTTTGCTCTGTTCCTTCCTTCACTGGAAAACTGAGTACTCTGTCTAGTTTCAAAGTGATCCTCATGAGTGTACATATGGTGGCCCGGGTCTGAACAGGTAACCTCTTCATCTAAGAAAGGAATACTAAAATGTGCAATCTGCTATTACAACTAATAATTCTGTAATTTTATCCTTAAGTTCCTTCAATTACCAAGGATGGGACCACCCTCCTTGGTGATTTACCTACAATAATTTTTTATTAGGTATAGAACAACACAGGGTGCATTAACCATTCTTAGATTCATGTGGTATTTACTTGCTTTCAATGACACTGTGGAAACAGAAGACTTCCAAATATTTTATTACTTAAAGAAGGCTTAACTCTTGGTAAAATCTCTGAATCAATCTAACTATAAGAAGCTACCAATAATTCTCTAGCAGCTACAACGTGTTTTTTGTTCCCTGTTTAACATTTATTTGGTGTTTTAGTTGGTATGACATTTGGATAGTTGGCTGCATTATTTATATGTAAACTTTTCTTTTTATATTATATGCCAGTGTACACTAGTCTGATATATATAGTATACAAAATAAGATCCTTTAGAACAGTTATGCACAAGACATGTGACTTTGGATTTATACATTGGATTCCACAATGTGACTAACTGGAGAGGAAAAAAAAAACTTGGACTAGGCATATAGTGTAAAGAAACCAGAAGTTATACAACGCACAGTATACACATATCTAGTTTGAAAGGCAATGTAGTATGTGCAACATTGGCAGTGGCAGTGCCTTTGAGGAGGTGGAACTATTTCAATACTAATCAATTTAGAACTACACAAGGTAAGTATCATCCAGCACCAGGAAATAGCTGTAGGATTTTATGAACCATTCTTATTTCTAACTTCAGTAAACTGATATTTTTCCAAGGCTGTCTTAATATTATTGCTTGAGACACAGAGCAGATAAAAAGGACACTATGCATAACCTTCAACTAAAATCCTGTTGTACCCTAGACAGTGACTAAAACTGCAGCTCATTTTGGTTTCCCCAAAGTGTATCTGCACTCTTCTTCAATGAAGCCTCTTCCTCAGGTGTCAGAGTCACCTTCACAACATCTGAGATTCCATTCAGTCCCAAAATGCAAAGAAGACTAAGATGTCATCTTTTATTCCACAGAAACCCTTAATTATGGTGGAAATTGGATGCACCTACCTAAGATTCTTCATTAAACATTCTGCTAAATCTGCCACTGATAGTCCAACGGCCCAGGATGTGTAGCCTTTCAGTTTGATCACCTCGTAAGCACTGTCAATCGCCTGTTGGTCTTAATCACCTTGTTTCCACTGTTCCTTATGTACATTAGTGCCTAAATAAGGGTCCAGATTCTTCAAGGAGGCACCAGCAACATTCGCTCCACTCCATACAGGTACACTAAGAGTCTCCATGTTCCCCAAGGACCCACCTGTGAAAGCTTGCTTAATGGGTGAACTCCCAACCTTTCCCCACTTAGGTAATGGAACTGGGCTGAATCCAAATTGCAACCACTTCCAACAATGCAGTTTTGGGGAAAGCCACTTATCTTCCAAGCCATGCAGGTCAAGATATCCACTGGACTGGAAAGAATAAGGAATTTGCAGTTGGGGCTGTATTTTAAAACATTAGCAATGATGAATTTAAAGATGCTCACATTACTCTCAACCAAGTTAAGATGGCTTTTTCTCTCTTGTTAATGTGCCTGATAATAACCACTTTGGAGGTGCAGTCACATTATATTCCTTGCCAGAGACAATTTTTGGTGTTCTAAGGTAAGGCTGCCATTTTGGAGATCCATCATTTCTCCCTTCAATTTGTCTTCCATGATATTCACAAGAGTAAGTTCATCTGCCAAGTCCTTCATTAAGATACTGATGATATGGGCCATGCCAACAGCACCAACCCCAACAACTATAATCTTATTCTGGGAGCTTTGTTCTTTCTTAAGAAGATTCACAATCAGGTGATCCTTGAGAACTGCCAATTGAACTTAGAATCAAAAAGATGAGTGGGCAACAGATGAGTGGGCATCTGTGGCATGTAGTGGTAGATCTGGACTGGGCAGCAGCTGCTTTGGTCTAAAATGTGTTTTTTAAACCTTTCCAAACTTGGTGTCATTTGCTGAATATGCTTTAAATTATCTTTTCATTGACTTAATTACTAGTTATTATATGACATTCCAAACTTCTTTGAATCTACTTTTCCCTGTAATAGACTATTCTGAATAGTGAAAGAAAACTTTTATTAGGTTATATATAAAATAATCTTTTATTTGGCTGTTAGCCAGGCAAAACTTGAATCAGTTTGAATACGTATTTTTGATCCGTAGCACATCACCACAGAGGTTCCAAAGAGGGATCTTTACATAGACTCCAGAGGTAAGAAAGTAAAATATGATCTGAGAAATTTCATTAATCCTCAGTTTGAGTGTGATTTAAAATTTCCTAGGCAAAACACAATCACTTAAAAAAAAATACTATCTCTTGTTAAAATTCTTACACTAGAGAATTTTATATTTTTCCCTCTTCTACATTCTGTCCTAATGTATTCTATCATGGTCGGTACAGTAACTCAGATAATATATGTAGTAAATTTCAATCTCTCTAGTCACTATGTTAATTCTGCTACGTTTCTACTGACTTTTAGTATTCCTAGCTTCCCCAGTAGGTACTAACTAGAACCACTACTTTAAAGAACTACAGCATTCAACTTGTTGAAATCACACCACTGTACAAGAATTTTTTACATATAAGGAACATTTTGTTCAATTCCAAAGCCCTTTATGTCTTTCTGCAATGGAGAGGCTGTAAAATATTTCCAGTTTTTGTTCTACTGTAAACAACTGAAATAGAATTAGCTAAGATATGAGCATTCAACAACCATTCCTATATAATAAGCCAAAAGAAGTTCAGGAAGTATGATTCATGACTCAATGCTTACTATACGCCAGCCAGTCCCTCGTTGTAGATGCTGCAGATACAGTGATATATAATAAAATAGATGTATTTATATTCACAAAGCTTGTATTTGAGTAAAAAGATAAAGAAGAAATAATGAAATAAAACGGCTGATTTCAGAGAGGATATTCAGATACTATTTAAATAGTGTGGAGAGGGAAGATCTCACAGGAAAGTTATATGGGAGCTCAGCTAAGGCTATGCTAAGAACAAAAGAATGGTCCAGACAGAAGGAACAGCAAATACAAAGGCCCCAAGGCAAAAATAAATTTAGAATGTTCAAAAGAACAAGGAAAATAATTTTTTTTTTTTGCTTTTTGGTATGTGGGTAGCTCCCTGACTGGGACTCGAACCCAGGCTGCAGTGCTGACAGCGCCAGCGCCGAAGCCTTAAGCCACTACACCATCAGGGAACTCCCAGAAAATAATAATGTGGGAGTAATAGTAGGGTAAGGGGAGAATATTGAATAGAGATTAGAGAAGTAGAGCCTTTGGGGCCAAAAAAAAGTTAGGATTTTAATTTGAGTGAAAAAAGAAATCTCTGAAATGTTTTCAAGTGGAAGCAATATATGATTTGCTTTATGCTTCAGAAGAACTGCATTAAGTTCTACACAGAGAATGAATTGTAGAAGGCAAAAAAGAAACACAGAGACTACTTTACTGCAGTATCCAGACAAGAGATGACAAAGACTTGGACTAGAAACAGATTTGTACTGATTTAGATGTATTTTAGAGGGAGATACAGGGTTGACCAATGAATTAGATGTGGAGGGTAAAGGAAAAAGAACAATCAAGAATGACATCTTAGGGTTTCGGCTTAAGTAACTGGATAGAAATAGAGATATTTAAAGAAAAAGATGAGCCTAGGAAAAATAAAAAAAAGGAAAACATTTGGAGGCAGAAGATCATGTAAAAAATGAGAAAGAGTGGCCAGTGACATGTGGTACCCAGAAAATTAACATAGTTAAATCTTTCTAGTAGGAGGGAATGGTTATTTATATCAAATGTTGAAAAATCTACATAAATTATAAAAAAGACTACCAATTACTAGTTTGACAACATGGAAGGTTACAGTAGTGTTGTGCAGCCTGATGTTGAGTGCAAACAACTCTTTCAAGGAGTTTGCTAATGAGACTAAAAAAATATTGGAATAATAAATAAAAGGGGGCAGAAGCTTCATTTTAAAATAGTTATGAGATGGGAATGATCTAATAGAGAGAGAAACTAAAGATACAGGAGGGAATAGCTGCATGTAAGAGTGAAGTATTAAGATCTTGAAAAGGTGAGAGGGGACGAGATTCGGTCACATGGTGTTAAAACAGCAAAGAAAATACCAAAAGCCTAGATCTCTTACATTGGTCTAAAACTTTTCCTACTAAACTGCAACTGTCCCCGCTATTCCTGTGAAATTTACTAGAGTGCTATTCATGCCTGTGGATTAATGATTTAATAAGGCAAATCTTATTAAGCTTTATCTTATTTTTGTACCACAAAATGGTACTATGTCTTGTTTTACTAGTTACACAAAGCCTAATAATCCTGAATCTATCACACTTAATTTTCATTACTTCACAAACTTTTAAAATATGGTGAACATTTTTGGTCATTGAAATTACTTATTTATGTAATAATGCTATTCTTTTTTTTTTTTTTTAATTCATTTTTATTGTTAGACTTATTGGGGTGACATCTGTTAGCAAGGATTACATAGGCTTCAGGCATACAATTCTACAGTGCACTGTAAACTTGTTGTATAATAAGTTCACCACCTGGATGGACCTGGAGATCATCATGCTAAGTGAAATAAGCCAGACAGAAAAAAGAACTGCATGATTTCACTCATATGCGGAATATAAAACTGAAAGCAAAGAAAAAAAGAAATGAACAAACAAATAACCCATGGACACAATCAATAGTTTAATGTTTATTTGGAGACGAGTGGGTTAGGGTGGGGAGAGAGGGGAGGGGGTGGGAGAGGAGGGGGGGAAGCTAAATATAATGTGATGGAATAATGCTATTCTTAAAAATGAAAACATGGAGTTCCCTGATGGTGTAGTGGCTTAAGG
>PVJL010001507.1:0-30512 GCA_004026885.1 Lyroderma lyra | reverse complement strand
TTAAATTAAGAGAGGTATTTAGAGAAAAAGAACAGTTTAGATTAACAGAATAGGCTCTGATTCCTCAAAAATAGAAATGTTATGAGCTTTTTGTTTCTCATAAAAAATTTAATTTCTTCCCTGTAAAAGCCCTCAAAATAGTTGGATTTTAATGAGAAGTTTTTATCAGTATTTTAGGTGAAAACTTTAATTTTACTTTTAATGTCAAAACATTCACTAACACACACCTGGGTATCAGTAATGGCAGATGAATAGACTGCATCCCTAACTGTCAAGAGTAATGGACATAAAAGATCTTCATGAGTTCTCCATATTGTCTCTCAGATTTATGATCAAAACTTGTCCATTTTCTCTCATCCTTTTTATAACCTATTATTTTTCAAAGATATGTATTAAAATTATATATATTACAATAGCAAACAAGAAATTTTTTAAAATGGAGAACAGGTTTGGTATAACAATTGTCTTCAGTTTATCACGTGTGGCATTTTACATGCATTTAATTTATCTTTAACAAAACCTGGCTCTTCTGTCATATGTGGCAGCATGGACCTGGAGCCAAGCAACCCTAGGTTTAAACCTAGCTCTACTTTTTTATGAATTATGTGGCTCAGGTTAGTCTGTTAATCTCTTTGAGCTACATTTCTTTTGTAAAATGGGAATAATACCGATCTGATTTTTTGCTGAGATGACTCAGAGATATTATATACACAATGTTACAGACAGTTGTATGGCTATAATGAGCTCTGTATTCAGTATCACAAGTAGAAAAAAATTAGAAGAAAAAATTGTTTATGATTAAGTACCAAACAATGGAGAAAATCAGCATCATTTTAAGGACAGTTCTAAACCATGCTAGGACAGTACTTTAAAATACACTTCTGAGTATTAAAACAATCTTGATAGTGGATTAAGTATAAAGAAATCATAAGCAAAAATGTTAACCATTAGTGAAAACGAACAAGTAAAAAGCTACCAAAAACATTTCATTAAATATAAAACATTTAAAATCTTCGGCTATATAAATTTAGGTTACAAGTACCTAACCACTTCAACAAATTAATGAATTCTGTCAGCAGGTGGCTCTAGTGACAATGAAATCACCTAATATCAAATACTACAGCAAAATACAGATGTGAAAAATATACTAAATCTCAGAAATCTGGAGTCAAAAAGAATTACATTATTACTTCAATCCAAGCCTTCTATTTCAAATGAAGATAAAATCCACAATAATTAAGTGGCTTGTTCAAGAAGTTTACTAGTATGATAGTGGCAGAACAAAACTGATAACTCAGATTCTCTATAGTACTCTTAGTCATTTACAAATGAGCATTTACTACTATGTTGCCACGTATAATATTAGGACCCCTCCTCCAAAATAATTCACCCAGTTTAATGCATGTCACATTTACTTATTTCTCCACCTCACCCTAAAATATACCTAATTATATAAAAGCTCATTAAAATGATTTCTAATGATACCAAGGATATTTGGTAGCAATATTTAAAAGGAATATAATGTTAGCAATCATGTTCCAGTCTCTAAGAGGGAAAAATAATTTGGTTTTTCTTTTTTTTAAAGGCTCAGAAAAAAATTATTTCCCGTCTCTCTCTCTCTTTTTTTTTTTTGGCTTATTAATCAATTTAGGAATGCAGATGGTTGGAATAGAAGAGGTAAGTTCTAATAAAAAGCTGAATTGTGGTTCGACTTTCCTGCCTGACTAGTGACAATGGAGTTTAGGTTTCCTTTTACATTTGTTATGCTTGAACAGACCGAAAATAGCATTGAGATATGGAGTCATTTATTATATTGAATTTACTACTTCTAAAACTGAAACTACTGGAGTTCCCTGGTGGTGTAGTGGCTAGGCTTCAGCGTGGTCAAAGCTGCGGCCTGGGTTCGATTCCCAGCCAGGGAACTACCCACATAAAAATAAATAAATAAATAAATGAAAGAAGAAAAAGAAAGAAAGAAAAAAGAAAAGAAAGAAAGAAATGCTTAAAAAAAATAATAAAAAAATAAAACTGAAACTACTATTTACACAAAACATATATGAGAACAAAGTATTTACATTATATAAATCACTCTGTAATATTAGCAAAGAAGCTAAGATAAAAAAGGCCTAAAATCAATACATCATTAAGCTCTGCTTCTGCCACTTACCTACTGTGTGACTTCAGTTTCCTCACTAATAAACTGAGAATGACAATATCTACTTCATAGCTCTATCTTTATTTTTCTTACTCAGAAAGAGATAGATTATGATCTCACTTTTACAACTTTCATAACTAACCTAGGCTTCCCTATTCTTTTCTCCTCTGAGATCCTACTACTTTGTTAGCTAGTCTATAGCTTCTCTGTCCAATACAGTAGCCACCAGACATACCAGGTCAAACAATTAACTTCACGAACTCTCCCTAAAAAAAGTGCTACATACTTCATTGCTGAGTATCAGTAGAGTCACCTTTGAAGTACTCCCCTTAGAAAGTTATGTACCGACACCAGCACCTAGTCCACCCTTCAAAGCACTTTTGGAATCCTTTTTCTGGAATGTCCATCAGAGCTGTTGTGTCCAAACTCTGACAGTCAAGTTCGTGAACTTGCCACAGTGTGCTTATGTTGGCAGCACTGTACAATCAACTTGGTAAGGTGTCATAACCTTGGCACTGAGTTGTTTGTACAATGCTGTCAATATGAGTGCATGATGGCAAGCTCATGAACTGATTTGTCAGATTTGGGGCACAACACTTCTGATGGCCATTCCAGAAAAAGGGTTCCAAAAGTGCTTTGAAGGGTGGACTAGGCACTGGCGTCAGTGCATAGCTTCCCAACGGGGAGTACTGTGAAGGTGACCATGGTGATATTCAGCAATGAGGTATGTAGCACTTTTTTTAGGGTGAGTTTGTAAAATTAATTGTCCAACTGCATATGTGCTGCTGACCGGTTGAAATGTGGCTAGTTCAAACTAAGAGGTGCTGCAAGTATAAAATACATACTAGATTTTAAATATTTAATGTGAAAAATAAACATATCTAATTAACATTTTTACATGATTATACAAGGGCTGTCCTGAAAGTATCCAGCCATGTAATACAAAAAACAGAGGCATTTATGCCTGGATTTTTTTCTGGACAGGCCTCGTAAGTTAAAATGACAGTACTCTGGATATATTCAGTTAAATAAAATATTTTAAAATTTTAATTTCACCTTTAAAAAATCATTTTAATATGACTATTAAAAATTTACAGTACACATGGCTCACATTATATTTCTATTGGACATTTCTGATCTAGAGTTCTGACTTTCCAACTGATTGTAATTTCCTTCAGTGTGGAGATAAATGTTTACACTTGTAAACTGAACCCCTAGTACACTTTCTACACAGCTGATACTTGAAAATGATGATCTCAACTGTGCTTTCTCTTGGATTGTTAATATTATCCTATGAAATTATGCTAGATGCAAGAAGTCCACTTCTAGTATTAGCCTACTTTTATGAACATGCAGTTAGTCAAAATTAACTTTACAGACAGGGCTTTCTGGTTAAGAAGGTGGTCTCATCATTATTCCAGGTAAGGTCATTTTGCTAATTAAGTTTTTAAAAAATGTTTACACTTAGTTCAAATTTCCTTTTAAATATATCATTACCTCCACATTTTCAATTATATTCAGGGTATGATTTCAAGTAAACCAGATACTAGTGGGAAAACCAGTCAGTTATTATGTTAACCTGAATGTTGTGATCAGTGTTTTTCAAATCTCAGGGCAAACAAAATGCAGATAAGTTTCCTGCTAAGATCTAAGAGTGACTAATACGCAGTTGTTTTAGAGTATCTTAGAGTCTCCACTATAGCTGTCGGCTTCAATTTCATTTCCATTCACCAAGATTAATGCTATGTAGAGTAAAAAGTTATTTTTAAATAAAATATCTGTTAAATTTGACTATGGAAATGTTTACAATTGCTCGAGAAAAAACTTAGGCTAATGCAATAAAATTTTATTCTTATTAAAATAGACATCCCTAAATCACAGTCTATCAATACTCACTAATCAGTTACTGCTAAAGTATTTTAAAACCATTCTTCTAAGTTCAAACATTCAGGGATAGCCAACTCTTGGCAAGATAAAGGGAATAGAAAGGAGTAAAATACAATATCCCTAACCCTTAAGGAAAGGCAAAACTAACTTAAGATTTTTCAGATCTTATTGATGAGAGAAAAATAAATATGTAACAAAGAATAAACAGGATTTGGTGGGAATAATGAGTTTTATTTTAGAGATACAATAATCTAAGAGCAAGTGTTACCAAGAATGGAAATACTAGGTTAGAGCTTAGAAAACCCATTCTTCGTAAATTCTGAACTAGACCTTCAACTTCCTATCCATAAAATGCTACAGATAGACTAGATCTACTCTAAGGGATGCAATAAATTCTCTTTATAGCCTTAGACATAGGTATAAATTTCATCTAGTACACTAATTCATTCAATAAACAATCACTGAGTACCTCCTAAATTTTAAATTAGTTTATTAGTGATATACTGTATTTTAGCAGTACAATCTTTTCTTTAAAAAGTAACTTGGAAACTCCCTGGTGGTGTAGTGAGTAGGCTTGGGCACAGTCAATGCTGCGGTCTGGGTTCGATTCCCAACCAGGGAACTACTCACATTGAAAAAAAAAAAAAAAATTAAAAAGTAACTAATATATAATTAATAACGATATATAACCACAGGAGTACAATAAAATGTAATTCTCTCTTTTTAAAAAATTTTATTTTGAAATAATTATGTGGCTGCATAGAAAGTTAACAAAGAAATGTACAGGTACCCTTCCCCCAACGCCCTTCATCTTACACAACTATAGTATCTTTTGATCATGTATTTGAAATTAAAAGGAAGCAACATGTTAATTCTATCAAAATTTCTTATGAAAAGAGCTTCAAAAGCTTTGTTTCTGTGGGAAGGGGGGAAATGTGATTTAAGGATCTTTTTAAGCTTCCAGGTTTTATGTAAAAAAAGAGACTTTAAGTTTGAAAGTTAAACCAAAAAAGTCTGATGTTGTCCCTTAATAAAAATTGGTACCAGCTATAGTTTCTGTGTCTACTGAGTGGGGAAAACTATGCCCAAATGACATATACCTATACGTGGAATAGGAAAAAAAAATCGTTTCCTAACACAAAAGTACTTCTTTCAAGATAGTCATTCTGTAATTAAAAATGGCCATATTTTTACCAGAAAAGATTTGGCTCCACAATGTAAGTCATACTTATATTCTATAAATACTCTGTAGTGAATTTAATAAAGAAAATAGGCAGGAAGCTATCCCCTAGATTGCCCTCTTTCAATGTATTATTCATTCCCATTTAACTGTATAATTATGTAGTTTTCATTTTGTTTTGAATTGCCTTACGGTATACATACTAGACATTCAAACAAGGCACAGGTGTATCTCACATTGTATACTAGACAAATTCTTATCTAGGAACATCTTACATTAATTGCTTAAAAAGCCAATTAAAAAAACTGTCAAGATCAGTACTTTTAAAAGGCAAGGAATTTTTTATTCTTACCAATAAATGCCTTAAACTATTATCAGATATAGATTGCATCTATCAGATGCTTTACACAGTGGTTCTCAACCTTCCTAATGCCGCGACCCTTTAATACAGTTCCTCATGTTGTGGTGACCCCCATAAAATTATTTTCGTTGTTACTTCATAACTGTAATTTTGCTACTGTTATGAATCGTAATGTAAATATCTGATATGTGTTTTTCCGATGGTCTCAGGTGACCCCTGTGAAAGGGTCATTTGACCCCAAAAGGGGTCGCGACCCACAGGTTGAGAACCGCTGCTTTACATTAAGGAAGACTAATACTTTAGACTTGGAACGCCTTGCCTCTTAACCCCTGCTTCTAGGTTCCTTCCTTCCTTTGTAGTGTCCTTATTTGGGCAGCAATCAACTGTTTGGGAATCTTATTGTTTTACTATAAAAATAACTCATACATAGTACAAAAAACATAATGGCTCTTAAAAGCTAAATTACAATAATCATACAATTAAATGGATTGTACAGTGTATTACAGGAATATTAGACAGCATCTATGTCTCTCCTGACATCAGAAGCATGGGTGCTGAAAATACTTCTAGGCCACTTGAAATGCCAGCAAAAGGAGAATAATAACAGCATTTTCATCCTTTCCATATACCAGTTCTAGGAGTCCTAAAATAAACTGCCTTTTTCTTAAACTGAAATTCAATTAAGTTCAGCTTTCTGGTCAATAAGAATACCACTAAACAGCTATATAGTGAATTAGGGAATAAACATGCATCTTTCCATCCTTCAGCCTCCAACATTATCACTTGAACCCCTTGCAATTTCCAGAAACAAATAATCAGTCAATCCTCACAGCAATAACTTAGTGTTAAAGTGGCCATTCATTCAAAAACAAAATATAACAAAATCTATCCAAACAACTGCCTAGACCAAATAGTCTAAGGGCAAGGTAAGAACTTTGCACTGAATCCATCAGGAATGGCTCCCATAAAAGTGAAAAATGTTAAAGTAACCATCCAGCAGGAAATATTCCCTATCTCTTATTTAAAAATGGCTTGAATTTTGTTTTTCAACTCAACTTTTTAAAAAACAAAGTAAATTCTATATTTAAAAAGGATATTACAATTTTTAAAAAACTCAAATTTAAAACCAAATTATTTTCCAATATAAACATGACAGATCTTACAATCTAAAAAACACAATAACCAATTATATTGATTCTTGATGTCAACAATTAGCAAATAGAAAAAACAGAATTAGAAAAAGGTATAGCATTTTGACCCAAAAGTTATTTATAAAAGTGACACTGGTTGAAAGGATTTTTGCCTTTAACCTTCTGACATTTTATTTTAGCCAAGAGTCTAAAATGAGAAAGATAAAACTGCAAATCAAGCACTGCTTGGTTGTGCTAAAATAATTGCACAAAATATTTTGCCATTCCCTATCCAAAATACCTTTAATTTACATACTTACTCTGAGCCTGCAGCCATTTCCAAGTATGACGTTTCTGCTGTATCAACCCCCAACGGGATCACTATGCTCATGACGTTCGCCTCTGATAAATTCGATTACTATGGAGTCCTATGCATTTGTATCCAAAACACTGGGGCATGCCAGCCACAGTGCTCATTGCAAACATCTAAGTGCATCCACAAACCCTGTTTAAAAGAAAAAAGAACAAAAAGTTAAGAATCATCTTCCTACTCCTAGCAACAGTTACATTGTAACAATTAACAGTAAGTAAAATACACAAAGAAAAGCATTCTTTATTAAAATATTAAGTTGAAATTTGGTCAAGGAGTCTCTACTTATTTTTCTGGAATTAAGCTGTGATTGTGATCAAAAGGAAGTTTCAGAATCATGATCTTCATTAGTAAATGAATTTAGGATGTCAAAAGAAGGATTACTATTTATTATTACTTAATGAAGAACCAAGTTATTCATTTTGAAAGATAAAATGGAATTTCTTATAGCACTAGTATCCAAAGACAAGTCGTCTTGGTTCAGTGAGTTATCTAACAATGAACTAACAAATACTGAGTCCTTACTATGGACCTTACTAAGCACCATACTAAGCTTTCACAAGAATGATCTATTTAATCCCCAAAACTGTGAGACAGAGATCTCCATTTTACCACTGAGGAACACAACAGCAAGAAAAGTTATATAACTTAACCAAGGTTACTCAGTTTGAGAGATAAAATCCAGATTTGAAACAATTCCACTCTACTGTTTATAATTGTATAAAAGGAAATCTATTTTATTTGTAATAAAATCAATTTTTTTGCAGTGATTGACATTTTCCATACTACAGAAATACATTGTATATTGAGAAAATTCTCTGACCATTAGTAAAGAAAACTAATATGCTTGTAGTGATTTTTAAAACAAATTTACCATAGTAACAAAGATATATTCAGCTTCAACATCAATTTTTTAAATCTAAATTCACTGTATAAACACTTGCTACACGTAGTGTTTGGGAAATAGCTACTCGAATCTTACCATCAATGATACAATACAACTTGGGAACAAAACAGATAGAAATAATCCTATAAACTGGAAAAAAGTAATAATCAAAATTGTTGCTGTCATATTGTACCTGATACACAGAAGAGTAGTTTCTTCAAACAATAATTCTATTTATCTTTAATTTTTACAAGTAAGCTTGGGAATACTTAGGTTATTTCCATTTCGAAGATGATGCAGATTGTGAGTTCATACCTTACAGTGGAAAATACCAAAATAGGCAAATAAGGTGGTAATGGTGGTTTGAATTCTCCAAGAAAACTAGCCTTTATTTTTAAACCATGTATACTAGGGGAGAGCTTCTAGATTACAAGTTATTATAGTAAGAATATATAATAATAGGCAACTGCCCCTAAAAGTTCAAAATGTAAACAGCAGAGCCTGTCTCTAACACTCACTGGATGTGTGAGCTACGTAAGTTATTTACCCTAAGCATTAGGTTCCTTGTTTAATTTATCTTCACAGGGTTTCTGAGAATAAAATGAAATAATGTGATACATTTTGTATACTGCATAACACATATTTAGCAATCAATAAGTGGTTGTTACATAAGAGCTGCTCTTCATCACAAACAAAATGTATGATAGAAAAACGCTCTAGCTCTCATTTAAAGAGAATTTTCTAACAGTTTTTGAAAATAAATTATGGTTCTCTACTTGCCTTATAGGTTGTTCCATCAAATTAAATTATCCTCTAAAAACAATAAAGCAGAATGAGAAAAAGGAAGTAAAGTCCTACCTTCCTTTGTGCACTTGTTAACATATTAGTTACTTCATAAAAGTCATTATTTATTAACCTATACAAAGCTATAAAATTATAAAATTTCTAAATGACAAAAACAATATATAAAACTGTGTTTCTTCTATTCCAACGTTAAATTATTATGTACGCATATTTCTTTAAAATGCTAAAGACTTGAACCTAACAACAGATAACAATTACAATTAAAAAAAAAAAAAATCTCTTCCTTGTTGGTAGCAACTAGTTTGTAGTTTCTTTCACTCAGCTTATCTTTATGTTAAATTCTTAGGAGATCTTATATTTTAGGTATATGTTCTTAAATATTTATTTGTGCTTTTTTATTAACAGAGCCAGAAACTGGAAAGCAGAATTAAATAATTATGTATTCTTTTAGGTAACTGAATAGTATTTCCAACTTTGAGTATTTATTTAACAGTGTGCCCATTTTTATGTAAATATACAATCCTCAATAAACACTACATTTGAGCCGTTTTTAAATAGGAGAGATGAGCTTCGTATAGCGTATTTCAAACAATGGCTTGTATTTGTGTGACTGAGACCTATTTCTCAAACCCTGGACAGTGCCTGCGGCATAACAGGTACTCTACAGAGGACTGGTGAATGAATTAGAGCACCTGAAATAAAACTGCAGCTCTGGCCTCATTAACCAAATGAGTTGTCAACCTATACAACTACATGCTATAAAAACAACATGACACCTTTTCCAGAAATGTATCCTCTCTAAAAACACAGAAGCTGACCCTAAGATAAAGACAATCATCACACCAGAAACAGAACCAGAGATTCAGAGTTTGATTCAATAGGGAAGAAGAACTCAGTAATTTGCTCACAAGAGGACAGAAGAGGTCATATCTATTGAGATTATAAATTGGCAAATATTTCAGTTTATTCATTAATATCAAAATTCTATAGCCAGAACACTCACAAACTAGTTGATAATAAAATTATACTCATTTTGGTGAAATCATCGTGTCTTTAAAAATAGGAAGAAAAAATCCCAATATAGCAAGCAGGAAAGATGTGAGCTTATAACACAGGCTAACTAGACGAAAAACGATTCAACACAAACAAACAAACAGCACAAAGCTTTCACATCTTGTACGTGAAACAAAAAACTGGTTTTCCAACTGGCAAGTGAAAATACATACAAAACACACTGAGAATAAATGGCAGCCATTAAAAAAAATAATATAAAAGAAATACCATGAGATGTCTGGTAAATCTGAGGTCCAAGAAAGAATAAATGTCTTCACAAAACCTGCTATCCAGAATAGACCTAGAAATCAAGTGAACATAGGAGTATTAAGCTGTTTTTAAATGGCATAAACTTATAGGTACTTCTGTCTAACATGGCACCTAAAAACCAAAGGGACTCATGCAAAGACAGCAGCTAATTTGTAAAAAGATAAATTTATTTTTTGTTGTTTTTTTACATAAATAAATGTAAACACAAATAAAGGCAACAATTAAAGCTAGAAACCAAATCAAACTACAGATATTGGTAAAAATACAGTATTTAAAGCAAATTTAGCAAAAAAAGGGCAACAATACCAAAACAAACAAAACCCTAAAGTAGGGAAAACAAGATAAAAGGCAAGGAAAAGCCATTAAATTAGTAAACACTCTATCAGGAAAATTGGAAGACTGAGGCTGCTTTTAAAACCATGTTAATTAAAAAGTGCAGAAAACACAAATACCATTGAAAAGGTGAATACAATACCTAAAGACAGAAAGGATAAAAATGAGAAAACTTTTTTTCTATAATTACAAATAAAAGTGTTCAATCTAAAGTAATCTCTTTGAGGAAAGAATCATTTATTATTATCTTTCTGTCCTTTATTAGCCCAATAAATATTTAAAATTAACTCAATGTTTGTATTTTGGACACTTATCACTAAGAGAATAAGCAGATGAATTTTTGGCTGAATTACTAACAGAAATTACATAAAGAAAGTTGAAACAGGGGGTTCCCTGGTGGTGTAGTGGCTAGGCTTCAGCACTCTCAATGCTGTGGCCTGGGTTTGATTCCCAGCCAGGGAACCAACAACAACAACAAAGAAACTTGAAAGAAATTGTGAGGGATCAAATACCAGAGAATTCGTTACAAATTAAACTGCCCTCATTATTCATTCAAGACTTTTTATTTATAGCAGCAGAATAAGGCATAATAAAAAGAATACTGGTTGTTCACTATTCTGGGCTTCAAGTGGAAGTAGGTTAGGTGGATAATCTGAGAGTTTAAATCTTACACTGCAAGTACATTAACAGATTATTTCTAATAATGAAAACAAAAAATAAATTTTAGATTCTAAAAAGCTAAAAAAAATAAAACTGACAACAGAATAAATTATGTATTTCTCTAAATGGGTTAATATTAGTATCAGACAGTGCTCCATGAGCACTTACCTGATTGATACACAAACCTCCCCAACTAGGGGTTATAAAAGTTTTAATAAATACTGAATGCTTACAATGCTTAATCTTTACAATGAGCCTATGGTGTAGGTATATTTATTATTCCTATTTTACAGATAAAGCAGAAAAGTTAAACTTGTCCAAAGTTCCATAGCTAATAAATGACAGAATCAGGATTTAACAGTCTGATTCTACAACCTACACATTAGTTTGCCTGAAATTAAAATATGCCAGATGGCTGATAAAATAAATAATGTAGAATTTACAGTTATGGGGAAAAATCTGACAACTGCCTCTCTCAAAAAGAAGAGAAATTAAATAAATACGTAAGTATCTCCAGAACATCTGGCACACTAAATGAAAGAACACAACAATGCATTAAAACATTACAAAGTAGAGATGCATAGGCTCAAAGTCTAAAATTTGTGTTTAAAATATTTCAGGGATGATGCAAAGTACATAATAAAAGGATATTCAAGTTCCCTATTATTTTCAGGAACAAACACATACCTCACAAGTGAATTGACGGCAACCCATTAATTAAGGAACCCATGCTCCAAATTTGAGATTACTAATGAATGCCTAAGTATATTCAATTCCTTATACTCACATATGGAATTATTTGATAAGCAAAGACCACCTATCTAACCAGTTAAATTTTAACTTGAGTCTTCTCTAGCAACCATTTGGTTCCTAGAGACAAAGAATTTCATCAATTAAACTTACATTCTAACACAGAAGCATCCAACCTTTTGGCTTCTCTTGGCCATATTGGAAGAATTTTCTTGGGTCACACATAAAATACACTAACACTAATGACAGCTGATGAGCTAAAAAAACAGGTCACAAAAATAATTTCAATGTTTTAAGACTTTGTGTTGGGCTGCATTCAAAGCCATTCTTAGCTGCAGGATAGACATGCCTGCTCTAGTACTTTAATAGCAAATAAAATCTCTAAATAAATCTGTCTTCTTGTAGCCAGAATTAATGATGATAGACCTACTTGAAAAACAGAAACCTATATATAAAATGCAATATTCAAAAAGCACATTTTCTTCTTCAATAAGAGTTTCACAGAGTTCTAATGTATCATATTTAGTAAAATTCCAACCAATTATTACTACTTAAATTCAATATCAAAGTAGTAACACTTCCGCTTTCACACTCTGCCACTTATTAACAATGATTAATTATTCTCATGAAGCCTTACTTCCTCATTTGTAAATAGGAATAATCACAGAATATAGTATATCTGAATTGTTTCAAGGACTGCATGTGGCACTCAGTTAAGTGTTCGCAATGATTACCACGTAAAATTTCTGGGAATCAGATAATTAGGGAAAGTCCTCAAAAACTGAGTATAGGAGAATAATTCTCAGTTATTGTAAAGTGCAAGTAAACTATTAAGAATTCCTGATCTATTCCAAAGTCCATTCTCATCCATAAAGGAGAAAGGATGCCTTTGCACTAGACTGCAAATTCAGAGAATGTGACAGAAATTGTTTCACTTAAAAACTAAACAGAGAAACCGCTTTATTACAAAGTCCAAACACACTGTTTTGGTTATTTTCTTAAACTAAAAACCTACATACAGAGTAACGGTTATAATACATAGGGCATCTAAACCCTGAAATACTTTTTCTGCAGAATTTTTGTTAAAACAGATTGGCTATGATAAAATTAAACTCTTTAAAGAATAAATCAATGACAACCTTTATGATATTATTCAATAACACCATTCCTGTACAGTCAGGAACGAAGCACTTTTCCCAAATCAGCCAGAAATTTTTTGAATTCTAAACTGGCTTACCTTGCAATGCAGTTTACCTTATCTTTAGCTCACTAGAGATTTGATATTAGAATCAAAGTAAATTAAAGTATTTAAAAAAGACCTTTAAAAGAATACATGAACACAAGAAGTGAACCCAAATGTAAATGATACACTTTGATTTTTAAGGGTGTGTCAATGTTGGTTCACTGAATGTAACAAATGTACCTTGATGATGAGAAATGCTGAAGGTTGGGAAGGCTGTGTCTGTGTGAGGGGAGAAGGCATGTGGGAATTCTGTACTTTCCACTCAGTTCTGAAGTGAACCTAAAATTACCCTAAGAAATAAGCACATTAATTAAAAAAATACATTTGTGAATATGATACAGTGAACTATTTGGCATTATATAATGGGGTATCATTCTTTCACCCAGGGCTTTTGGGAAACTATTCTAAACACCAATTCTGCAACCACTAAAGTACTGGTACATTCTTCTACCACCACTTCAAGTTAAAGTAATTAATTTCAATACTATCCAGTTTTTTAATGCACCATGCTATTATTTTTCAATAGTATTTGTCATGCCCCAAAGTGTTTCAGATCACTAAACTGTATTCGTAGTGTGAAATAGTGAAACGTGGCCATTTATGTAGGTAGCAATTCAGTGGTTGACATGTGGTTAGATCAAAGTCTACAGGTAAAAATATACAATTTCTTTTTACTACACACACACTCCTGTTCTTAGAATGAGTTTAGTCTTTGTCCATACCTGACAATATAAAGAAGTTATTTCATTTTAAAAGTTACTTATCCCCACTTTCTACTTAAGCCCACAATTACATACCTTAGAATGTACTGTTCAATAAACAAATGCAGAAGAAAAAAAATATCTTCAAACTTAAGAATCACATCTTCCCCAAATCCTGAAAATATTACTTTTCTATACAAAAGTAATGAGTGTTGTAAAGTATAATATCACATACTTCAATGGGCTCTAAAACTTCCTTCAGTTAAAAAAAATTATCTACATGAGTAATTTTTACATTGTGCTCTCAACAGTCCTGAGAGAGTTGGGGATTGAGATAGGAGAAAACAGAGTCAGATAAATTACACCCCCAACTTACGAAAAAAACAAAACAAAACAAAACAAAAAAACAAAAAACCAGAGAGAGAGAGACAACATGTTCTGCAGATTTAAACGGAAATTTGTCAAGCTGTATATTCTACATGGTGACTACAAAATGGAAAAATAATATGAAATGGAATACTACTTAGCAATATAAAGGAGCAAATTACTGATACATATGACAACTTGGATAAATCTCAAGGAAATTATGCTGAATGAAAAAAAACAAGCCAACCCCAAAAATGTCACATACTGTATAATTCCATCCGTTTATATAACATTTTTGGGTGACAAATCATACAAATGTAGAACATATTAGTGTATTTATAAGAGGGCAACACCAGGGATCCTTGTGGTTATGGAACTGTTCTATATCTTAACTGTGGTAGTAGATGCAGGAACATACTCATGCTATGAAAATGCAGAGAACTAAATACACACACGCACATGTGCGCACACAGAGGAGTAAAAGTTAAACTGAGGAAATCTGAAAATGGGTTGACAGTATCAATGTCAGTATTCCGGTCATGATATTGTTTTACAGTTTTACAAGATGCTGCCATTGAGGAAAACTAGGTAAAGCCTATACAAAATTTCTCTGTATTATTTCTTACAAATGCATGTGAATCTACAAATTTAAGTTTAAAAATAACATTAAAATGGTGTCTTCAAACTTTTGAGTATTGATAGAAACTTTCCTACAAATGAAATCTTACACAGCAATCTAAGCATCTATTTTGAAAAAATAGTTTTAATCTCATATGCTTTTCCCACTGATTGCTAATGTCAACTTGAAATGTTAAGGAGGCCACAGCCAGATATAATGGGAAAAGGCCATAAGTGATTAGTATGTCTGCTAACAGGTACAGCATATATGCCTCATATTTGCTATGTCTGTGGTTAAAGAGGGTAGCAAAGATATATCCCTGCCTGCACTTTCCCCACATACCAGTTAAGTTCCTAAGGCTTCCTGGAGAATAGCTTGATTATCTCTGGCTGAAAGAAAATACTGACTCAATATGTGACATGAAAATTTTATTTCACCAGTAAATTCCATTAGTTCAAAGGCAGAAGAGAAAAAAATACTCTTCCAAAAAGTAGTGTTAAAGTTTATTGTAATTAAAAATAAAATAAAACAACAAAACCCCGCCATTATCTTTTAGTTACTCAACATTAGATTATCAGGCTGTTTCATTTTTGCTTTTTGTTAGCCTTCAAATAAGTATGCCACCAGGTAAGAGTGTATACTTCTTGACTGAAACAAAGTTGGCAATAATTTTATTCTGATTCTTTAGTCTAGCGGTTCTCAACCTGTGGGTCGCGACCCCTTTGGGGGTTGAAGGACCCTTTCACAGGGGTCGCCTAAGACCATTGGAAAACACATATCAGATATTTATATTACGATTCATAACAGCAGCAAAATTACAGTTATAAAACAAAAATAATTTTATGAGAGTCACCACAACATGAAGAACTGTATTAAAGGGTCACGGCATTAGGAAGGTTGAGAACTACTGCGTCTAATCTCAAGTAAAACAATATCCTCATTATCCAGAATTAATATTTCTTATCACTATTTCAAATCATTTCTTTTAGACTAGAGAACTTGAGTCCTCTCTTCTTTCCCTATCTAAAAGCAATGTGCATCAAATCTAATTATTAGGATTTAGACAAATCTTTCCAATCCTAGTGTCTACATTTCATCTCAGACCTGGGCTACCAGAATAATTTTCTAAGCAGTCTCCCTCTCTTTTCTATAATAACTTGATCTTTGGTTTGAGAATTGTTGGTTCTCAAACACAGATCCACAAACTGCTAATTTTCATATGCCTGGGGTTAGCTGTTGAAAATGACATATTCCTAAGGCTCACCCCAGAGATTCTGATTTAGTAGGTCTGTGCTGTGGCCTGGATGTGTGTGAGTGTGTGTGTGTGTGTGTGTGTAGGGGTGAGGGGGTGATTCCCTCCAGTGTTCTATTTTAGAACTGCTTAAACACTGAACAGAATATACTTCAAACTCCTCTACTTTCCTAACTTAGCTCTTTTCAAAAAAGCTCACAGTAATTACAGTCAAGTTCCTAATCTTGACATTATCAGGCTACCTTGCTCCATTCTAATATTCCAATATATAAATCTTTTGATTATACCAGTCTTTTTGCTATTGTTGGCACATCCTTGCTCATCCCCTTCAAATTTTCTAGTTATTTCCCTTTACTTATATTCATCCCACCCAGTAACAATCCTATTAAATATTCAAGGATCACTTAAACAAATACTTCCCTGAAGCCTTCTCAATTTTACAAGTTAAACATCTCTGCCACAAAAACTAGCTTTGAGGTCTGTAGTAGATCAACCTCCTGAGGGCTGTTTCCTCATCTATGAACAAAAATCTGACTAAGTTAACTCAAAACACTATTCCAGCTATAAAACTTAACTCCACACCAATCTCTTCCCTTTGCAACATCCTAAAGAACACATCACTTACATTTTTTAACCACTGATTTATATTTGACATATTACTTTGAAACAGCTAATTAGATGGATATATTCCACAATTAGACTGTGTACTTCACCTTATGGCAAGCACTAAGATATTTACATATTAGCTCTTAAATCCTAGGTGTGGTGGCTAAGATACCAGCTAAGTTATTCTTGATTAAAACACACTTTTGTCTCATTAACACATTCAATTCCCTCCTCCCCTTTTAGATGAATATATCTTTAAAACAAAACAATATAAAACAAAAACCTGCCACTGAAAAATGTGATTCATCTTCTAGAATCCTTTTTGTTTTTTTTCTAATTGCTTCTCTTTCCCTTACTAAGTTAAAGTGTGGTTGTCCCTCAGTCCTCCCCATTATTACTCTGCATCCATGTTGGATTTAATCATTCATTTCTGTTTGATTTCTTAGTCCCAGCCATCTACTGCAGTGATGTCCAACCTTTAGGCTTTCCTGAGCCACACTAGAACAACTGTCTTGGGCCACACATAAAATACACTAACACTAATGACAGCTGATGAACTTTAAAAAAAGGTCCATGCATAATTTTTATAATGTTTCAAGAAAGTTTACAAATTTGTGTTGGGCCACAGTCAGAGCCGTCCTCGGCCGCATGTGGCCTGCAGATTGGACAAGCTTCATCTACAGATATGCGGTATATCTATTCAAATATCCTCTGTCACTGAAAAAAATCAAATGTTCAAACTGAGTATTTTTCACACACCTTCCACTCTATTTCTTATTTGTACCCCATTAGTACTCCAGTTCTCTTTTTATCCTCCTTTTATCTAGTCCCCTATTATATTTGGTTACTCAGTCTTCTATGCCTCCCAAGTATTTCATTCTTCTCTGTTTCCGCGGCATCCACCATCATCTTTATCATCTGAATAATTTCCAATAATCAACCACCTTTCCAGCTTGTCACCATCAAGTTCTGAGTTAACTTACCTCCAAATATTTGAAGAAATCTTTAATGTTACTGAAGCATTTCCCCCTCGGAGTAGGGCAACTATTCTGTTATTTCAAAATATAATAACTTCAAATTCATTTATTTAACATGTTTATCAAGCATATACTACGTTCTGGATACTGCTCTAGGAGCTGGGCAACGAGCAGTAAACGAAATTAGCTTGCTCTTAGGGTATCTGAAATGAACTACGGCAATCTAATACAATCAAGGGGATCTTAGAGTACTAAAATAACTGACTTCGAGCAATGATTTGTGTATTCTCATTACCTTGCCAAGAATTAGTCCTTTATAAGGATCAATAGAAAGCTATGATGATTTTCAAATCACCTGAATTTGAATTCTCGATCACTCTTTGGCTATGTGATCCTCACTTTTTCTAGGCCTTTCATGAAATATGAGGAAGATTTCTACCTCCCAGAATTGCTGTAAATAAGATTTGTAACACTGCAGGTACTCATTTATGAATGCTAGTTGTCTTGCCCCTTCCAATTAAAGGCATGAAGCTATATTAGTCAATCCAATCATAATTTAATCAATTCCAATCACAATACTGAGGCCACTCAAATGGTGAAAAAAACCAGAGGCTCTATTCCTGTATCTGAAAAGTTACCTTAATATTCCACATGCATTGGGGGTTCCCTGGTGGTGTAGTGGCTAGGCTTCGGCGCTCTCAACACTGCAGCCTGGGTTCGATTCCCAGCCAGGGAACCACCAAAAAAAATAAAATAAAATAAAAAAAAATCCACATGCATTTAAAATAATTACCATAAAAATCTTAAGACTAAAATAAGAGTGCTTTACTTTCTAAATATTTAACAGCTACAAATCAGCAAAAGACCAAAGTGAATAAAAAAAGAAAAAATACTTTCCATGTTTAAAACATCTACTTCCACAGCATGTTGCCCAGTACTTCAAATGCAAGACTTAAAGTATTTGAAGATCAACTTCTTCCTCTTCATACATTAATATAAATATGAAAACCAAAACCAAAATCTAGAAATGAAAGGCTAGTGTATTACAACTAGAATTGAAGCTTAGGGAAAAAAAATCAGTGCATCTTAATCCTCAAATATGAATTATGGAAGTAAACAGATATAAGACTCTATAAAGAAAAATACTCAGATATGGAAAGTTTATTAACTTACTATGTGTCTTATTCAAAACAGGGTTTTAAAGTAGCCTATATCTTGTTCAAGGTACATAATCATCGAAAGTTTACAATGAAGGGACAAAATAAAATGTCAAGAATGAAATTGGTATAGATACAATGAGTGATTAAGTGACTAGTCTCATATTTCCTATGAGAGAGGCTACAACTACTTTCACTTTCAAACTTCACTGTAAAGGCATTTCTGTGAAGAGGTTATGTAAAATGAAAGATAATTCACATGTACTGAGCTGATCAGCCACTCTTGCAAAAGTCATTTGAACATGGAGAAAGAAATTAGTATGTGAACTGGGGACCGAACAAAAATACTTGCCCACAAATCCTTAATGAATCATTTACTTTGCGAGGTAAGAAGCATAAACCTTAAACTGCCTGTAAATGATAGTTTTAGGTTAAATCAGCAGAATCTTTTAAAATCTCCACTATCACTCTAGATCAGGGGTGTCTAAACTTTTGGCTTCCCTGGGCCATACTGGAAGAATTGTCTTGGGCGACACATAAAATACACTAACGCTAATGACAGCTGATGAGTTAAAAAGGTCAGTGTGTAATTTTTGTAATGTTTAAGAAAGTTTCCAAATTTGTGTTGGGCCACATCAAGAATTAAAAATTGGGGGTGGGGTAGGGTTGAATAAGCATGTCACACTATGTCACTCCCATAAACAAATTTTTCAGTAGCTCTCCTATAGAGTCCACACTCTTTTATCCTAGAATTCAAAACTCACCACACCTTGATTCCAATTTGTAGTATTATAATTCCAATTCAAGACTCATCCAAATAACACATAGGTTCTGGAAACCAACAGATCATCTTGAATTGGGATGTACAGAAGCACTAAATATAGTCTGTCACATGACACTGCACAAAGACCAGTATTCCCTCATCCACAGAATCCAAAAATAGTGTCCTGGAGTCCGCATGGTTTCTCAGAAAAGTACAAAGCACTAAGCATCAGGACCTAAACTTTAATCCTTGATCAACTATTATTTAACTATATTACCTTGGGAAAATTATTTAACCTCCCTGAGGTTTATTCTACTTGTAAAATAAAAGAGCTAGAATAGTGTAAAAAATGCCAATTCAAGGTTCCACTACATGTGATTATGTAGGTCTGGAATGTGACCCAAGCACCTTCATTTTAATAAGCACTCCATGTAAATAATACATGTTGTCCCTGGGCCACAATGAGAAACACTTAACAAAAGGATCTCACAAGTCAATTTTAATTCTAGTTTCTGAAACTCAGTCAATAAGGTGCTACTTCACATATCCAGGACAGTGGTTCCAGTCTAAAAGAAAATGCTTTAGAGTTTATCATGGGACTTGTTTTTTGCACCTTTCACTCAATAATTTTTTTTTTTTGTAAACAATGGGATAAGATTTGGTAGTGCTACAAACTGAACTTTCATGCTCTTAGAACAGAAACAGTTGATTCAAGTAAGTTTTAAACCAATTAAGCACCCACAAAATGCTAAGAATCTACTGTATTATCTCATTAATACCCATTATTCTGAAATATGCTTATCTTCACTTTCTCACAAGAAAATTTAAGTTTTAGAGAATATAATCTTCACTCTATAAGTATTCACGAGACTCAAAAATTTTCTTCGCCCAGTTTCTCTAAAAATTTCCTAAGAAATTAATTAATAATTTTTACTCAATATGTTACCCAGGGCCTGAATCAGTATGACATTCAAATTATCATCCTAATTCACTAGTAATATTCTGCTATCATGAACTGAAAATATGCCAATCTGACGAAAGCATTATAATGTAATTAAAATATAACAAGTTTTCCATGTTTCTTGTCCCTTCCTTGTCCTTCTGAACTTTTTCATAATGAGTACATATTTCTTTAAATACAGGGTTCCAAAAATCATACACAACTTTGTCCTAAGACTTATAGATGTTTGATGCTCTGCTGTATTAAATGTATCATTTCGTTAACGCCCATTTAAAAAATATTGACTTCCGTATCTGTAAAAACAGAACTTGTCTCAATGATTATAGAAAAAAAAATATTTTACTTGAAAAAAATTACTGAAGGATATTTTAAATGGGGGAAGTGGAACAGCACCATAATTAAAATACATAATTTCAGGCTTGATTTGGAAATCAAACTGCTACCATTAGTAGCACACCATAAAACTAAACAAGTATAAATAAAGGCTCATTTAGCAATAATTTAAAAAATTAAATGAGGAATTTGAATTACATCATTAAAAAGTTTAACTATTGCTTCTCGGCCTTTTGGCTAAGATTAAGTGTAAAAAAATTTAACAATCTAAGTACTTAATTTCTGTGTTCTGGATTTCAAATTAGACCAGCATTTAAGGAACTATATTAAATCCCTTTTGCCTGAAAAAGTATGCAGGAATGCTATATGATACTATCTAAATTATCTGTACTTTTCTTCCTTAAAATTTCTTATTTGATTAGAAAAGCAAGCCATATGCATTACAGAAAAACAAGAAGAGAAAAGAAAATAAAACTCACACAATCTCAATTACCCAGAAACAAACAACTACTAAAAAACCTTGGTGTACTTGCAGCCACCATAGCAAAAACTTATTTGGGAAAGAATCATCAATAGACACTAAGAGGAAAGTCTGAGGAGGAACAGAATATATATGCAATCTCAAACCATCTCCCCACAAATTACTTAATAGTGGCAAAATGAGAAACACTAACTATACAATGGACAAACTACTCAACACCTTAACCAGGCAATCAAAATGAACATACTGGTATGGAGCAAAAAAACAAAACAAAACAAAAACCAAAAAAAAAAAAAACAACTCCAGTGCATCCAGATGGTAGAAAAACACTATTACTTGTCTAGTATTCCCGCCAAAAATGCAAAATCTGAATAAATCATGAAGGAACCTTAGAAAAAACCCAAACTGAGGGGCACCATGTAAATATGCCAATATCATGAAAGACAAAAACCGAGGAACTGTTCCAGACTAAAGAACACTAAAGGGGGGAAAAAAAAACCCCAAAACCACTAAAGAGATCTGAGAATTAAATGCAATCTGTGATCCTGGAGTGGCTACTGCACCAGAAAAAATGCTTATAAATGACATAATTGGGATAACTGATGAATGGACAATAGACTAGGTAAAAGTCTTACCGTACTTTGCTGTGTATAACACACGTTTTGCCCAAATTTGTGAGGGAAAATAAGAATGAACATTAACATGAATAGTACTAATTTCATAACTATATAAATGTTTTTAATTCTTTTATTTATGCTTATGAGTTAGTTAAAAGTATAACTCTAGACATCAACAATGATAACTGTATGCAAATAACCTGAAATATAACTTTTATATAAAAAAATTTCATACATAAGATTGTTTGTAATATGTTAAAAAATAAATGCTAAAATTCCTTTATAGTACAAAAAACAAGTACCTAAACATAAACAAATAAAAATCTGAATTAAAAAATTAAAACTAAAGATTTTTTTCCCCTGGAAGTTTGGGCCCCAAATGTGGTTGTGCATTATACACGGCAAAATACGGTATATCAGTGCTAAATTTCCTGAGTTTAACTACTCTGGTTACCAAAGAAAAGATGTTGGTTCTTAGGAAACGCATACTTCAGTATTAAGGGCTATGGAAGACATGATGCAGGCAATATACTTGCAAATGATTCAGAAAAAAAATTGTATGTACAGCGAGAATAATAAAGCAAATCTAACAGAATGTTAAAAATCAGCAGATCTGGGTTAAGGTCATAAGGGAAGTTTTGTATTATTCATGTAATTTTTCTGTAACTTTGAAACTATTTCAAAATAAAAATAAAACACAACAAAAAAACTTGGATTATTTTAAAAGCATTCCTCAATATACTTATGTATATTTACATATAATATTTGCATTTTTAAAAATAGAATCATTCGATACTAATTATTTAGTTTTGGAGGCCTTCTCAACTACACCTGCGAAAAAGGCAACTGTTTTCAGATGAATTAGAGGTGTCTTTCTCTGACTCTCTATCCAAGTAAACTCCCCCAGACATACCATAAATAACTACCCTACCACAATCTCCAGTCACAGCTAATTAGAAGATGAAGATGGAAGGCAGTGGCTCTCTGACACCTTGCCAATTCTTGTGAGCCCAATTGTACTTCAAATAAGTTCTGTGAGATTTCCCTACACTCAAGCCTTATAACATCTTTTACTTAGGCTAGTTGCAGCTGATTTGTTTCTTGTATCCAAACAAGCCCTAAAACAGCAGGCTTTTGAGAAGTAGAAATACATGGTGCAAGACAAATAATAGCTAATTTAATCTTTTGTCTGCTTTGTAAATATTTTGGTGCAAGCTTAATGGTAAGATGCAACAAGCCTGTGTCAATTCAACCAATTATACAGCTTCCTTTAAAGAGAAGCAGAAAAGCTAGTGATTCCAATAGAAGTTATCTTATTTTCTGGAGAAGAGTTACTATGTTATCAGAACCTCAGATCCCCATCAATTTATGGCTACTAAAGCACAGTTCTAATCATTCATAACAGTCACATCAAGAATCTTCTCATCTTCTGCCACATCATTAAAGAGGAAATGTGTTTTGAAATTCCTGAATCTTGTCATTCTTTAGGTTAAACAATATAAAACAGGATAAGAGAAATTCAAGAGATCTATCAACTCAAAAATACAAATCAGGGAACTACCCCCCCCAAAAAAAAACTATCGAATTTCTCTATTAGTCTATAAAATAAAAAAAGTTGGAAGACTGTTATCTTTCTCATATACAGTCTCTTGATATGTGAACTTTTGAAAAAATAAAACTGTCTTCCTGACAATATCCTAAGTGATAATGGTTAATTCTTTTCACCACATTCCTCATTTTTCACTAAAAACCATTGACACTGGACTTTACCTTATTCTTAGACCAAGCAGTGAAAAAAATGGGAATCAGGGTAAATTCAGTTTAAGTCTTTAACTAAAAATTATGTTTTAAATACCCTATTCTTTGAAAACAAAAGTCAACAGATTAAAAAATTAAAAATCTTTCTGGTCTCAGAGAAAACATCAGATAATGTAATTATGTGAACTTGAACTTTATCTTATAAATACCACAAACCAAAACTAACTCGATCCCATTGTTGTATTCCCTTTCTGCCACAGGCTCAGATCTTTTATGCTGCAGCCACATTGGCTAACATAGGTGTTATTACTTGATATTATCTTTCTCAACAACAAACTTCAGGACCAAGAATGTTTATTACCTTGGATTAACTCTAAATTGAGCAATCATGTACGAGTTGCTAGAAAATTATCTCTTTTTTTCATTTGTATAACTAGAACAAAGAAAGCTGCACAATTATTTCTTTCTCATGTTACCTGTATACAGATCCTTTCTTAAACCCAGATTTCATATTTAAAAGTTTTAAAATGCAAAAATATTGTAATTAAAAATGAACAATTGATTATTATATTATAGATTAATTTACCCATTAAAAGGTATAATGTGTGTTTTGATAGCATCTTAATACAGCACATCAATGCAACAGGTCAAACAGCTTAAATAATTTAGGCAAAGGACCAAATCAGATTTCTGATAAAAGTTGTAAAATTTACCCAGAATACAAACTGGCTTTCCTAAACTGTCTACAAATAAAATTTGACTTATGAACTGTCCACAGGAAAAAAAGAAACTGATTTCATATTAAGTGAAAATATGTATTAAGTGAAATGTAAGAACAACTGTTTTCTTGACTCTGATTTAAGTAAAAAGCATACTAGTCACCAATGATTAATAAAAACTTCTGAATTCTTATACAAATACATCTAATTAACTTAGTCTGAGTCACTACCATTTGATTTTGTGTGTGTGTTGGCGGGTGGGGGGGTGGGGGGGGTAGTTCCCTGGCTGGGAATCGAACCCAGGCTGCAGTGTTGAGAGCGCCAAAGCCTAGCCACTACACCACCAGGGAACCCCCACCATTTGATTTTTAATGCAACACTTACCATAAGTGTTCACAATAACAAAAAAAATTTTTTTCTTATGGTTAATTTCTACCTCTTTATAAAATACTCATTGTTTAATTGCAATAACAAAAATGTTTACAGGTAAATAGTGTCTACTTCAAAGTTAGTGCACTAAAAACAGTTTTCACCACAAATATTGTTTTTCCATATTAAGTAAATTTTTAGATAACACAAAAATATTATCCCTTACTATTAAGAAAAAAGATGAGGCTCCTCCCAACATGTGTACAAGAGACAGTAAAAGAGACAGTAAGCCATTTCAATTTTAAATCAAGCCTAAAGGCTAACATTTATATAGCAATATCTCACATAATATCCTTTTTATTTTGCCAGTCAACACAAAAAATTTTACCAAAAAGTAAAAATAATTCTATATTCAACATTAAAAAGTCTTACTGACTACAAGCATTTAACATTTATTCTAACACATCATGAAACAGTCCTCTAATCACCATGAATATTTGAGATGTAAATGTGTTCACTTAACCAAAAGCTTTAAATTCAACAAATAATTAAGCACCTACCATCTGCTAAGAATAAATCCTTTGAAGATAAAAGCTATTATACATTATTAAAATATTTTTTTAAAAATAAAGGTAACATCTTAAGAAAATTTCATACTAATATTTCTTAAGCAGTTTATGATAGCTCTTTATAGTCCTATTGGTTTTACACAACATATAAACACCTAATGGTAGTACACATTTAAGTCCCAGTAGTAACTTCCACAGAAGCAGAGCTGTTAGTATTTACATAATACACTTTTAAAAATAAAAACAAAAGTTTAAGTCTGATGCATGGAAAAAATATGTACATTATTCTTAGAAATAAGAAACCAATGTAAGTTATAATTTCACTAGGACCACGAAGGCATGTATTGAGGGGAAGAATTTCTCCTAATTTATTAACTGGCTTTTCTTTTCACTTCCTCATTTTTAGAGCCAAGAAGTCTTAGAACTTACTGTGGTATATATGGTAAAAATTCTCTCACTAGGAGGTGTGAGGAAGACAGCCAGCCAAAATTGTAGAAGAGTTATCAGAGACTGTTGAAGGGAAATGGAGAAGCCCTATAAAAGGTTCTAAATTTAAACCGAGATGAAAGGAATCCTATAACCTACACTGACAACAAAAGGGAAGTATGATCAAAATGTAGTCTCTAAAACTAGAATTCGCTCTCCAATTACATTATGATTTTCTACAAATTCACTTATACAAATAAAGAACTAATCCTTCAAACTCAGCTATCCTAAGAACAAAAACCATTTAACTAATTTTCCCCCAAGGGACCAAATGTTTCAAAACTCTCTGGAAACAAAACTTATACCCAACTTTTTTTGCCTTGACAACCCTAACTTAAAAGATAGATAGTCAGTTGGGGTGTACGTTAATAAAAACCACAACATTTATAGCCTTGATATTTATATAAAGTAACCATTTTAAAATAAAGTGCAATATACTAAAAAAAGCCAGTCTCATTTTACAGGAACCAAAATATCAAAACAAACAAAACCCAAAGCAACAAAGCAGGCCAGTATGAAGAAAACCAGTAGAGTAAAGACAGCTATTCTTATAATTTCTAACTTGATATTGCAAGTTTGAAGCCAAGTAAGTCCAAATGCTTTATATGTCTAAACCTGATCAAGGTCACTATCAAGAAACATGGGTATAGACAGTGGCTACATAAACCAAATTTCCCTAAGAGTATACTGATTTCCTACATTAGACAGTAAGTTTAAAGTACCAACCTTTGTGAACCATAATTCTTAACTACTTAGTCTTTAAAATAAATGCACAATCTTTACAGAGCAGTTAAAGAATCTAGACTTATAAAACTACTCAGAATATTATAAATGAATATTGACCCCAAATCCCTACACAAATTCTCCCATTACCGAGCCACATTTCATTTTATAATAAAAAATTTCAGAGATTCTAAGTATGGTTGTGTGTTCAGTCTTCCATGATTAAACTCCATATGTCAGTTATTGCTACAATTATTTTGTAGAATAGAAACTTAACATCAACCTAATTCATATATGAACTGCATGATTCTTATTCCATTGTAAATACTTTAGAGCAGAATTTGCAATAGAATAAGAGAATGGTGAAAGGGTGTATATACTCTCCAATCTTTTAAAGTACTACTGGATTGAAAAGCACTCATCTTTTTCAGTTGCTTCACAATCAGGAATGGTCATTAAATGCCATTAATGGTCCACTCACATCTCACTGCTTACTTCAGGCCAAAAAAATGGACTCCCACTACAGAAGGCAATTCTCATCACACTTTTAATTTTCTACCTCAATCTGTAAAATTGTGAAATTACCACAAAGTGGATTCAAGACCCTATTATGGTATGGCTTTTATTTAAAGTAGATTAAAACTAACTAAATTCTGCATCCCATAATAGGTAAATGGGCATGTTTGGTGGGGGAGGAGGGAGGGGTGAGGATCAAGAACTAAAGCCTTACTTTTTACCTATATAATATGATAGTATGTCATAAGACCATATTAAAAGGCAGCAAAGCATGGAACTTCACTTGACCAAATAAAATCACAATTAACTTAGAACATTCTTAAGGAATACTTAAATATATGGGAGAAATGGATACAAAAGTTAATAGTGAGAAGAATAAGCATCTCCACACCCTGGGAAGTAACAGGTTTAGGCTTGTTTGTACAGCTCCCTAAAAATTAATCTGAGAGAGTACAAAAACCAAAATTCATAAAATTGGTCAAGAGTTGAATGGAAAAGGTTTCACTCTAGATTATGTCTCCTCATACAAAACAGGCTGCACTCAATACACTTACTAAACATTTTAATTTACTTTGGCATATTGAATAAAAGATGCTTGCATTAAACCAAAAAACTATCATTTATCATGAAATATTGTTTTAATATTTAATAGCACCTAGCCTCATATTGAAATTTCTAAAGCTACCTGTTTCTATTTTTTTCAAAAGTGGTGTCATTTTATTTGCCTCTCAGGAAAAACCAATAAAATTCAGCAACTAAAACACAGTATTGTAATTTGCAGTAAAATCAACACATTTTTGCAAACGGTTTGGGGAAGAAAAAAGCCCAGTCTTTCATGTAAACATAATAAGCCTGTAATATGCTGCAGACAAACGCACTGCATGGGGTGTGGAGGACCCGAGCTGATTAGATTACCACAACATCAGCCTGGGGCCGCCATTTTTAGAATCTGTAAAGGACAAAAGAGGGAAATTTCACTTTTTACTCCCCATCTCGGAAATTAAAGGAAAAACCGGACTACTTTCTAATTAGGTATTGATGTCTCCAGCCTAGAGTTGAATGCACCTCACTTAATTCTTTCCAAGGTCTCCCGAACTCCAAACACCTTACGTTATTCACATCTCTAAACAGGGGGCAAATAGGAAAAACGGGGTTTACTCTAAAGCTAACTGCAGCGTTTTCTCTTTGAGTTTAAATTGTATCATTCTTAAGACAGTGTCTAGCAAGAATGGATCTCTACGGAACTAGGGCCAGTGGAAGAGAGCACCCCGGATTGTTTTTTTCTCTTCCCTCCCCCGTTTAGCACAGTGAACCGTTTGTTTCTCTTCTGTGTCTGCTGCCAGTGTTTGTGCCAATCCTTTGGTCCAAATAAGCTTTTCTGAAATGTGCCATATTGTGGATTCTAAGCCTCTGGTACAGTAAAGGACGGTGATAATGCAAGAAGAGTGGGGGAGGAGACTGAGAAGGCTGGGTACTGGGGTGACCACCTCAGGGGCGGGTTTACTTTCTCTCGGAGGGGATGAGGAACTGTCTGGGTCTTCCACAAAGGGAGATAGAGACCCAGGGCGTTCTCTTAACCCGCTTCGGACTGACGAGAAAATTATACCAGAGGCTGCTAGTTAAGACATGGAAGAAGAAAATAAGGCCTATAGAGTTTTTCAGCACTTGAACAAGATGCAATGGAGGAAAGGAAGGACTGGCAGCTCCTGGGACCACTTCGACATAAACCCTACCAACAGTCACAAGCCTCCCTCTTCACCCAAGCGGCCTTAACCTGCTGCCAAGGAGGAATGCGCCCCCTCCCTACCTCCTACTCTCAAGGGGGTTTAACTGCCAGTTTCCCCTTACCCAACCCTAAAACCCGCCATAATGCTCCCTTTCTAAGGACAAGGAAGAGAAAGGATAAATTCGATTCCAACAAGCAACGTTTTGCCTCAGCCAAGACACCTGAGAGTCAACATCGACTCTCCCTTCCAGGATAAAGATGAGAAGGCCCCCCTCCCCCTTGAAACACACGTCCCTCCACCCCACTAACCTCATGAACTCCCAAGGAGATGACAGGTACTGACCTGTGATGTTCACACACCAGACTCCTGAACCCCGTTATCTGCTTAACCTCCAAGGAGTCTCTCCACACCTCCACGATCAGACGACCCCCTCGACAGCAGCCACTGCGGACACAGGACCCGGTTCCACACAACCCCTCCCCAAATAGCAGCGCACAGCCTCTTCACCAGCGACCAAGGAGTAAGGGAGGGGCACCCAGATAGTCAACAGGAACGCAGAGGCGACGGCGAGGCTGCTGAGAGTGTCTTTGCCCTCTCTGTTGCCGCTGCCGAACTCAGGTACAGTCTCCGACTTGGCCCCCTGCGCCCGCTCAGTGTCACTGCCTCTCTCTGGGAAAATGGCGGCGACGGCGACGGCGGCCGCGGCGGCGGCCGCGGCAGCCGCGGCGGCAAGTGCACGGGCCCGCCCGCCCCGCTCTGCAGGGGCAGAGTGGGAGGGGACGAAGCTGCCCGCCGCCATTTTGCTTGTGGGCTGCCGCCTGCTGTTTCCTCTCCACAGAGGCTCGAAGATTGCCAACTGGAGGCAGAGAGGTGAACAGAATCTCCGTCTTTTTCACAACAGATGCTTTCAACAATTCACGGAAGGTTTGGGGAAGTTTCGGTATTTGGCAGGAGTGGTTCTTCAGTCTTTTTCCCTGAGTGGCCCTCAAGTCTGGATATCGGTGAGCTAGCTTGGGCACGCCACTACTGGGTGGAAGGACGATGACAGTAAGCCCTGGAAACGACTTCCTCCTCCCAGCATCCTCCTGAAGCAATGCACTTTCTCACTCCTCAAACCAACTCAGTCCCTGCCTTCCCTTCCCCCTCCCCACTCAGGCCTCCAGCGCAGGGTGAACTCAGTTAGGGTGTAAATCGCGCCCGCTAGGGGCTGAGGTGGCTCCAGTGCGCAGGCTCCGGGGACCAGATAAAAGCGGAGCTGGTAAGTCTGGCGCCGTCGCGATGGAAGAGCGAGAAACAGAAGAGGTCGGGGGGGAGAAGCAGCAGGGAAAATACAGCCACTGTCAACGCCGCCTCCTTGCTACCATGTATCGGGGTAAAAAGATGCCGTTGCTGTCGGTGCAGTTGCCGTTGCTGCCTTCTACTTCTCTTGGCCTGGGGGAAGGATTTCCCCCCTACGGGACAACGTGTGGGGAGGGGAGCGGGAATTCCTTCATGTGGCGGTAATTCAAGGGGGGAGGGACAGAGAGCCCATTATCTCGAAGAAAAAAATGTGGGAGGCCGAAGAATAACACAAGGGTTTCCCCACTAAAATGGCATGGGCATGGCGACTCTGACTCTTGTTTTCTGGGCCTTTTCCCGAAATGGCGGTTTCCGCCTTCTTGTCCCACAGCGACCCTGAGCGTTTGGTGAGCGGAGTGGGGAGAGGCAGAGGCGGTCCGTGTAGCCAATCA
>PVJL010001506.1:66316-258731 GCA_004026885.1 Lyroderma lyra | reverse complement strand
AGAGAGGGAGAGAGAGAGAGAGAGAGAGAGAGAGAGAGAGAGAGAAATAATCCAAGAGCCAAGAAACATGAAAAGCAGGGACGATGGAAACAGATACCCCCATTTTCAGGTGCAATGATGGGGTATCCCCAGACCTATACCACAGGTGTTCCTTTGGGTCACAGCCAAGTGTAGTAACAGAGAATGGGAGCAGGTACGTAATTACTTCAGGCACCGCTCCTGCATCACTGTGATTTCCTGCACGACGGGTGGCTCTTCTCCCGGGGACGGCGTGGCCCCGTCTGGGAGCATGCTCAGTGCTTGTTGTCTCAGCATGCCCAAGGCCGACTGCTGCTGGTCCAGCTCCAGGAGAATCCTGTCATGATCTTCGAGAAGAGCGACGAGTTCTGCTTTCGAGGCTTTCTCTGCTGAAGTTCCAGGTAATTTATCTTGCAACTGGTCAATCATTTCAGTGGCTTTTTTAACCTGATGAAAAAATGTACATACTATGAAGCTCAACAATACATTAACTGAAAAAATAGGGCAATTCCAACACATGCCACATCTGACACAAATGCATCGAAGCATTGAAAGATGATGGTGCAAAGTCTAAATTTCAGGAAACTAAAGCCTGAACAACCCTAACAGGAAAGGAAAGACCATCTCCACAGTGCTGGGCTCAAAGCTTGAGCCTCACTATAACATCAGGGCAATCAGAGACGCATAGCATAGAAAAAGGTTTTCATTTTGTTTTTAAACTAAAAGACAAATGAAAAACTCCTGCCAACATTTATTTAAGTTAACATGAATGTGCCTCTTTGAGTTATACAGGAAGAGGGGGCTTAAAATATTGAACCCTACTTAAAAGATGAAAGAAGTTAAATACAGCATTTGGGAAATGAGTTAAATTCTTGTTCATTTCCAAGTCAAAGAAGAGATATCAGGTGCTTTTCAGGGCTGGGCAGGAAACTTTCAGGAAGAGTTTTACCAAATGGGGGAAAGCGGGCTTGTCCTCTTTTCAGAATTTAATTCCTTAGTTTTCCTACTAAAATAACTGGACCTTGACGTAGGACTAAATTGGAGGCTGCATATTGTACTTTGTTTCATAGTGTGGTTTCCGTGTCACTGAAATAGAGATGTAAAGAAAAGGCTTTTTATTGCCACGAGGCCAAGTGCACAAGAAAGATAAAAACACTGCTTTTCGAGGTGCGTCTTCCTGAGCGAGGGGACCACAGTGTGAGCCCACCGATAACGGAAGTTACCTTATCGTTAAAGTTCGTCCACTCGTTCACGGCATCTTCCAGGATCTTCTCCTGGTCCTGGGCCACGGCGCGGAGGCGTGCCCAGCGCTGCCACACCGTAGCCATCGACCTGCTTATGGCTGCTTTGCTGGCATCATTTCCAGATTGTTCCAGAGGCGAAGTTTTATCCTCTAGAGCCACAATTTTCTCATGGAAAGAGTTAACTAGTGACACTAAAGCCTGGGGTGGGGGAGGAGAAGAGGGAGGGGGGAAGAAATTTTTTTTCAAAGCTTCTATGCATTTGGGAAAGCTCAAAAGTACCTGCAAAAGGAAATGTTCCCACATAGATTCACTTCCCTCTAGTAACTCCTACTTACACACTGAATTCTTAACTGAGTGAGGCTTGGGTTTTTTAAAAAAGAGGTAAGGTGAGTATTTATTAAAAACAAAACTTTATTTGCTGCTGAGATGACAGTCTCCCACTTTTAAAGAGCAGCAAAAATATAAAGGAACTGAATTTAATATTTAAGGAAGTTATATTCTACCATATATTGTTGTGATATACTGAGGGAGCCAAAAAACGTATAGACATCTTAAGAAAGAAAAAAAATTGTATTAAAATTGTAATACTCCATATATACGGACAACAAAAGCTGAACACAAACCATGTTTGACTTCTGTAATGACAAGAGGTGCCTAACATAGTTACCATCAGTGTCCAGACGAACCACTGCTTGAGCAACGCTGACCAAAAGAGCCCATTTGTATCACTGAATATGCCATTCCAATTTCTTCCTGCATTACTGCCAGTGTAGCCCGTTTCCTAGGGCACACCACATCCTTTAAGGTTGCCCACAGGTAGAAGTCAAGAGGAGTTAAGTCAGAAGAATGTGGGGGGAAACTCAATCTCAAATTTCAAATACCACTTCAAAATGGTCTTGCGCTCCTCGCATGACAACTGTTCTTCTACCATCTTCTCTGACTGTCCTGCCTGTCGCGTGGTGACACTAGTGTTCATTTGATTCATGCCATCTTTTGAGCAAACGTCATACTGCACATTACTACCGTAATTCAATTCAACTTTGAAAAGTAACATACAGATAACATCTCTTAAAATGAGTATACATTTTTTGGCAGTGCCGGTATGAGGGAGACTCAGGTATTATTTGAACTAATCTAACTTATTACCAGAAAGTATGTGTTTTTACTGCAATTCATTGTCACACTTTATTAGAAACAATTGCTCAGAACATCTCTTTTAAAATCTAGCTCAGCATTTTCAATAGAAATTCTAAAACAATGACAAATTTAATGAAGTTACAGCTGCTATAAAACATAGTTAAATGTGTCCTTCTCAAATATTTAAGGAACCTAGGTAGAAATGAAGATTATTCGACCTGATTCTGGATCTATCTTATTACAAAGACCCATTACAACTGCAATGAAAGGACATTAAAAACAAACCACAAAACTCACTTTGTGTTCTGACAATTTTTCTTCTGCTTCATGAGTGGAAGAAGTCTTCAATAAGGAAAACTCAGACAATTTCTTTTCTGCGTCGTTCATCAATTCGATAACTTCTTCCCTTGCTTTCTGGTAATCCTGCCATTGAGCTGCACATCTTGAAAAAGTCCAACAAAAGTCAATAAGCAACATCAAATCACACACGTCTATGCTGAGCTCTGATGTCACTACATCTAAAGACACTTAGAGAAAAATGAATTTATGTGTTAATGTACATCATTAGCATATTCCTGTTTTCCGTGTGAAAATGCATTCCATGATGCATTATCCTTTGATGGAATATAAAGACCAAAACAACTCGAGTACCTCTGCAAGCGATCTAATTGGACGTGTGACTCCTGGATTATCCGCTGGCTCCTCTGCTCCAGAGAGGACATTCTCTGTGCCAGGTCCTCTTTTGCAGCTGGCTTGATGAGTGGGTCCAGGCTGACGACCAGGCCTTGGAGCTCCTCCAGATTACTCCGGAACTGATCCTCTGCACTAAAAAACTCCTTGTAGCTTTTGAGACTTTCCTCTGCACTCTCCACATCCAGGCCATTGCCTGCCAGCTGTAGCATCTCCTGTGCATCCTCAAGCCAGTCATTAGCTGCTTGGAACACTTGATAGTACCTTTGGTATTGACTGTACACCTGAGTCAAGGTAGCCTGAAAAACAGCAATTGCAAACATAATCAACTTTCAATTGCAATGTGCTTGTAGAAGATAGTTTAATTTTTCCACTTCTGTTACATGGGTGCATGGGTAGAAGTCAATTGAAGAGTTGGTGGACTTTTCTTGGCGCAATCCACTATTATCTTTGTTTTTCCTTCCGCTAATCTTGCTATCATTTTATTATTATGGTTACAATAAGTAAATAAGAACAGAAATGAAATACGAATTCATAATGGTACCTTGACTAATTCTAAAACTTTTCTCTCTCATATATGCGCGTGCGCGTGCGTGCGCGCGCACACACACACACACACACACACACACACAGTGTTCAGTAATATGTGGCAGACTGAATATTTACCAAAGTGAAATAATGACTCAGATGGTTAGAAGTGTAATAATACTGGTGGGAATGTAAACTGGTACAGCCACTATGGAAAACAGTGTGGAGGTTCCTCAAGAAATTAAGAAGACCCACCATATGATCCAGCAATCCCACTTCTGGGTATTTATCCAAAAGAAAAAAATCATTATCTTAAAGAGGTATCTGCACCCCCATGTTCTGTGTGTGCTACCATTTCTTTGTTATCCCCAAGTGAAGTGATGATGAATATTCTAGTCTTGCTTCCATGCTGCTACAGGGAAATAAGAAGCAGCACTCTCTTGGAGGAAGGGATGAAGAGATGGGGCAACTGATGGGAGACCCCAGAAAAACCACGGCTTGGCGTCAGGGTCAGAGCTGCATCATGCACCTGCCTGTCTTCATTTGGAAGGTCTGCATCCAGTGCCAATCTTAGAAAGGCCAGGCTCCACTTTGTTTAAAAGGGGCATCACTAATTATTCATTGCTACTTAGATAATTTTATGATGAATGAACTCACTTGAGGCACTAATTCTATTAGTGCGGTATCATTTACATTTCTCCTAAAGGTGAGAGACAGCAGAGGTCACTGCATTATAACTGAAGTGAGGTCAACAGACATCTCATGAAACGGATACCATGTGCCTAAACAATAACAACTTCCTGTCAAGTCACAGTGGAAGATGTAGTATCCAAAAGAAAAAAAAAACCCGAAATATTTAAGGAAGCAATTATAATAAAAAACAAAAACAAAAATGAAGAAATTTGCTCCGTCATTTACAAACGAGCAGAGGAGAAAAACGAGATGCAGATCGCACCGACCTGCCTGGCGCGCAGGGCTTCCCGGACGCCTCCGTCCAGCTCCGAGAGCTCAGCGAGGCTGTGCTGCAAGTCGGCCGGCATCAGCTCCTTGACTTCCGTGAATTTCTCCTTCTCCTTGGTACTCAGGGCATTCATGATTCTCAGGCTGGACTGGATCTCTTCCTGATGGATCTGGACCCTCCTGATCTCCTCCTGGATGTCCCGTAGGTTCAGGTCCAGGCTCAGGGGTCCACTGAGCTCTGCCTTCACGCTTCTCAGCCAGTCCAGGGAGCGGCTCAGCTCTGTCTGGAAGTCTCTCCTCTGCACCATGCGGCCCTCACACTCTGTCACTGTCGCACCAATGGCACACGTCAGCAGTTTTAACTCGTCTTGCCAGGCCTGGATCTGGCACTTGGCCTTCTCGTGAGCTGAGGGGTCGAGGTTTGGAACCAGATCTTGGAGATGCACAGTCACACGTTTTAGCAGAATTGCTGAATCCTGAAGGCTCCCCGCCAGGGAGTGATACAACTTGAGCTTTTCCTCTGCAGGGAGCGTCTCTTCATTGACTTCACTCTGCTCTGTTTTCACAGCTTCCAGCTGTCTCTGCAGCTGCTGGCACATCTTCTCGTGCTCTTGATAAGCGCTGGTGATGTCTTCTAAGAAGCTAACCCTTTGCTCTGTTTGCCGCTTCAGCCTGTGGTACGAGGTGACAAGGTGCAGCATCTTGTCTGGCTGCCAAGGCTGACCTGTGCTGCGGAAACTTTCCTTCTTCTGGTTCAGTTCGTCCACTGCTTCCCCAAGGCCGGCCACCTCTTCCAGGAGAGCTCGGCACCCATCCTGAAGGGACAGAGCCTCTTCGACAATCAGGTCAGCGGGGACGGGGCTCATCTTCGAGAACTGCTCCTGGAGTTCGCTCAGAGACTGGGCCGTCAACTCAATCAAGGAAGCATATTCCTTCCGAGTGAGAATGGTCTCTTGAACTTTGTAGAACTTGTCTTTAGCCAAGGCGACAATGACATTGAATTGCAAGGGCAGAGCGTTTAGTTTTTCACTGAGGTAGGAATGATCGACTTCATTCAGCGATGGCAACATGGTCTGCCCCGTTCTCTGCAGCGTCAGCAGGAGATTCTCGTATTCCGGAGATTGCTCAAGAACGTGTTGGTACTTGGCCAGTTGTGTGTGAAGCTCAGGACTCTCATTCATTAGGTTGATTTCAGGAAATGTAACGATATCTGCTTGTTTTAGCCAATGACAAGCTTTATCGAAATCTTCCTTGAAATGCTTCCTAGAAACGAAATTTTTCTCCAGTTCTTGTAGCCGATGGCTGCACTTTTGCAAAACAGCGTCATAGACGCTCTGCAGTTCCTGGAGCTTACCCAGCACTTCGCTCTTTTCCTGCTCCACGGCTCCTTTCATTAGTTCACGGCCCTGGGCCCAAAGTCCAGTGACCTCATTTTGGTAGGTCTTCAGGCTGGCTTGTGCACTCTTACATGTTTTAACTTGCTTGCTCACATCGTCCGGTAACAGGCAGATATGCTCCCGAAACATTATCTTGCGCTCGTGTTGCTGAATCTGGCTGGTTGCCTGGAACACTGCCATGAGAAACTGGGTTTTCTCGGACAAGGTCTTGTTTAGGTACTTTCGTCTTTGGCCCACTAAGTCGCTGAGAGAGTTCACGTGCCTTTGTGCATCAGAGAGCGCCTTCTGGATCACCTG
Organism: Lyroderma lyra; assembly: GCA_004026885.1. NCBI lineage: Eukaryota > Metazoa > Chordata > Mammalia > Chiroptera > Megadermatidae > Lyroderma > Lyroderma lyra. Next base: position 252,460 of record PVJL010001506.1, on the reverse strand, counting down.
CCGCTCATTCAGACCAAGGTCAGCCATCACCCGGTCAGAATCCTTGGTGAGGGATTTCAGGAGCATCTGCTTGGCCTCCAGTTCGCTGCAGATAGCGAGGTGATCCATGAGAAGATTCTGGGCCATGTCGGGAGGAGGGCTCTGCTTGAGGGCCTCAGCAGTGCTGGGCTGTTGCTCTTCCGCCCACTCCATCAGCTCCTGACACCGGGCCTGCACCACACTGAGCTCCTCCAAGTTGGTGACTGACACTTGGATTTTCCGTTTGACGAGATCCTCCAGTTGAAACCAACGTTGTTCAAGGTGACTTGTCTGTTCTTTGACCAATTCTTTGTCATCTAAATTCAGATGCTCGATCATTTTTTGTTTTTTGTCTTTCAGATCTTCAATAGCCTGCCTTCTCTCCTGCAATGCCAATGCCAACTTTTTCAAAGCTTCCAAGTGGACAGCAGTGCTCTCTGCATCGGACCTATAAATACAGGAAGGACACAAAAGAATCAGCCAACGCAACATCCATGTGTGTTCATGCCAGGTTATGTTACACTTTACCACTTTCTTTCAGTGGATGTTCTTAGCTTAGAGTAGCTCAGTTCATGGTTTACTGACACAGGTGCTGAAATTCTTATGGAATACGAGGCCCATACATTTCTATATCAGAAGATGAACCAAAACAAATTGCTTCCATAGGTTTTTCCATACTTCTTCTGGCTCCCACTGGTCTCCCAACACATCTGACACGTACTTCTAGCTTCTTCCTCTGGCCCTTATAAACTCAGCAGGACCTGCGTATTAGCAAGACCCCTGGATGGTTTAGGTAAACACTAAACACTGAGAAGCGCTGATCCACCACAGTCTTGAAAATGGCACATAGAGAAATCAGTAAGTGATCCATGAAGTGTGTTTTCCTGTGAAACAAAATAGTGCCAGATAGTACAATGTGCACGATGTAACCAATGGCTTTCTCAGCTACTCATTTGTGTACTGAGATGTTTTTATTTATCATTAGAAATCTTTAAAAATAAGTGTGAAATGCAAAGAATTCTCAGCCTTCTGACTACAAAACACACATGAGAAAATGAATCCTTGGTCTCTTCCATTTACAAAACGATTGGTTCAAAGCCTGAGAAACAGGGTTGGAAGGCAGTTTGATGAGTTCTGTTTGGCACACATTAGGTCTGACATGCCTGAGGGCCAACCAGAGGGAGGTGACTATTGTAAGACTGAAATATGTTTTTTGGACTGGATTTACCCCCACAACTAATAAAAATTCAGCATTAAGGAAAAGTTCTATGAAAAAACCCAGAAAATAGTGTACCCTCTTCAAAAAAAATCACTCGATTTAACTATTAATATATCTGGCATTATGTTTTTGGTTTTAGTTGATACAAATTAATAAATTTGGACAAAGGAAGTCAAGATTTTACTAATTATGGTGATCTAAAATATAAAAAGATTTTCATGAGAAGACTCAGTATGTATATATGAGGGAATTCTTATTTTTCAAAGAAAAAGCTAAGAGAAGTTCCATCACTACAAAATTACATAGGATACATATTAATTGAATTTGGTTTGTTCACTAATTTCTAGAATACCACGAACAAATACAAGATAAATCTTGACTAAATTGCATACAACGTATACTTGACAGAGCTGTTGAGAAACCTATGGAACATATGTGTTCAAGAAAGATTTATTTCATGAATTAACAGGTGATAGTCCCATAACTGATAATCAAACAAAACTTGCAATATTCTTGCAATATTCTTTGAGGTCACAGAATAATGGGCTTTGGAATAGTTTTTGAGGTCACAGAGAAAAATGGTGCTATTTTCAAACATTTTCCATTTACCCACTGGTTAAAGTAATAGAGAACAAGGAAAATCATAACTTTGTATCCACATGACAACATTAGCTTCTCATCAGTATTAAGAATGATAGACACTAGATGCTAAAAATGTAAAATGTGCATCTGTATAAAACTGGAGAGATTTCTGGCCTAGCAGTCCATGACTCACTGGAGAACTGCCGTTACCTGGCTAAGTTATCCCATTCTGTGGTAAATTTTTCCAAGAACACTTCAACAACATTCATGCAGTTGTGGTAATCTCTTGTTCTCTGCAGGTCCTCTTCCCTTTGCAAACACAGACTGTTAGACTGAAGGCACAGGTCTTCCCACTGGTCATTTAAATGACTTAGTTCCTTGTGCTCAGGAGACTCCTGCTGCTTGGTTAGCTTATTCACCTTTTCGGTGATAGTGGTGACTGATGCCTGTTTGCCTTGTAGTTTCTTAACAAAATCCTAAAGGATAAGAATGACAACCAAGTAAGTAACACATGATAACCTCCCCAGATAAACGTAGGGCAGAGCATAGAGGCAATACGCCCAAATACTTCAAATGACTAAAGAATAGATCATGAATGCCACTTAAGGGACCAGAGAAAATCTAAAATTCCTTGTACCTCTTTATGAATACAAATTTCCAAGTTTATAAGAATCAAAGGGTAACTATGGTATTTTCTTTTATTTTGTCACTTTGAAAAGTGTAAGGGAAACCTGATAAACGTGAACAACGGTCACTAAGGAAAGAAGTTAACATTTTATCTTAAAGTGCAGCCTTAGTTCCCTAAAAATTTTTAAAGTTTATGCTTTTGAGGGGGAAAAAAAACATAATTATGTCATCTTTTCTAATAATCTTTTTTCTGCACATGCAAACACTATTCCAGTAGAAATGGCTCGCTCTCAGACAAAAAAAAATCTTAAAGTTTGTTAAAAATCTGACACAACTTCCAATGAAGATACTTATAATTTTCTATTATATTTCAGTTACATATAAATATATAGTCTAACTTATATTGTATTTTAAATTACTTATATACTAACAAAGGTTTCACGTTTTAATTAATTAGTACATGTACAATCCTACTGCTGTAGCACTGATGTGATGAAAAGTATTTGCGTTTGTTCAATGGCAGAGTCTCTTGGCTCGGTCAGCTAAACCACAGCTGCCTTGCTCAGAAACAGAGTGAACTGAATGTCGTTTAATACAAATGGCTAATTGGAGCCTCCCACAAAACGTTTGAATATTTCCTTTCTGATCTGTCTTTTCCTGGCACCAAATAAAGGCTCCTCTAATTCTACTTGAATCCTTAAATCTTTGTGCTAATGTTTAAGGACTGACTGACACACAGCCATCTCGGTCTTTTTCGTCTCCCCTGGAGACCCATTACTTCCTACCTTGACTTGGGAAACCATGTTCTGTGCAATGTTGAGCTCCAGCTCCGAGTGTCTCCTCTTCATGTTCTGCAGTTGCTGGTCGGCGTCCTGCAGGTAGATCCAGAGCTCAGCCTTCATGTGCTTGATCTCTTCCCAGCCCTGAGTCAAATGCTGCGTGTGGGCAAGCCTTTGTTCAATCTCGGGAGAACACAGAGGCACAAGTCAGCAGTGACAGACAGAAACATTTATGTTCAGTGAATGAGAGGCGTGATTCTTCAGGCTGTCCACATACACAGGCTAACGTGCATGCACACTCACACACTCTGTGATAGATACATAAAGAATTCTTTATTGGCTTCAAGAAAGGCAGATTTTCTTTTTATATTTAGGTTTTCCATAGACTTTAAATGTAGGACATGCCGTGTGATCTCAATAAGTACTATGAAACTCTAAGATGGTTTAACAATTTATTTACGTCACAAGCTGCCCTCATGGTTTTCCACACTGGTCACTTAGCAGACACATCTGTTTGAGTAACTCACGAATTCAGTCTTGGGGTTAACTAGAAAAGACTTATATTGTTCTTGATTGTACATTTGTTGATAGGCCTACTAAAATACCAAGTTATTCATGTTATGGATATATTTTTTAGATCTACTTCACTGGTTTTTGAAATCTTGTAATTTATTTCAATAAATCATATCTATAAAATATGAATTATATCATCTTTCATAAGGATTTAAAGACATTTACTTTGAAAACATAAAAGCGAAAAAGCTCTATTATTTTAGTTATTGAATATCTGCATTATAATTAACTTATTTTAATCCATAGTTTTTCTTTAGATTATTTTACTATTCTGTGAATAGTTAATCCATTAGACACCAAGACCAAGTCCTATTTTTAAATTGTGAACCAAGTGGATTAGAGTTTAAACAGCAGTGGCGAACACCTGGCCCTATGCTGCCCCCTGTCTGCAGGGCGTGGGTACTGCTGACTCATCACAACACTGCACGGAGCTTCAGTCCTTCCGATACCACACTCAGCCACCGCCGTGAATTAGAAGGGTCACAGGGATGGCGTGCCTTTTGCCCTCCTTAATCTAAAGCAAGATCAGGAATCCCTTCCATATTAAATATTACCTAAAGAAAAAAGATGGAAAAGGAGAAAAGAACAAAAACGAGTAAAAAAATCAGGAGAGAGGAGAATGGGAATTAGAGAAAAAGAGGAGAGAGCGTTGAGGACTCAGTGTTTCAGTGGTAACTCAGGGGCTCAGGGTCGGAGTGTGCTTATCTTTCTGTGACTTACATGAAATTCGAATACCTATTTATTACAGTGGCTGCAGGAACATCATAGCAAGGAAAATCCAAGAAGATACTTTCTTTCACATCTTACATTCAAGCAAGAGAGAATAAAATTAAAAAATCCAATATGGTTTAATTTTTTTTTTTTTTTTTTTTTTTTTTTTTTTTTTTTTTTTTTTTTTTTTTTTTTTTTTTTTTTTTTTTTTTTTTTTTTTTTTTTTTTTTTTACCATTTGCTCTGTTTGTTGGATATCTTTTGCTGTGGCTTTTACTGAAGAGTTAGACAAGTCACACATGGAGCAAAGGAGATCTAAGTAGGTCCTTGCCTGCTCCTGCAAAGCTCTGAAGTGTTTGACCTGAAAAACAAATGGTCAGAGTGAAACAGATGCAAGCTATATTTAGACAGCATATGTTTGTACCATTTATAAGACTTTGTTGACATTTCAAAAATAATCTTGCTAGGTTCGGTGTTTACAAGCCTTGTTCTAAATGACATACAAGGTATGATTAGAAAATATGGTGAATGTTTAAATAAAAATAAATCATTACAGTAAAAGACACATTGCTATGAATCCTCCTTAAAATGCCCCACCCCCACCCCACCCCCGACTTTGAACACACTCGTCCCACCGTTCCTGCCACTTTCTGAAGCAGTTCTGGAGGTCCGCTTTTGTATCTTTAGCTGCTCTGTTGTGGCTGCCTCGATGTCCTGAATTGATTCAAAATGTTTACCTTTCTGGTCATTTTGACTTCGGAGAAGAGCCAGAAGTCACATGGTGCCAGACCCAGTGATTAATGTGGATACACCATGATGTTTTTGTTTGACAGAAGTTTATGTTAATATGTGGTTTACGATCCATGATTACCGCACACTTTCAAACACACCTTCTCTAAGCCACAGCTCCCAACTGACGGCACCGAATGAGCTGAAACTTGTCACACACTGTTACTAAGGTTCGATGTACCTCATCCCGTATCGAAGACCCCTGCCTTTCCATTGGGTGGCCCTTGGCAGCAGCATTCATCGTCTCCATATTTTTTAAAAATCACACCACGTATATTAGTATATAGGCTCATAGAAAGAATCTAAAACACACTGGCAAAGGCTCCGTTTGTCCACCCCTTGCTTCTCATTGCAATGAAAGAAGTCTGAATGGTCTGGGAAAGGCACACACCCTACAATGTTTCCTGATGGTCTGCTCACATTCTAACTTGTTGTCTGTTTCAGAGAAAGAATCTTTAACCTACTCTGGCCTGCTTCTTAGCATGCTTTTGCATATTGTGGAGACATAAAGGAAAAGGTGGCCAGGCATCTGTAGGCATCCCTGGAGCTTGGTAAAAATGCAGATGGCCCTTTTTCTCCATGGAAAGTTCACACAGAACTCTTCCCCCTCCATGGGCTTCTCCAGGTGCATCTTTGATCTAGACACAGAAACTCAGAGAATGTGGCTCTTTGAAGACAGTCAGATATGCAGGCCCTGTTTTAGACACTGGGCATAAAGCAGTACTCAAAACGAAACCTTTGTTACTATGGAGCTTACATTTTTATGAGAGGGACAGGCAGTGCCGGAAACAGGTCACCAGCTGTTAGCCTCTGCAGGAGTCAGATGAGAAGTGCTGACGGCCTGAGGGAGGCTGGTGGACACTAGAGGTGGTGACAAATGGTTCTGGAATGCTACACCTTTGTCACAAATGGGGAAGGCGATATTGGCTGCAAGTTGTGTAGGAGAAAGTTGTCTACAGATATACAAGGTGAGTTTCCAAAATGATAGCCAATAAGAAAGCCTAACTTTTTCACTCTCACCTTAGTATCTTTTCCTCAGAACTGCCTGGAATGCTGCACATGCCATTCTTGTGCAGATGTAATAAATACAGACCAATTTCCCATGGAGTCAAAAGTAGCACCTAAAGTTTTATTCACTGTATAAAATGACTGGTATTTCACTTATGGTTAGTATCGGTATCACTAGCTATTAACCAGGCTAAGATAATCATTAGTGTATTTCAGCAATAAAATATTTTATAATTAAGGTATGTACATGTTTAAAGACTTAATGTTATTGCTCACTTAGTAGATTATAGCATAATGTAATACAACTTTTATATGCACTGGGATTCCAAAACATTTGTGTGACTTGCTTTATCGGATACTCACTTTACCAAATCTACAGAATCGCCAAGGCATGTCTGCATACGTATACGTAAGGTCTGAGCGTGCAAAGCACCCCATTATGTACCTGTGACCCAGGGAAAGTTATCTGTCCCAAACAGCTTTTAGAAATGGGAAGAAAATAAGATATCAAATTTTTTTTACTCTTATAAATACATTTACTTTAAACAGAATAACAATTTAAGATTTACACAGTTGACCTGAGTCCAAAAGCACTGGAAGTGTCATAGTCAGTGACAAAAGAGTTGCAAAGGATTTTTGCTAAAATCAGTTTCAAGGGCAAATCTGATAGGAGTGTTTCCCACTCCCCCAAATTCACATGTTCTGCCTTATAAAATCATATGGCATTCTTAATGGAATCAAATCAGGGTGGCGTTTTCTTGTGGTCACAGAGAGCGTATTATCATTATAGATCTACGGAGTGTTAACCAAGTGGGAGGCAGTGGGGATACACAGTGCACCCTAGGAGGATGACTAAATTGCAACTGCAGCCTGTCAAAGCCTGACCCCAGTCCGACACCACCTGAAGTTATCAGGTTGTCAGCAGTGGAATTCTCCAGTCACACATCCAAACCAGCCAATGACCAAGCATCATGCTCCAACCTTATCTCTTATATATAGGAATGCCCCGGGGATACTGTAGATCGGGCAAAGCAATTATCACAATAAAGCAAGTCACACACTTGGTTTCCCAGTGCATATAAGTTATGTCTACACTACAGTACAGTCTAATAAGTGTACAACGATAGCATTATGTCTAAAAAACAATGCATATACCTTAATTAAAAAATACTTTATTGCTAAAATATGATAAGCATCATTTTAGCCTTCAGTGAGTCGTAATTATTTGCTGGTGGTTGCTATAAAACTTCAAATGGTTAAAAAAGAAAACAAAACAAAACAAAAGCAAAAGAAATAAAGCAATATATGCAAAGTGCAATAAAATGAGCTATGCTTGAACTTTCTATCTCTAGCAGCCAGCAAGTTTAGGTACTTAATACATTTTCATTGACTGAATAAATCACATGACATACATAACATGACATAACATAATGTAACCAATATAACGTAACATAACAACATAACAAATATAATATAACCAACAATGTAACATGACAACATAACATTAACCAACAACATAACATAACATGACATAACGTAACATAACCAACATAACATAACATCATAACGTGACATAACGTAACAGCATTTAGGTGTCTACTACCTGCTTGACCGCTTCTGCCCTGCTGAGAGGTGGATGTGGGCTTGGCTTTAAATCTGGCTGGACTGCAGAAAGCCAGGCCTGGCACTGCTGCAGGGTGTCTTGTCGACTAACGTGCCTCTGAAGTTCATGTTCCAAACTCTGGTACACCTGAAACAGAACGATCGTGCTGCCGTTGTGAGTGCGGCCCTGTATCTCTACAAACATCACCAGAATCAAAGGAAACACGTCCACAAGTCGACTCAAATGAATTTCTCCCCCAGGATGCCCAATACCATCCACATACGAGGGGGGACTCCCCAAAAAATAACCTGGAATTTATTTATAAAAAAATTATGCATTTACCCTCACACGTTTAAACTTCAGTCACCTTGAAAGTACTCTCCATTTGATGCTATAACCTATTCAGATGCTGAAACAACTCTTGAACTTGTCAATTTTGATGTCTCTTAGTGTTTCTGTCATTATTTTATTTCAATTCTTCCACATCGGCAAAACATTTCCCTTTGAGGACTTTTACCATCCAGTGAAACAAAAAAAGGTCACCCGGGGCGAGACCAGGTGAACAGGGAGGGTGGGGTATGCCGTTTTTGGTCAAGAACTGCTGAGCACTCAGCGCGGTGTGTGCGGTGCGCTGTCAGGCCGCGCACTGCTGATGTAAATCACCACCATGAGGTGGGCCAAAGCTGCAGGAGTCTCCAACAAAAGTTCACAGAAGCCGAATGCAGCCTCTCACAGCAACACCAGCTGGCACGCTGGTGCAGATGGGCTCCTAGAACACGCACGTAGCAGGGAAAAGCCTGTGCTTGGACAAGGGGCACACCCTCCAGAAAATTCTGGTTTTTTTGGGGGGTTCCCCCATGTATCTATGGAGGTTGTATGTTCCAAAATGTCACAAAGTTCAGTTGCCATCCCCAGGGTGTAACTTCTCAACCCACACAGCACAGTGTAACATCCTGACTAGGGAGAGATGTGGGCAGGGTTAATACAATCGGAGAAGCGTGTCAGAATACATAAAGTCATTGAAGTCCATTGTCAAACATAAAGCAGAGCTTCTGCAGCTTCCTCATTATGGTATAAATATTGCATGTTTCGTTTAAGCTAGAAACGAAAAGTAAAAATAAAATGCTATCGCATAAAAAGATAACCGGTATTTCTCTAACTGAAATGCTTCTGCTTTAGGGGTAGGGTCGAATGGGAATTAAATTATGACACAGGGGAGGGGAGAGTTTGATGTCTTTATTTCATCTTATGGGCTATGTTCCAGGACAGTAATAATGCAAACGTTGTCTAATATGTTTATTCAATTGATTAATCCTTAATTAGCTAACCAATTTCCACTTTATCCATAAAGGCATACTGAGAAACTATTATGTGTGTCTTTGAACTGTACCTATAACGTTTCCTGAGCGAACTATTCCATCAAGTAAAACGGAAAGATATACATGAGGTCAGACCGGCTTTTCTTTCATTACTGAGACAAAAGCAGCAAAATTAAATTCTGCTGTTCTGTGTCATCTGTTAAGTTCATCATTGTCATCTGATACTGGGACTGTCCCTTAGTTACTTTATTCCAAGTAAAACTACAAGTAGAATTTTGTTCTCTATATCCTTTTTGCAAATTTTAATTATGAGGTCTGACTATTAGAGTTTGATGTACTTCTAAAATTTTATTTTTTAATATTTCTTTGCCTTTCAGACATTTACCAACTTCCTTAAAAATTTTAAGCTGTATCCCTAACGCAGAGGTGATGCCCACTACGGGGTCAGTGTTCAATGCCTCTCTGCTGAATGAGTGGGCCAGTGAGGAGCTCGCCAGAAAGCCTCACACGGAGTTCTTCTGGTCTCACTTCCCCTTTCCTCTTCTGTCATCATCGACGATTACTTGTCACATTACTTTGTTCCTCTTTTTAACTAACTTTTTGAAGGTAAATTTCCAAGTCTAGGGAGTTGCCCAGGATTTTTTTTTTTTGAAATACCAAGATGAACACAGAGACCATGCCCCGCCCTGTCACGTGTGTATGTCCAGTTCTCACTGGCTAGCTCATTTACAAAAATACATGGACTTTTTGCAATGTCACTTAAAAGTCCTAGAATAATAAAAAGCAATTCACTAATTGCACTTACCCATTGGGTAAGTGTGATACTTACCCATTTTAGACTTAACTTTTATAACATTAAGGATTGGAGTATACCCATTAAAGTACAACTCAAATTGGTACTCATTCCTTTTCTCAATGTCTATGTGAACACATAAAAATAGTAAATTAGAGTAGAACCTCTAATTTACTATTTTAGGCTGCAAAGGGTTAAAAAGGAAAGGATTACTGTGAAAATTACAGCATAAACATTGTGGTATTACAGAATAAATGGCAAATTAGAAAGAAGCATCAATGGTGTGCAAATAAAAACAAACCAAAATTTAAAAAGGATTATGTAACCAATTCATGGAATGATGTGATTGGGTAAAACTGAAGGTCTGAAATTCACCACTTCGCCACATCAATCAAATGTACGTGTTAGTTCTGTGTCTACACAGAGACTGACATCTATGCTCCCATCTCCTGCCTGGACAGACACCTAACCCAGCGACGGAAGCATCAAAACTGTTTTTCATTATCTCTAGATTGCACAGCCTTTCTCTTAATTTATCTTCGTTCTAGAACGTCCTCGTGGCACTCACCCTCTGGGCTGTGCTGCAGATGGCTGAGTAACTATCCTTTGTGCCCTGCAGGTGGCCGTGAACATTCTGTTTAAGTTTTGCTTGAAGGTGTTCTGCACATTGGCTGATCAGATTGTCGCCTTTAATTTTAAGGTTGTTCAAACGGTCTTCAAAACCTGCAATTTCTTCCATCATTGCCTGCAAAAATGAAACAAATGGAGTTCTCGTAATTCCATTTTTAATCTTTAAATAATAATCTATTTACCAAACAGATAGCTTAAGATGAATCATTTAATGAGGTTTTGGAAAGAGTTTTGGGGGTTCTCTGTGGTGCAGTTATTGAGGAATTTCTTTAGTGCCTACTAGAATACATCACGAGGTTACTTATTTGTGTTTACTAAATAAAATTCTCTTACAGACGGGCATCCTGAAGCCCAGAGAGATTAACTGGCCTTCCGGACACACTACTGGATTCTGACAATATCATGACTAAAATTCAGTTCTCTGTAAGGTCACCAAAATTGCTCCGTAAAATTATGACCACATGACATTGGTCATCTGGCTCATATAATTATTAAAAATACATATTAATAAGGATAAGGACAGCTCCTATTAGTACTGTAGTTTGTAGTTTACAAACCACTGATGGACCTCTCCTGTGATGACCACAACATCACATAGGGCTGGTATCACTATCGCCCTTCACGGGAAGGAAAGGGTGAAGCTCTGAGAGACAAAGCTTCCCCTGCTAGGAAGTAGAGAGCCTGGCTAGAAGGCAGACTTTCTGTTTACTGTTCCTGTATCCTATCTTGGGCTCACTTTTTCTAAGTTAGAGATAATCTCTTTGTTTGATAAATTACTCCATAAAGAATAAATTCTGCAATAAAAAAACAAAACAAAACACCAAACTGTTAGCTGGGGAAAAAATGCTACAAAGTGTTCCGAGTTGAATGCCGGGATTTGACTAGGGTGGATTGACTTAAATATTCCATTCAACTGTCCTCAATTATGAGACGTCCTCGGGACCCAGAGCTGGCTCGCTAAGGACAGTTACTATAACCCAGAGGTGTGCGCGGGCACACACACGGCGTGGCTGTGTAGAAACCAGGAGTACCTTGTGGTGGGCCAGTTGCTGGGTGATTGTCTCAAGGCTGCTCGTCTCCATGAGGTCGGGGGTCACCAGCCTGCCTGACATTTGCAGCAGCCACTTCTCTACCTCTTGGAGCTCACTGTTGTAATCTTCGTGGTCTTTGACTTTCACCTCCAGACTACAAACATGTTCCTGGAAAGCCAGGTGTCCGTTAGCTATGATTTTAAGCCAAAAATCGACTAAAAACCATTTTAAGTTTTTAAAAACTCACTGTAACTCCTAGGGTCAGTAAGAGTTACATGTATCACAAAATTACTAGGAACAAAAACAAAAACAAAAAAGTCATCATGCCATTTAAAATGCCCATCTGACTATAAGGAAAATTACTGACCCTTCCCAGCCCTTAAAACTTTCTGACACAGAAAAAGGACTCAGAACCCCCCTCGGGGCAAAGAAACACATTTTTGTTGAGTTTCTGGTATCTTCTTACCTTTCCTGCACTGCAGAGGTCCTGATAGTCAGTTTGAAGCTTATCTATCTTGTCCTTCAGAGTAACATCCTGCACCAGGTCCAGAAGGGCCTCACCTTTCTCTCGCACTGACTCTACCGATGGCCCGTGGGACAGCACCATTTGTTGAAGTGACTTCAATTATAAAGAAAGAAAGAAAGAGAGCCAGCTCATCTCTGTGATCAAAGAGAGTGTGCACATGTGCCTGGGGCATGCATCAGATAATCTCCTTCCAATGAAGGTCAGACACACATTTTATAAATCAACAAATGCAAAACATGCAAGAGAGAATGATGTTTTATAGCTAAAACCTAATACGGTTCTTAAACACAGAGGAACACATCCATCAGTCCATGTGTGGAGAGGAAAGTAGAGAAAGAACTGCATTTGGCTAAAAGGAACATCGTTGCTATTTCTGGCTTCCACCTCATTCCTGTTGGCGGGGAGAAAAACAACACTGATGATGGGAGCAAGGAACTCTCTCTTTATTTTGACTTCCTGAAGTTAACTGCAGCTCCAGGTGTACACACAGTTAAGGAGATAAATTCTAGCTGCAATGTTGCTGGACAGGCTCATCGCACTATTTAAATATGTCAGGAGCTCGGGGGGCGGGGGGAAGAAGGGATTGTGATTTTTACATGATACCTTCTGACTCATGCCGTCAGACTTGGTAGAGGAGCCGAGATGGGAAGAGACATACTGGTTGGAGAAAGAAAAAGCTTCCCACGAGGAAAGCTCTGATGCAAGCCGTCGCAATAACTCTTAGAGCCCATCGCTTAATCATTCAGGTCAAATTTAGAACACAAATTATTCCACATGTAATCTTCAATAATTGTTTCAAATATTTGAGCAGGTGCAATGTCCATGTATCATCCATAGCTAGGTATAGTGACAGCACCATTTATTCTTTGAAAAATTAACTTCTAAGATGTTTAGCTATCGTTGGTCCATTAGAACTTGATTGCTTACAAATAGGGGACCTCATTTTCAGTTTACCGTAGGTTGGCTAATAGGGCTTGGGTACTCAAAGATGCAGGGAGGACTCCATGATGAAACCGATAAAAATCTATCAGCGTGGGGTCCTGGTGCCAGGAAGACGCACCTGGAGGATCCATACCTGGATCACACTGTGAGAGCCCATCTCCATTTTTTGATGCAATCTTTGAATATCAGGAAAATGTGATTCCCGGATGGAAGCATAACTTGGATGTAGTGTATCTAGCCAAGTAGAGCTCCATCATTCACACTTAGGGACACATTACAGATATTTCCCAGCACCCCCACTGAGGGTGGCACACCCCAAGAACCATCTCCCGCCCATTTTGTCCCCAGGGGACCTCCGAGGGCATTTGCCAGTGAGTAACGACCAAACTACCTTATATTTAGACAACTGAGCTTTTTTCTCGTATAATTCCATTTTGGGTTCTTCAGGCGTGTGCAGGATTTCTTGGAATTCCGCTACCCACTGAGTCAGCGCTTTGTATTTATCTGAGAATTCCTTTGCCAAATGGAGACCCTTTTCCAGAGCCATGTGCTCTTTCCGGACAGTGCTGGTCAGGTCCTTCAACTGCTCCATGTGACCGTGGGTCTCCTTCTTCAACGCCTCCGCCTCGCCGGCTTCCAAGTACGGAAGAGCCCTCTCTCCCTTCTCCCGGGAGGCTTTCAGCAGGCTGTGGCCTTTCTCCATGTCTTTCAGCAAACCCTGAGAAAGAGTGAGTAGGAAGCAAACGCTGAGTTAACCTTAGTTCCTTCCTTTTGAAGAAAAGGCTTTCAAGCCCTATTCCTGAGCCCACTTGTTTCCTTTGAAAATAGGTTTTTGAAGTTTACAATGAGCTTTGACCTTCCAGGAGTCAGAGATCCTTGCCTTTTAGTTCCCTTTACTTTAATGATCAGCATATCATTTCTAAATCAGAGACTTAAGAAGGAAACTTGACGTTTCTCTCACCCTCAGCAATGTCCTAAAGACCTGACTTAACACTCTGTTAACGCACCGTGCCATGACTTTGAGATACATTTTTAGTCTTAATTTTTTAGTGTTAAACTGGAGTTTGGTTAAGATCTGGTGAGCAGTCATGTCTAAAGTCATTCAGAGGACACCACATCACCAATAAACGAAAGCCCACTTTTGGCCTTAAAGAGACTGGAACTTGGTATTTGGAGGGAAATGATCGGCCAAGGACCCCCAATCACACAGGGGAGGTACAGGCACGTGCGCCCCAGTATGCAGCGGAAGAACGGAGCAGCTCAGGGAAAGAAGATTGGAAGCCGAGTCTGATGCTTGCGAGCCTACCTCCAACGTCTTCATTTTTTTCCCCATCATCACCGTATCTACTTTGTCAATTTTGGCAGCCACGTTCTTGAAGTTTTTATGAGTAGAGTTGTACCAATCAGAATAGGCACTTAGGGATAATTCGGATTCCTCCAAACTCTGGATCTCTTCCTCCAGGAATTGAATTTGTTCCTTTGAAAGAAAACACGATATTGAACAGTGAATTACAGCCCTGAGCCAGTGCCTTTCTCAATACGCAGGTATCTTCCTGGAAGTGAGTGAGAGGAGGAACATTGGGGCGCAGGAGCTCACTGCTCCACCAGGAGCAGCTGGTGGCGCTGTCACTTCTCACCAGCACTTGCAGAAGGAGGGCCTGGTATCTGGACGTCAGCTGTGTGGCCTGCCAGCCCAGCCGGCTGCTCACGCGACGCTCATCCAGGATCTCCTGAGCTCTCCCGCCCACTTCCTCGACTTCGTCTCTGTACGCGGCGATTTCTTCGTGCCACTTCTGAAATGACAAAGATGTTGCAGGGAAAGGTTTAATCTTAAGCATTCCTGAGCAAGGGACACACACGCATATGGGAGGAAATGATTTCACTGTATGGTTAAAATACATTTATTCTGACGGATTACTTTTAAAAAAATACATTTAATTTTCATGAAAAATTGGATTACAACAATGTGGTTAAAAACTGTACACTTCTGATTTGGGCACTTGCCTGCGCATTAAACTTCAGTTCAAAAAATACATAAAACTATATATAGCTATAACTGTCTTAACAGCAAATGATTCCAGTATATGTTTAGAATATATTTATTCTGAGATATAATTCTGAAAATGTATCAGATACAACCTTCATTGAAAAACTGTGTCACATAATGTGACAAAAACTATACTTTTTATGAGTTCGAATATTTTTCTGTATTATTGCACATTAGGTCAAAAATTTTAAGAGTGGCATAAATTTTTATATCTTCTCTTGAACTTAGATAAATTTTAAACTAGATGAATAATGTAAAGAAATTGTAAAGGCTTACATATTATTTTGATCACGTGCATTGAATTTGCATAAAATCAATAAAACTAAATATCATGTATTATTTCAATGTGCTATATTAGAGCAATTTCAAATCAGAATCATAAACTTAGATGATTGCAACACTAGCATTCATGTATCTTTACAAAGCAAGGTACTATGGTATGGACAAAAATGTAAGTTATATCATTAAACTATATTTTATTAAAGATTTACTTAGGATTCTATTAATAACTGCTGTTAGAATGCACTATTGTAATTTATGTTAAATTTCTTTTCAAGCAGAGAAAGACTTTGCAAAATCTAAACCTCCGACAGAAAAAGTTCCTAAATATTTTAAGGAAACAAACTACCCAAGGCAACTGCTGCTTGGGCCAAGGTCAGGAATTCACACTGGTTGTACCTTCATCTGATGTAACCGTGTCTCCTTGGCGGCTCGGTTAGATTGCCGTTCAGTCCGGAGGCTCACTTTCCCTTCCAGTGTTTTCAGCCATTCATCTACTTGCTGAAACTTCTGTTCCATCAGCCTCAGTTTGTTGACCACATTGTTGAACTGAGTTCGGGTCTCAGACAGTCTCTGCTGGTAAGCCTGCCAGTCCTGCCGGAGAGATTCCAGAGCCCGGTCCTCCGTCTGGGGGATGCCCGCTGGTATCACCTCCTCTCTGGCGTGCAGCACTGAATTCAGCAGGGCCTGCCCCTCGGCACACTGCACTTGCAGTTCCTGCAGGGGAAAGGTATGGTTGTCACACCTCATCCATATTTTACACCTGCACAGGCTATCATGTCTCAGCCAAGTCCACTGTGACAGCTTGAACTTCCTATTAGAAAATAATGATTTTATTCTGTGTTACACAAAACAATGTGTACTAACACTGAAAAGTGTTTCCCAAGCCAGGAGATAAGAACAAGGCATATGCACACACACACAAATAACAAACCCATGGTAGTATCTGTCCCAGTCATCTTAGAAACAGTTTTGAAATTTGACTTTTTGGCTTATAGGGAAAAACACTTGTGATTGAAGGGCTAATATATATATATAATCTCCAGGCCTTTTATGGCTCGTAATCTGTTAAAGAGCCTAAGCCTTCTTGCTTTGACACTGAATGGGATCAGTGCTACACTTGTAGTTGAGAAACAATAGATCTTTTTTCTAAAAGGACATTGCCAAAGCTGTGCTCTATGGAACGTGATGGCTAAGAAAAGTCAGCCCAGAGGGTAACAGGGCCTAGAAATCTGGGAGTTTAATTAGCACATCTGCCAATCAGATGCTTCCAGGTTCAAATACAGTTCCCTCCACCAAAACGTGAGCCCCAAAGATTTACCCTACAAATCCAGTATGAACCAAGTCTGGAAGAGAATAAACTGTAATTCATAGAGAAACTCATAGCCTTAACGATACTGGCAAAACATTATCAAACATATTCCTTCTAAAAAATCCACACTGTTACTTGATCTGATCAACTATAATTGAAAGGAACCAAGTCAAAACTCACCAAGAGTGTTAAAAGTACCAACATATTTAGTTAAAATAACAGTATTATAAGGAGATGTCTAATATCAGTTCAAACCATTTGAAGTTGCAGATATCTGGCTATTTACAAAACTAGCAATCTCCTATGATTCAAAGTAATGGGGACATTTCCCCTCAGCTATGAGGTCACCTGAAGAGTGTTGTAATGTGAACAGGTTGTAAATAGGAGAATAATATATATGGTAAAATATTAATCAAAATGGCCACTAACAGAAATTTTATTCCAAAATTCTTTTTTTTTTTATCATGGTATATAAACTTTTTAATGTATTGCCAAATTTGGTTTGTTAAGATTTTGTTGAGGATTTTTGCCTCTGTGTTCTTCAGGAATACTGATCTATAATTGCCTTGATTTGTAATGTCTTTTCCTGGTTCTGTTTCAGATCAAAGTTAGACCTGTAAAACAAGCCTGGAAAATTTCCCTCATCTTTCATTTTCTGAAATAATTTGCGAAGCATAGGTATTAATTCTTTTTTGAATGTTTGGTAAAATTCACCTGTGAAGCCATCTGTTCAGAACTTTTGTTAGTTGGGAGTTGTGCTTTTTTTGTTGTTGTTTTTTTTTATTACTGATTTAATTTAATTATCAGTTATTGGTCTGTTTAGATTTTCTTTAATTTCTCGATTCAGTCTTGGGATATTATATGTTTCTATGAATTTATTTCTTCTCAATCGTCCAATTTGTTGGCATGTAATTGTTTGTAGTACTTTTATAATCTTTTTTGTTTATGTAATGTTGCTTGTCAAACTCTTAAAATGTTTTAAAAGTTAATTTTGTATAGCCTCCTTCCTTAATTCAGGGGTTGGCAAACTTTTTCCAGAAAGGGCTGGACAGTTAACATTTGCAACTGTGAGGGCCATCCTGTCATTGTTGTAACTACTGAACTTGGCCATTGTAGTGCTGCAGTAGCCACAGATGGAACATAAATGAATGGGTGTGCCTGTGTTCTAATAAACTTTATCTAAAATACAGGCATTGTGGCTTTGGGCTATAGTTTACTGATCCTTGTCCTAATTCATTAGTCTTCCCAATATTTCAACCCTTTTCACATTTTGTAACTGTTTCCTCTAATATACAAACCATCGCTGTATTATATAAATTCTTTTCTGTCCCACATTTCAAGTATTCATTCAGAAGAGAAACATGGTTCAGTATTTTAAAAATCTGTATGTTCTATGACCCAAATCAGACCTTTAGTTTATATAAAACACTTTGTGAATGTGGTTCATTCTGCTGGGTGAGCCCCACACCACCAGGCGGGCTGTAGGACACCAGGGTCCCTAAGGCTGCACCATTGGAACCTCATGATTCTCAACTACCTTTTCCTGCCACTACTGTCTTACCTCCTTTAACATTTGTGATGGCTCAAAATAAATCAATGTAAGAACTGATTCAGGGCAAAGAAAGAGGATGGGGCTAGGTTTGGGCCACGTTACCACTAATTGAAGTGGAACATTTTCTTTTGACTGGAACAAGTAGGCTAAACAGACGTACCATTTTAAATGGGACAGAAAGCAGCGGTCCTGTCCCATTTCAAATGGTACGTACGGTCAGCCTGCTGACACTTTGAATTTAGCCCAGGGAGACTAGGCTGACCAGATGGACCATTTGAAATGGGACAGCACCTTTGCTTTCTGTTCCGTGTAATACCATATGTCTGGTCAGCACAAGAACAAGAGAAACATTTGCAGGTGACGAGTAACTTATTGGCCCAGTTCCCACACAGAAGCCTGGAGGGCTCGGCATTGTCTTGCCAAGTATCTGGAGCGAAGTGCTGAGAGAGGTTATTGAGCAAAAACAAAGTCAACTCTACTAAAATAAATTACGGCAGCTGACCCTGGCAGACCAGAGTGTCCTGCTATTTTTAAAAAAGAATGAATGAGGCCCTTAAATAAATTAGTGGAATTTTGTCCCTTCTCACTTCTACTATTTTTTTACCACTGTGGTAGCTGAGGAAACTTCACAACCCCAGTGCTGCTGGAGCTACATTACCTACCAAATAACATCGACAGGCACATACTAATGAGGTCCCAGGATGCTCTAGATCACACCTTACCAGGGTTTCATTGAATATGTACCAATTCTTTCTAGGATTTGAAGTCATGTTAACTTCCCATTCACTTAAAAGAATAAGTCCATATTCAAAAGGAAAACGCCTTGGTTTTATGATGAAATACACTTTACCTGAAGATCCCGCAAGGTTGTCTCATGAGTGTGGGTATCACCTTCAAGAACTGAGTATCGCTCCAGCTTTTCTTGTTCTTGCCCCAGCCAAACTTCAAATGCCTTTAGGTCTCTCTGATACTCCTGGTGCAGGCGGACTAGTTTCTCAGACTTTGTGACTGCGTCCTATTATTAGCATTGAAGATGATTAAGTTGGGTATATATTACTACATGCGGTTTCAACACACTGTGAAAATACACTTTTGAAATTTTAGAAAAGCATGATTATTAAATCATTGGAATATGAACAGTTTCCTAGAAGAATGAATCTTCAAGATTTATGTAAAAATATAAAAACATAAATAAAATCAGGATGTGAAGAAGTTTCAAAAATCATTTTGTTGAATTAACTTCCTGATCTCTGAATTCCTTATGAAATGCAGCATCGACACATACACACAAATAAATGAACTTTGCATGTCATAAAAATATACTTTTTCTTATGAAGAAAACTGAAATCCTTACCTGGTACCTTAAGTAATGATTTGGACTCACTGTGGATTTATTTTTCCATGTACTTTGTCTAATAAAGTAGGATGTGCTTTGCAAAGTTACTGTTATGTTCTCTGGGAGGCCTAACTGGAGAATGATGATTTGCTGCTTTGGAGAACTCTTAAGAGCAGACATATTAAGGCACTTATGAGTCTTCATTATGAAGCTGTCCAATTGGTACATTTCCAGGAATTTTGAATTGAGAAATATTTTCCTTTAGTAATTTTCTTTTTACTTTAGTAATTTAAATGTACTTAACATTCTTTGAAGGTTTTTGTTGGCTTTGCTAGTAGTACACTTAAAAGTATTAAACTTCACTTTGTTACTTGCTATCTGCTATATCACCTTGTTCTATCTGCTTTCACAAATCTGTCATTTCAAAAAAAAAAAAAAAAAAAGAGTCTTTCCCTAAGCGCAGCCCCAAACCTGCCTACCTCAGTAACTCGACCTGGAATGCAGTTACTGTACCTTGGCCCTCTCCTGGATTGCTCTGTACCGCTCCTGCAGGTCCTGGAATTCTAACTGGGTGACGTAGTGCTCCGTCATGCCAGCCCCTTTCATTTCAATGGTCTCCAGCAAGCTGCTGTGGCTCAGTACTTCTTCATTTAATAACTAGAGAACATTTCAAAAAATAACAAAGGAGTTAACACACACACCATCATGGCCATGATACTGGTGTGACGGTGTTTTAACTGTGTAGTTGACAAGTGATCTCAGATGATCTGCGTGTAGAAAGAGCCATCCCTTTTTATGTATGAGTGTGTGTGTGCGTGTGTGCGCGCTTGGCATCTGCCTGGAACTTTCTCTGACATACTGATTTTAATTGAATGGATATCTCAAACTTAATTTGCCCCCAAATTCACACTCCACCCCATTCTTCCCCAGCCCCCTCCAAACCCTCTTCCCTTTGTCTTTTCTCAAACAGCAGATGTCACCACTTCCCACTCAAATAATCAGTTCAGGACCCTGAAAGTCACCCTTTCTCCCCACGCTCTGTCACTCTACCCATGATGAAATCCTATCTCCTCATTACATCCTGATGTTTGTCCCACTGTCTCCTACAAATGCCCTAGCCCACGCAGCTAGCATCTTTTCCTGAGATTTCTGCAATATTCTGCCAGGCAGATTCCCGGCCATGAATTCGGACCCATTCCTTTTTCCATAGTCCACGGAGCAGTGCGAGTGATAAAAGGCTCTAAAATGTAAATGGAACCACTTCCAGTCCCTCCACAGCTTAAAGGATTATCTCCCCAGTACTGTCAGAATCAAAGAGAAAATCATCAGGCTAGCAGGCCTGCCATTTCACTTGGAAGCACCCTCTGCTGTTGCTTCTCTGCTCCAGCAACACAGCCTTTCTGTCCATTTACTCCCCTTTCAAGGCCTGGGGGACCACTCTTCCATGTGGAATGCCCATTCCCACCTTTCATTCAGGCTAATTTCTCTGCTCTGAATTCCTTAGGGCAAAGTCCATGGGTCAGGTGTCTCAGGAGGCCCTTCCTGCCCCTCCTCCTGACCCCAAGCATCTCTATTAGCCCTGACCAAATAACAGCATGCCTGCCCCTTTTAGCCAAAGCACTTATTGCCAGTTTTATTTATTTATTTATTCATGCATTTATTTATGAGTGTATGCGCTCCTACTAGAACATAACTCTTGCCTGTTTTACTCACCTAGAATCTGGCACAATGCCTGCATGTAGCAAGTTCTCAATAGATATTTATTGAATAGACCAACAATTTAATTAATTTGTCAATTAATCATTGTAACAATTCTATGAGGTAGAGAGTTATGATTATATTAAATTTCAGATGCATAAATGTGACCCAGAAATGGTAAGTGATTCAGCATAGGTCACATAAGGCCATTTAGTCACTCAAAAAACTTTTACTCAGCATTTGCTCTGTCAGATGGAGAGCCCAGTGCACAGGGTATAAAGAAAATTAAGTGTCATTACCCATGGGGGAAACAGATATGTAAACGTATGTCCCATGTATGTATTATAACTGACAGATACGAACCACCGAGAAGAACTAATTAAGCTTAGGATTGGTGGTGGTATCACAGCAAAAACGACTTTTGAATTAATTCCGAAAGGGGAATAGGAGGTCACCAGGTGTAGAGTGAGGGCACACTGTGAAAAGATTAGTGATTCTGCCACCTCATGGGATTTTAAAAGATTGTGGCCCATCTAGGAAGTGCTGAGGTGGTCAGGAAGGCTGGTGCGTGGTGGAAGCGGGGAGGGACAGGGAAAGAAATGAGGATGGCAAGAGAGATGATTAAAGCTCTCACAAACCCAGTGGGGGGACTGGTGTGCAGACACCAGAAGCCAATGGGCGCCTCAGCACGGAAGCAAGACCTTCACCTTTCTATGACATTCACCTTCATGTGATGAGAACAGTAGTTGGAAACAGGAGCCGAGGTAGCAGTTAGGGATTGTGTGTATGTGCGCGCACGTGTAATGCTGAAATACCACGATTGATAAAAACATATTTGGGACAATCCCCCCCATATCTGTCTATCTATCATCTGTCTATTTTTCTATCTACCTGTCTACTTATCTACCTATCATCTATCTAATTAAAAATCTTTACATGTAGTACTGTACTAATATGAGCATTATGGAAAATGCACAAAAGTAGAAATGCCAAAGCACGTGATAAAAAGGGTTTCTACTTCCTAACGATGAGCAAGCTGAAGACATTAAAAGTTACCACAAGTTGCCAAATTTTAAATGGTCTGTACCATGAAACATGGGTCCCTGAGGTTTTCCTTGAAGAGAACATTGTCACCTACTTCTAAATAGGCACAAACAGAAGACCACCTTCTGATGCCAGTCAAAGCGATGAGAGGAGCCCCAAACAGTGTCTTTCTGTGCAGAGTCTGGCTTATCGTCCAGGCCACCGCGCCCCCGCACGCCCACGCCGCCCACCGCCACGCTTCCACACGCCCACCCGGGCCACCGCGCCCCCGCACGCCCACGCCCACCCGGGCCACCGCGCCCCCGCACGCCCACGCCCGCCACCGCCGCGCCCCCGCACGCCCTCGCCGGCCACCGCCACGCTCCCACACGCCCACCCGGGCCACCGCCGCGCTCCCGCACGCCTGTGGCATTATGGCAGAAAACAGATGGGACTTGAACTGCAGACCCACCTTGGCTTTTCCGAGAGCCGCTGTTTTCTCCCGCAGTTCTGCGGGCTGTCGCTCAGATTCACTCAGGCTGGCTTCCACGCCATCCATCCAACTGGAAAACTGCCGGACATCGTCTTGATAACTGGTCCACTTGGAGAGAGCTCCTTCCAGTTGACTGAAAAGACAACAGTCTGTACTGAGAAGCCTCATCAGTCTGGTTCCATCCCTGCCTCTGCCCATTCCCCATGCAGGAGGTCCACGCACAGAGCAGGCCAGCGTGGACTCAGGGTGGGCTGTGCAGCCAGCCTTAACCACCCAGGTCCCTAGCCAGTGAGGCCTCAGGAAGCCAGCGAGAGTTCATTCCCAGCCAAGAGGCAGAAAAGTGGGACTGGATTTAAAACCTGGAGTCAGTAACCAGGTCACAGGGACACTGGGAGAGGCCTGGGGGCAAACCTGAGCCAGGCTTTTATGGAGCTGAGCAAGACTCTGGATCCATGTGAATCCATCAAGGTGAGCAGGACATTCAGAGGTGAGGCAGGAAGGAAGGAATAAAAGGAAGAACCAAGCAAGAGGAGCACAGGAACTATATCCCATGAGATTTAAAATCAGAGAATTACAGGGGAAAACAGGGTAACATTTCCTGAGCTGGTCTAATGATTAACACCTGATTACTTCTCAAACAGATAATTTAAGAGTTTCCTGCTCTCCCTACGGAGGTTGCATTTTTAACTGTGCTGATTATGTGTGCCATGTTTTACTGCCATGCTCTGGTCACCTTCGGGGCAGAAACTCTGTCCTCTGCCCATTAGGCCCTTGGCCCACAGCACTCAGGCACACTGCCAGCTGAACTTCTGACTGCCAGCCCCATGACCTCTGGGTTTGAGGCATTCGCTGGTCCTGGTGTCCACTCAGCCTCAGCGCAATCTGGGCAAGAAGCGCCAGGGATTGTGGCCCCCCAGGGGCAGCAGAAACCCCTCTTGAGTCACGGGAGTTTATTTACAAATTCAACAGCGGCCCTACTCTGGGGCAGGGGAACTCCAAAACGCTTGTTTTTCCCTGGGTGCCAGCACTGCCAGCAGGATTCTGGTCTGGCTGCCCGCTGCGGTCACCCGTCTGATGACCGACCTGCCCTTTATGGCTGCCTTCCCCTCCTCCTGTCTCTTTCCCACCCCCTGCTGGCAATTCCAAGGACTACATCTTTCCGTGAAGAAACATTTATCTATCTTTTCACTTCTTGAGCAGTGAAAACAATAAAGTAAACATGTAGTAAACAAGGCATAAAATTGCAGGTCAACCTAAATACAAGACAGTATCGGCCATTTTCTTTTGTTCTAATCCGAAAAAGCAAAGAAGGAAGTGAGGAGGGACAGCGCGCATGCAAGCCCCAGGACCAGTCTGTAACTGAGCGATGGGGCCTATCGATCTTTCAGTCATGGCTTCCGGTAGTGGGCTTGGGTTCCTCTCACCTTTTACAGCGGATCCCTGCCGACAGCAGGGAAGCCCACATGTCCTTCATGCCCTGCAGCTGCTGCTGAATAGCGGGGATGCCTTCTGGAGACGTACTCTGAAGGACACGTTCTCCCCGGGTCACCAGCATTTTCAGCTGGATCTCCTTTTCCTGTTTCACTGATAACAGAGCCTGTAACGGCAAATGCGGAAGTCCTTTGTCATCGGCATGTTTAATATCTCTGGCTTTAAATACTTCAGAGCTCCTGAGGGTTGCAGAAAGCAGGACACGTGCACCCGTGCCGAGCCGGTTCTCTCGGGCCGATCCAGTGCAGGTGGGAGATACCAGTTACCAGTCACCCCTGGTGTTTCTAAGTGGCCTTGGCTTTGCAGGTCTCGATCCTTCTCTGAATAATCCCTTCTTTCCACCAAAGTTTTATTTTACTGGTTTTTAATTAAAAAAAAAAAAAACTATAGTAGAATTTACGAATTCTCAAAAGTCAAAGAATGGAGAATTTTATAAATGTTAAGTCCTTTAGCCTAACAAACCTAAAGAAATCTAATTTATTTTATATATTCATTTATCCATCTTAAGTTTCTCTTAGGCACTCATCTTCTTCTATGGAAGGACATCTGCATCCAAGTTATAAATGGTGTTATCACCTAAAAGGCGAATCCTCATCTCTCTCTCCCTAATCTGCACCTGGCCAACCTCTACAGATCCAGCGTCAGCCACTCATTGCCACCAGCCCTTGCTGTGACAAGAAGGTCCCATTGGTAGTTTCTCACACACCAAGCTCTTCGTTGACGCTGGCTTTTGCTCATGTGCCACCATTCGCAAATCTCGGTTTAGGGGACAGACTTCCTTAGAAACCAGCTCCAACTCTCAGCCTCATCCCTCCACATGGCTCCACTCTACATGCCCTAAGGGTAACCCTATCTGCTACCACGGTCTGCTGGGTGTCGGCCTCCAGCCTTAGAACGAAATCCTTGAGGACAAAGGCTGAATGTGATTCGTTCAGTTTTGAATTCTTGGTATCAAGAGAGAGTGACAGTCTTCTAGAAGTCATCTAGTATATGAATGAGACAGATGAGTGCCGAAACAGTGGAAAACCACTAATATACTGGCAGGGAGAACTGACTGACTGACACGGGCAGGCAAGCAAATTGAACACAACACAAAACGTTCTTCCCCATAAAACAGCTCATTGAAATATTTTCTCAGAATAAATGTGTCAGGGATGTGATTTGAAATGATCCTCTTAATCAGTCACCAAGCAAGGAACCACATTTGCATGGTTATTTGCAGTTTTGCAGAGCATGTACGTGTGAGCATGCTCCACATGATTCAGCAATGCTCAGGCAAGCCCACCCCATGCAAACGCAGCTCTCTGCGATTTCCTGTGGAAAGCGGTTGACATAAACAACACAGCGTAGATGGAGACTTGAGGAAAACATAACTCTATGAATTAGGGATATGTCTCTAAAAAGGCACACCTCAAGTTTGAGCATCCTGCTGTCCAGCACACTCTTGTCAGAGGTCGGGTGGCAGTAAGATTCCAGCACGTGAATGGTGTCCGTCATCCAGTCTTGCAGCTCTTTGATCCCGAGGGAGAACTGATTGTGCTCTGCGACAATTCTATCCAGTCTTGACACTTTCTCCTGGAAATGACAGACATGGTTTCCCAGTTGTCCATTCCACAGAGACTTCACGGCCTGAAGCTACTCAAGTTGTAAAGCTAACCATTTGGTTCAAATAGCTATGGTCAGCCAGAGGTTCAGATGCTGCTGAGACATGATGCATGTCTGCAATTAACCTATCAGATGTGCAAACTCTTTCTAAATAGTAAACGTATGAGAACAAGTGGGTGGAAAAGCACAAAAAAAATCACGATTTACAATGACAATTTACTGCCCCTAAACTTAGTTGCTATCCTTCTTTATGACAACCATGACATAAAAATGTCTTCCTAATGCCTTGTCTGGGAAACCAAAGTAGTTTCTATCTTTCACATATCACATTTGTCCCAGTGCACCCCATGACGTACAGTGGTAGCCAGAGTTTCAAAAAATAATCATCTAAGATTTTGTAAAATCTCTAAATTTTAAAAGTTGGGGCCATAAGTGTGATTTACTAATTTTAAGTCATATCCAACACACTGAAGATTTATGAATGTGTTTTAAAGCTCTTAAAGCATTCAAATACCTATTGATTTTTGATAGCTAAATAAATAGAAAGGAATAGAAAGTTGTCCTTAATTTCTTCTAATTTTTGATATGTGCCAGATTTCTAAAGACAAACAGAAGTAACTTATTCATAGGAAAAATGGACTATTTACTCCGAGACCTATACTAGCATGCCTGCCTCAACAATGTTCTACTGAGGACCCAAATTAACAAGCCAGGAGTAAGTCCATAGTAAAACAGGGAAAGCCAAGTGAGAGAAAAGACTGATGACAGTAGGCTCCCCACATTCCAAGATCTGAAATGCAACAGGCAAATACAGGGAGTAAATGTCACAAGCCACATAAAGGTCAAAGTAGGCTTGTCCCATAAAGTTCGAGATCGGCCTGCATGACACCAGCTGAATGCTGTAAATGAGGTTGTGGTGGGAATCCCACTTAATTTTTTTGTATGCTGTTAGAAAAGAAATTTAATCAGTTAAAAAAATCATTGTCAGTTTTGAGCTTTACTCTGTTGACTGAACTGAAACTCTCAATCAACACATCCTTGACTATGTACTATGGAATGAATATAAAGAAGTGGAAAAAAAAAGATTCCAAACTCTCATAAGCAGTGCACTAAAATGTAAACTGCTTTGAATTCACGTTTTTCTAAAGTAATTCCATCTGAGATTCCTTAGACCTAAACCTGAATTTTGCTTTATGTTTATGCTTTGAGTCTTCAAAATAAAAGCCCCAGAGAAGATGACAATTCAGTACAAAACGGACTATTCTGCACATTAATAGAAACTGAAGTCTATTCAGTCTTTGAAAGCTTTTGCCCCGTTCGGACAGCACAGTAAGAGACACAGCACAAATGATGGACTTGGATCGCAGGGCTGGGAATTGGCTTCCACACTTACTCCTGAACTGGGCTCGTCAGGCTGGACCCCCTGCACAGCCCTACCAAGACTCCAGATCTGTGACACGGGTGCCACACACACACACACGCAGCACATGGCAGGCATTACCTTGGTTAGGTTGCTTAGCGCTAGATACTGAGCAGACAGCTGCGACACTCTGTGCACAAAGCTCCTGCTGGCAGCTTGTCCTTCCCACAGCTGCTGAGCTTTCTCTTTCAGCCTGTTGAGCTGAGGCTCGTAGCAGTTTATTTCCTCAAGGACAGACTGAAAAAGCACAAGCAAGTCACCATTAAGAGGCCGGGGAAAAGCACATCGCAGACAGAGCTTTGGCCCAAAGGACATGGAATCAACATTGGCGAGCAGTAGGTGCATCCTGAAGGCTTTGTTACGTCCAAGCTACACACAGTAGAGACCGTAAGACGGAAACAAATCTACCTCAGAGGAAAGCTAGAAAACAGAACCTGTCAGAAACAGGGCAAGGGTACACCGTATCACAAGATGGCACCATCTAACTCAGGGCACTCGGCTGGCACCTGAATGCACGTCGTATGCAGGATGGGGACACAGACGTGTACCTGGAGCTTCTGCTGCTCTCTCCTCTTGGCTGGCAGATCATACAGGCGATTGCTGCTTGCATGCACCATCTTCTCCGTTTTACTCAGCCAGTCTTGTACCGGCGTGGCACTCACTTCGAAGTCCTTCATTTGAATCTTTAAATTCTGTGAGGGTTTAGACAGCGTTACACACACACACACACACACACACACACACACAAGATTTTTAATAGCAAATTCAAAGTCCTTCACTTGGCATTCAGTCTGGCCCCATAGCCCATCCTTCCCTTCTTGCCCTGTTCCCAAAGTCCAGAACATTCTATCCTTCACCTTGGCACCTATATAATTTTTGAACATTCTTTAAGAGCTTTCTATGGCCCTCCTTTTTAAAAAATGAACTTTTCCCTAATTATCCAGCCTACCTCAGGGTTCCCACCCACTTCTCGACTTCGATTTTGCCTGTTGTTTACAGCAGTCACCATACACTTTATCATAGACTGGGCAGGGCATCTGATACAGACATGCCCGTCCACACAGCTAGAACACAGGCCCCGTGAGGACAGCGCCTGCATCTGACACCATTACCTTGCAGGGATATGATCAAATATCAGCAAACATTTTGTCTATTTGATTGATGATGAGATAAGAGATACCATATGGTGTACATGCTTATGTTTTTAATAAATAATTTGTTCCTTCTGATATTTAAAGATATAAGAATATCAACTTGTGGTCTGTTTTTTATGATATAAGAAGGTTGTACCTACTTTCATGGATACCTTGTAGGTACTCATAGCTGTTCAAATGCATTTGATAAAGTTTTCTGTGGTGCCATTGCACTTAAGCAAAGGTGTCTATATGCATTTCCTATTAATTATAAAAGTGCTAGATCGAAGTGAATTGGAAATCTATGCCACCATGTGACCAACTAATAAAGGCTTTAAAGTGATCAGAGCTTTAGGTAACACTGTCAAAAAGCAAGTCCATAAAGGTTGGTTTAAAAATCTCCATGGCAGGGGCAGCAGGAGTCCATGGGAGAGTGGCTCAAGGGTCCATCTGTGTCAGATCCAGGTGTCTGTAATGTGGGGACAGTTGTGATTGCCAGAGTCACCTCTGGGGAGATGGGCAGCTATGGCAATGCTTTGGAAACTTGAAAGTGCCTCCCAAATGGAAGATGCTCAGAACATTCCTAGAGTGTTCTACTCGCACTTAGGCTTCATGAGGGTAGGAATTCCGTTCTGCGTCATTCTCTGCTGTATCCCCAGAGCCTAGCATAGTCCTCAGCCAATGTCCCATTGAGGTGCTCAAAAATTTTCTGTTGAATAACTAAATAAATTTATACAGTCAAGGTGTTTCCATCTCCTTGCTATTGGAGTCTCATGGGGCCACCGAAGGGCAAACTGGGGACCCTGATCAGCAATTTAATTCTACAAAGAAATGGGACTGAGAAACAGAGGATTAGGGGCTTAGTCAGAAACATAATACAGAACAAGTGAGGTCCCTGGTCTAAGGAGTGAGGGCACAGGGTCTGAGTGAGGGTCCTGGGGAATAGAAGACAGCACGAGACCGAGTCAATAGACCGCAATGCACCTCATCTACTTGCTATCCACAGCGGGGTGTAGGCCTCCCACCCAACGTTCACTCTGCAATGCTTTTCCAAGTATTTCTCCTAAGGCCTCAGTGACCACCTACAAACTCCTACATTCACAGAACACTTCATACAACACCTAAAGTCAGAGGGCCTGGCTTTGAACCTTGTCTCCGTTACTGAACCACCTTTTCCCTTCATTTCCTCCTCCACAAGACAGAAATGAGAGAGCGCCTACCTCAGAGACTGGTAATGAGGAGTAAATGCGTTAATGTATGCTAAGCGCCTACAACAGTGCCTGGCACTGGTATATGTCACTATCACTGCTACTGCAGGTATATTCTCTCTCTTGAGATTTGCACCCACTTTAGCCACTATTTTCCTGGCCCTTAGCCACTGGGAATCTTGTAGGGACATCAAATTTAACATATACTGTACTAAATTGATAAGGAACCCTAGTTGAGAGTCAAGGTCAATCTGCTTAGTCCACAAAACCCTTCACTATTTGGCCCTAATCTTCATAACCAGTCTTATTTTTGTTGCTCCTCCCTCACAACTCCCTATGGGTGACAAACTTCTTCAAGTCCCCAAACTTCTCTAACTCCCTGGCCCTACCCATTCGATCCCTTCTACCTGGAACACACATCAGCCTTGGCAACCTGAAAGAATGGTTAGCCTTCACGGTTTAGTTAAAACATTGGTTCTCTGGAAACCTTCTGTGACTTCTCCAAATAGAGTTAGTTGTGTTCTTTGAGTGACCACCACACCTTGATCATATAATATCTGCATGATACTGCAATAATTTCTCTATATGCTGTTTCCCTCTCTAGAAAGTGAGTTCCCTGAGGAAAGGGGGAAAAAATGGACCCTTTTGTATTCCTAATCTCATGCCTGGCACACACAAAAAGGCATTATTACATGTCTTACTAAGGAAAGGAAGGAAGGAAACATGGGAGATGAGCAGGCAGGCCATTCTTGGCTTATCCATCTGCTCCCGGACATCTCTTGAACTAGATAATCTTGCTGTCAGTGCTAGATGTGCTGCATTCAATAGCATATGCTGCAGACCTCAGATCACGTTACATTCATGATCTCTCCAGGGATAAGGGGAAATTTCTAGGCACTGCACTCTCTCTTAAATGGAGGATGCCTGCCATGAAAGAACACCCTCCAACACAAAGAAGAACTACAATAGTCGGCTTAGAAATGCACATTTTTTGTTTCTACTATTAATTCTCTATTATTATTTTTCCATCTTCCATTAATCATGATCATATTCAAGTTATCTATCTTGTTTTAAAAGAAAAAGAATATTCTCCATGCCTCTAACTTTTACTCCAAGAGAAGAGCTGGTCACAAAACAGATGATTTCACAAGGAAAAAAAAATGCATTATGGCCATAACTGCATTTTGATGATAAATTCAGCTTGTTATCTCTAGATAAAATGAAATTGTATAACCATTGTCTCTTTGCATACTGAACTCCTATAAAGCTCGTACTTGATATTTGCATTACTTAAAATATTCCTTCTCATCCATAGCATTTGCAGTCTTACATGGCCTGCCACTCAAGAAGCTACTAAGTTCCTCAGTGAGGCTCACGCTTCTACTGTTGAGCTGTTTCTCAGTGCTACCTAGTTATTCATTTACATCCAGAGGGATATTACCAAAATCACTGCCAAGGAATCTTGGATAGACTGAAAGTGTGGTTGAACTAACTAACTAACTAATAACAACAACAGGCCTAGAATGTGTCCCAGGAGGTGGTTGTATTATATACCTCTAGGGCAGATTCCTTTTGGTGGAGATTCGAATGAAAATTTTTCCAATCTTCTTTTGCAGCTGCAATTTTGGCCTGGATACCATTAGCTTTCTCTTTGGTCAGCAGAGTACTCAAAAGTTCTCCCTTAGATAGCATCATGTTTAGCTTATGCTGTCCATTTTCACTTTCTGAAGAAAATTCCTATATAGAAAAATGTTACATTAGGCAGAATGAAATGCTCTATGCTTTAAAATACATCAATTTTTCTACTTATTTCTCAATAAAATCACAAGGAATAAACAATTTTTGCTATATATATACATAATAAATATTAAGTGACTAAGACTATTTTACCCTATCTGTACACTGAGAATGACAACCTTATGTGACGATGGTTACCGTCAAAATTCAATGACAAACCCTGCTTTAGAGTGCTCAGGTGCAATACCTGTAGAAAGGGCTTTTATTATTTCCTAACTCCCAGCATAGATTTATAGGAATGGAGTAGTTTCTCTTCATGTACATAACCATTGCAAGCAGGGATCTATCCGAAATTTGGATTGTTTAAGCAAAACTTTAATGTGCTTATAAAATGATCGAGAGGTATTCTTTTAATCTGCTTAATTAAGCTCCACTATTAGAATTAACTAATAACCCCCTCACCTGTATTTTCTGAAGACTCGTTGAAACTTCGCTAATATTTTGAGGTATATCAAAACATTTGGCGGTAGTGACTTTTGCATTAACCAACCACTGCTGGAAGTCCTTGAAGGCTCTTCGAAACCTCTGCTGTAAAATCTGTTCTTTATTTTGACAGCCCTTGGATGCTTGCAGACAAAGACTAAAACCATGATATGAAACATTTAATGGAAGGGAAAAAAGTGATAGTGGAGATTAAAATAATGTTTGAGAGAATCAACAATTCTTAGAGTATGCACTTGTCTTTTAGTAATGTATTTGATGATTAATTTCTATCAATATTGAAGTCACATCTTAAAATAAACAAACCTCTAGTTTCTTATTTGTATGAAATATTTTGAATACCAATAAGGCTCAAGCTCACCGATTATATTCTTTAATCAAGCCAGAAACTTGCCCACTGTATGCACTCAGGTCTCTGGAAAATCGACAAAGCTCATTCAGCTGAGACTTGAGCTCCTCTGTTTTAGGCTCTGCTTTCTGTAGAGCTTCCAGAATTTCCTATTAGGTAATAACAAGACAGAGGAACAAGCATTTAAATCCGGTAACTTCCACATCCTCATACTATATTGCATAAATCCTATTATAAATGATTAGTGAGGGAAGAACTAACGCAGAGGTTCAGACATGAGGCCTGTTTCCAAGACCCTACGGCGAACAGGTTGATCTGTGTCCTTCTCTGGCCATGGATAGGCGCTCCCGCAAGCAATGTTGTCAAGAAGTCGAATGATCAAGTAATCAAATAACTTAAAGCGGAGTTAGAAAATGAAAAGAGAAAATAGTCTAAATTGCTTAAAAATAGTCTGGCTACACCACCAGAAGATAATGTGTATTGTTTAACAGTAATGAGAAATCATTTCAAAGTAAAGCAATGCTTATTTTGGTTGGGGGGCGGGGAGAGAGGGAGGGAGGGGAGGGGGGAGGGGGGAGGGATTTTATGTAGTATGTATGAGTACAATTAACTTTATTAGAAATTCTTATAATTTACAGGCCTTGTTTAAGTAGTAATTCATTCATACAGTCATCAAATACTTGCTAAATGTCTGCCATATGTCAATCATTTTGCTGGATTTTGGGACCATCAATATAACTAAAAGTATGATTCTTGTATTTGAAGAGCACACAATTTAAAAGAGGAGAGACACATGCGAGTAATTACACTTCTGTGACTCTCTAATCCAAAATAAAGCCTTGGAATTTGACAAGTATAGCCCTGACATCAAGGCCATGGTCCACTGAATCACACAAAGGATTGCCACAAAAGCAAATGAGAACACGACTGTCAAATACGTACACAATTCCTGGCACACCAAGTGCCTAATAGGTAAAATCAGCAGGTAAACGACTCTCAAGTATTTAAATGGGACTCTGTGTATAATGGTGTCACCAAGGTAAAAAAAAAAAAAAATAACAATAATGAATAATTTAAGAGGAGGGACAAGAAGTGGAGTCACTACTCAGAGAGCTGTTGCTTTTACTATTTTTATGCTCAGAGGTACTTATCCAGACGCAGTCTAGATCCGTAGGAAAAGCACACCTCTCAACAAACCAGGTGTGTGCTGCATTCCTCACCCAAGTAAATGGCACCACTGCTCTCCCACTGGTCTAAGTCAGAAAACGAAGCAACTTCCTGGCCTCCCTCACTTCCATTCTCACTTTACTCAAGAGATAAGGATGCCTGGTCTACTCGCCGTCTTAGTAGCTCTTACCATCAGTTACTTCTGCCTCTTGACTTCCACAGCCCCCCTCATCTTTGCAGACCTCCACAGTAGTCGCTTAACTAGAATCTTGTTCTCAATTTTTCTCTCCTGTGTTCTCTTGCTCCTTGGTAATTCTGTACATTGGTGCAGTCCCTCTGCCTCACAGGGTCGGTCCGTTTGTAATCAGACCTCCAGGTTCAGCTCAGATGAACATGCGCCCCCAGGCGTCTTCTGCCCGCCTTCCCACCTCTCAGTGGCTTCTCAGGTAAGGGCACACAGAGCCTTGTTGATAGTCAGCACAATCGAGTGTTCCATTGTTTTTGAACTTGGTCTTTCCGTTTAGACTGTGACTTCTGAGAAGAGGGATGGTGTTCTCTTGACTTCAAAGTTCTTTATTTAGCTTAGTGTCAGGGCTAGGGGCATCTAAAATACCTTTTACTTACACAATTTATAAATAATGCTTAGAAAGTTTCTCTCTGAAACTCCAAATGCTAAACTAATTACTATTTTACATGAGACTGAATCTTTTATTTAAGGAAGAGTGTTAACAGACCAAAGAAACTTACCATATACCAAAGAAGTAAATAAAAGACCCCAGAGATTCAAATCAGTCACTTAAATTAGGTGTTATCAAAAGTGGAACACTTTGATCAAAATTTTACACTAAAACTTTTTCTATAACTTTATCATAAATTAAATCATATTATTAGACTTTTTCATTATATAACTATCAGATTATACAAGGGCTGTCAGAAAGTAGCCAGCCATATAACATGAAAAATAGAGGTATTTCTGGCTGGATTTTTTCTGGACTGCCCTCATATACTTCTTTTTCAGTTAAGTCCTGGAATATATTTTTTCATTAGAGGTTATGCAGGTTAAGAAAATTGCTAACCTTCAAAACTAATAACAGCCCAATGGTTATTAAGACATATGAGCTTTGTAAATATAGTGAACAAGATTTTTGTGACACGATTTTATATAGTTTATAAATGATGATTTGCAGATTTGTAAATTCTGTATAGATTTTAAAAATTTCTTGAGTATCATCATTTAATTGCAGAAGAGAAAGTAAATACTTGTGAAGGCTCATGACTATTATTATTGTGATTGCTGTCAAAGACAAGCCCTTTCTAACAGCAAAACAAAGCCATAAGAACCCTGGGAAATCCACTATTTTGTAAAACTTTTCCTATGTATTCATTGTAATGGGAGTATTATCTCAGTTTTTAACACAAAATTTTAAAAATGCCCCAGTTTTATCGAGATAGAATTAACATTTGTGTGAGTTTAAGGCGTACAGCACGTCGGGTTGATTTGGTCCATTTATATATTGCAAAATGATTATTACCACCATAGCATTACCTAATACCTTTATCTTGTCACATAATTATCATTTCTTTTTTTATTATCCCTACTGCTAGATAATGACATTATCAGAAAGAAGAGAAAATCTGAGTAGTTAGAGGTAACGTAGTATTGCCATTAAAATAATTAGCCATGGAGAGAAACCTGGAAATAGATCTAAGCAGGAGTCCATTATCCTTGAATTGTTAGTATAGTTAAACACCTCGATTTACTTTTGCATTATTATATGCCTTTTTATAGGACACACCCATTATTTTCACTAATATTATCAATATAAAAATCATGATAGCTCAGAATAGTAATATAATTTGTGCCACTAAATCTTTCTTTTTAAAACTTCATTCACATTAATGGTAGGGAAAGGGAGGAAAACAAAATAGAACTAAGACATTATAGCTGACTTTTTGATATCAGAGTGAATAATACTGACCACATGGAATAAATACCAACTTCCTCGTCCCTCTTTCAGAGACCTACTTTCTACACTTTACTCTGGTGTTTAACCCTAAAGGACAAGAAGGACATAGAAAAAAAATAACAAACCTAGAAATACTGTAAATTAAGTAGCATGAATAGATGACTATAAAACTTTTTGTGGTGTGCTGTATTTGTTCTAATACTTGATTTAAAACAAGACAATGCTGAAAATACTACATGACTTTCTAACTGGCTGGAACTATTTCGAAATGTTTATAACATAAATAGAAACAGAGCCGGTTACTTTACTAAAACTTCCTTTTAAGGACATCCATGATTCAGAACATTATTAAACTGCAAATGCCGAGTCTTTCCAAGATACTGTTTAACAGTAAAGAAAGATTGCAAGCTTTTGTAGATTCCTTCTTATGCCCTTTTGTGCTTTCTTTCCTCTCATTCTGAAAGAGCTGCCCTCAGTTAAAAAAGAAAAAGAAAGAAAGAAAGAAAGAAAGAAAAAAAGAAAATGTCCGGAAGGCAACCCATGAGCATGACACAGAGGTTCTGTTCACGGGTTAATTCCAGCACAGCTGTCAAAACTACACCCGGGAGAGTTAACCAGGGTGAAAACTGAGTTGTGCGTTAGACCACCGAAGTTCCTTACACAGCTATAAGCTCAATCGTTTAATTGTTGGAAATAATTCACTGGCAGGAAAACAGCTATGACTCTCCGTCTATTTATGCCTCTGCCCACGGGCTGTTTTCAGACTGACCAGCTACATACAATATTATAAGAATGAAACTCGAATGTTTCCTCTAACCATAACTGTTTTCAGTGGGAAATAATAACTTCTTCTCTCCTCCATCTTCATTTTTACCGAAATTTGATTTATGAGAAAAGGAAAATAGATCAGACTTGCAAATTTAATGAGAGAGACTGATTTCTTCCAAGTCTGATGGAATGGCGTGTGTGTTTTTAGTTAGCACGGATTCTTTCTAGTAGAAACCAAAGACTATTTTGAGCATAACCATCCACAGAAAGCAGGAAAGCAACTTACTCGGCCCTTGTGCCAGCATTCCACGATCTCCTTGTCTGTGTTCTTGCCTTCCAGGAGACTTAACTGCTGAGCCCACGTTGTCAGGAGGACCCTGAACTGCTCCAGGGCCTGCTCGAGGTGGGCCACTTGGCCTGAGAACTCCTGCTCTGACAGGGCCATCTGGCTCACCAGGGTCTGCAAGCTGCTCTGCGTTTGGAATACGCTGTCCTCCCACTGCCTCCAGTCGGCGCGCAGGGCCTGCATCTCCGTGTCCAGGAGCTCACTCCCACTGGCGGTTGTGTTCTGTTTCACTGCAGGGGCCAGTGACTCCACTCTGCTCAGGCGGCCTGCTCCAATCTCTCTGGAATCCATCAGCTCCTGGAATGGAATATCACCATGGTAACCGAGGAAGGGCCTGAGTCACTGCAAGTTTCCAAATGTGTATAGAGGGGGACCCTGTCCGGCCATGAAGTGTGAGCAAGCATGCCCCAATGAACCAGATTCAATTCACCCGCCAGCCCCTCAGTGATAATAACAGAGAACTGCCATCCTGAGCACTGAGGCTTGTGGCAAAACGAGCTGAGGAATCTGCAACAAACAAAGCAGAGACCTGAAATCAGGCATTGTTTGAATACATGACATTGTTCTGACAGTGACAAGTATTTGCTGGTGGTGCACTGCTCCTGTAAATAGGGAAATCCACATTTCTCCCTAAGTTGACAGACAAAGGGACGAGGATCGCAGCAGAACTGTGCTCTCCTCATGGCCTGGACCCCATCTGTACCCTCTTCCACAAGACAGGAGCTTCAGTCACACCTCCACTCCACTGGGAACCGAGCCGAACGACCACAGCAAAAGCGTGAGCCTTGCTCAACTTCAAATCTCTCACTTCCTTAAGTAAACGTTTTTATAGTAATGAAAATGAAGAATTCTCAGACACACTTAATCAAAAGTTCAAAGTCGTTACTAACCTTTAGCCCAGGTTCCCTTATTTCTGTTATTTTTACTTAAAAAAAAAAACCTCATTAGAAATGTAACCATTTAGCTATGACTTTTTGGCTTCAAGCACACAAACACTCTAA
Source organism: Lyroderma lyra (assembly GCA_004026885.1). NCBI lineage: Eukaryota > Metazoa > Chordata > Mammalia > Chiroptera > Megadermatidae > Lyroderma > Lyroderma lyra. Next base: position 214,878 of record PVJL010001506.1, on the reverse strand, counting down.
AGGACAAGATAAAATTAAGATACGTGTTGCTAATTAGGTAAAATAGGGGCATTTCTTTCTGAGATTAGATTCTTTTACTGAAATTTCTCTCATTGAATTCATTATCTAATGTTTGTATATTTATATAATCTATTGCTAAAGCCAAGATTTTATTAGTAATATCATAATACAAAATTATGACTTCACTCCTGGGTTAAGGAGTAGGAAAAGATGTTGCCATTGAAAGTATTAGCCCCAGAGCCAAACCTGGAAATAGGTCTAAGCTAGGGGCTGTTGTTATTAGAGAAAAACCTTTAAGAAAAAAGTCAATTATAAGAAAAAGTGGGGGTATGAAGCATGCTTAATAAATTATGTTAAGCATTATTTTTCTTAACTGCTCTATATAATATAGTTCACATTTTATCAGATTAGCCTGAGACCAATAATCCTCCACCATTACATGCTGGAGACCCACATTTTCCTATAGGAATCATTTAAAAGTATTTTGTTAATAGTAGTCCAACGCACAATCCCACAAAATCCTTCACACCATGAGCATTTTATAAACATACTCACACTTATCTCAGCAGCAGGATTCTAAAAAGCTGTCACTTATCAGTGCATAGAGTAAGCAGTGACTTGATGAAGAAAAATGAAGACTTTTAAATAAGAGCTGTGTCTATGATTAGATGTGTATAATTTGCCTTCAGGAGTCATTTCCAGTTTGGAGTTCAGAGAATATTAACTGCCAAAAATTAGTTTCCCAATATACCCTCACTTATCTTGGCATGAAAATGGGGCTTTTTGATATTGGCAATCACTGAGTACACTCATCCCGATTTCAAATAAGGACAACTTTATTTTAGAGAGTCACGAAATAGCTCTTCCATGTATTTCTTGTCCTGCATTTAAACTCTTTAATAATACGGCATGCACCTCCCCTCACAGATGCACACCCTTCGGACCCTCCATATTGGGCTCTGAAGTTGACTGCTCTCAGTGGTTACTCCTGGGGGTGGGCAGGGCTGGAGCCCAGAGGATGGGCTACTTCCATCTCGGTTTCTCTTCCCCCACAGACCAGCCTACACTCAGGCTTAACCTGGGCTTCTGACACAATTCTCTGTTTCCTTCTCAAATTCCAATTTCTTTCTACAAAGAGCTTTTGGTAACCCAGGAAGCAGCCTTGTAAAGAAATCATTTTAATCTCCTAATATCAACATTTTAAAATAAGAGAACCTCCTTGCTGTCTCCTATTCCACCATGCCATTCACTCCCAAATCTGTGTAATCCGGTCTCTCACCTGGCCAGGCTATGGAAATGGCTCTCTGTGGTTGCCGAAGAGCCTCACTGCCAAGTCCAGTGGGTGTTCTTTGACCCTCCTCTTAATGGCTGCCTCTTCCTGCTTCTCTGATGGTGACCCCCACTCCACCAGGGCTTCGGTGGCACCCCACATTCCTGGTTCTCCTTTTGTTATTATTTCTCCTCCCTTGTCTCCCTCTCCCTTTCAAATCCTCTTCTATGACCCCTTCAATACTGATAGTTTTGGTCCTGCACCCTGTCTGCTTCATACGTAGGTCTGGGTGTCATTCATTCTGGTGGCTTCAACTACACATGATAAGATAATCATTCCAGCTCAGTGTCTTCAGCCCAGCTTCCTAACCTATAACTCAGGCTTGAATATTCAACAGCCTCCTAGACATCACTATCTGGCTGTCCAAATACCACCTGCTCACAAGTGAATGCCTCATCTTCCCTCCTCTGTAACCATCTCCTCTGCCTGCGCTTGTTTTTCCCAGATGGACAAAGCTTTATGTCTAGGTAATGTCTTGACCATCACCCTTGACTTTGGCCACACTGCCACTCCATAGCTGATTTGATCACTCATTCACCAAATCCACTGGAATTTCTCACCAAATGTGTTCTATGTGTCAAGCGTGATTATAAATGTTTGATGTGCATGATCTAATTTAGTCCTCAAAACTACTTTATAAGTAAGGCAGGTGCTATGGTTATTCTTATTTTACCAAGTAAGAAAGTGAAGCTTAAGGACATCAAGTGAGTTGAGCAAAGACACAGCTAAGCAGTGAGTACAGGCAGGATGCAAGGCTGCGTTTTTTATTCAGGAGCCTGAACTCCCAAAGCACAGAGAGCTGTCATTACACTGCGTGTTTTATTTTATAAACATCAGTTCATACACCATTGTTCCCATCCACACAGTGAAGTTTCTTGACAGATACACAACACTGGCTAAATGAGTGGGTGGATGGATGCATAAATTAAAACACTGCTGAGAAATGTGTCAAAGTATTTTGAAGAATCACACAGTTAATAAGAACTTAAAAAGTACCTTTATATAGCTATGTAAGGTGTCAGATGGGTAGTAAATCTGCTGAAATTATCACTTTGTAAGGTGTGTAAATGTCTATCATTGTGTTGGTTTGGACACCCGGAACTAATAACGCAATAATAAAAAATAAGTGCTTTTATGTGATTATCTCATTTAAAACATGGTCATCGTGAGATTTAAATATGATAAGCACTTAGACGTAAGTCTTCAAAAATGTAGTTATTGTTATCATCAACTATTGTTTTTATGATTTTTATATTCTTTCTGATCTCCAGGGATCAGAAAACAATTTCCAACTTAAATTCTTGACCACAATTCCACTACTGATACCCAATATTTCCCCACTTAAAACTCAGCCACTGAGAATTTCATCATTACTTAATTTTTAGATGAAAATCTATTATTTTCCATGGTGTAGGATTATTGCAATGTAGTATTCAAGTCAGTATAAATAACTAAAAGATACTAAGATCTCCAACTCGCTCAGTTGTGTGAACTTCTATGCTTTAAGTGCCCATGCAGGTGATAATTTTAATGTCCTTTGAAGAACTATCTTCTATTATGCTATTGTACTATTGGCTAGGAAAGCAGAACAAAACAATGAGAATGACATTTCCAAGTTCTTTTTCAAAAACTTCTAAATTATTGTACAGCTCTTCTTTCCCTGTGGGGGAAAACAGTACCTGGTTGTGTCAGCCCATCGGCAGGCACATATTTTGCAGTCTCTCATGCTACAGCAATAAGCACATCGGCATGAAGAAATACGCAAAGATAATGCTCCATTTTTCTCACAAGTGTAAACTGTTTTGAATTCCTTTTTTTCCTCTTGCTTATATTCAGAATTCATGAGGTACAAGGTAGTAAACACCAACAAATAGAAAATAGGACGAACACATGTTCAGCAATAGAATCTTATCCACAGAATCGTTATCATAGGTCTGCTGGACTCAAGAACCAATGAAACAGTGATGTTATAATAATTTGTTTTTTTTTCTGACCTTAATTTTAGACAGTTTTTTCTGGGTAGCCGATGAATCTCCAGACATATCTGACCACCGGTGAAGTTCTTCCTTGGCTGAATGGAGCCAATCTGTAAATTCCTGGACCGCGTCTAAATACATGAGATGGTCCTTCACAATCTCCTCCACTTTCCTCATTTTCATCTGGTGAGTAAAGAAAATGCTACTTTAACAGTCGTCACTATTGAGAACATTAAAATCAGACGAGACAACAAATCTGATATTTGTCTCTTAGTGACCTCAGAAGATCTCATTCTTATTCTTGAATTTTCTTTATGTTCCATATCTTAAAATGAAAACATCAAATCTTAATTAGACTGAAAAACTTGGAGGAAACAACCATTTTGGCTATAATTTTATTTTTGTTTAGCTTTGCATAAAAACCTACGCTTAATGAATGTTGACTAACATCCTTCACTAATCATCCACTTACGAATACTTATTATAATAACTATTCTTATTATTCAAGAAATGATTTGTGTTGGCTTTTTGGAAAGCATTCTGCTCAGCATGTTAAATGCATCTGTTCATTTTATCCTCACAGCAGCTCCATGATACTCAGCAGATACTCTTATTATCATCACCATTTTATAGGACAGGGCATTTAACAGAGATTACAGAGGTTAAATAATATGCCCAAAGTCACACATCCAAAAGAAGTTTCAAAGCCAGAATTCAGATTAGATTCTTTGACTCTAGGATCATTACCAAAATAAAACTTCAGATTGCAGAAGGAGAAACATTCACAGGCATCCAGAAGTTAGATATAATATCTGTTCACTAAGTGTACAAATAGTTTCAGAGCAGCCAATTCCACAGTAATTCAACCTATAGTAGTGCATACTCTTTACCTGAGGCTTGAAGCTATTGCTTCAATAAAAGCACTAACCTTGGCAACTGTCATTATGTCATTAAACTGTGTCCTCAGTTCCTCTTGAGCTGTGTCCTTGAAAGTCTCATCCCCAGTCTTCTGGTGGAGCTCCCTGGATAGTGCCGCGAGGCGGGGCAGGGCTCTGGCGTGCTCGTCCCCCTCAGACACCACGGACTGGAAGTGGTCCAAAAGGGAAAACTTCTCTTTCAGACCCGGCTGCAGGTTCAAGGGGTGCTCTACTTTTTGATCTGCTGATTCCATCCACTGCTCCAACTGGTTTTTCCACTCTAGGTAGTCATTCCATTGGCTAAGCACAGACTCTAACACGCTAGAATTAATGTCACATGTTATAAAAATCAGTTATTTTGACATCTCTACTGAAAATCAATGGTGAGAACATTGTATCTAGGTAAGCTATCTTATTAAATGCTATTGTAAGAGATACAAACGCTGCTTTAAGTGCAGAGAGAAGCATTACTTCTTTGACCCACAATGCAGTTTCTTCAAGTGAAAGTGAGTCTACATCAGAATTTAAGAGGTGTTATAGCCACATATGCAGCTGGAGGTCTGCCTTTCAAACGCTAATTGTCCTGAACAAACAGGCAAATTTATGTGTTGTGTTGTTAAAAATCAGCACTGGGGCATCAAGTGAATTTTATTTAGTACGTATCAGTTCTTAATTTGGGGGTGGTGGTGGTGGTGTTTCAGCTTATCTTATTAAAATTAGACGGCAATCATTTATGGACTGGAATTTTAAATTTACGGTATTCTTCCTGGATAAATAATATCATTATGTTGATTTTCACTTAGGGATATGTGAGGGCCATCCAGAAAGTATCCGGCCATATAATACAGAAAAATAGAGGTATTTATGGCTGGATTTTTTTTCCGGACAGTCCTCGTATATGCACAATGTTTCATGTTCAATGTATGAAGGAATGAATGCTTAGTGTGTGAGGTCAGACAATTAATTTAACAAATTCATCCTAAAAAAAGTGTTATGTAACTCACTGCTGAGTATCACTACAATCACCTTTGAAGCACTCCCCTTGGGAAGCTGTGTGTCAATGCCAGCGCCTAGTCCACCCTTCAAAGCAGTTTTGGAACTTTTTCTGGAATGGCCATCAGAGCTGTCGTCATCCCCAAAATCTGACAATTAAGTTCATGAACTTGCCACCGTGTGTTTATGTTGGCAGCACTTGGTAAGGCGTCACAACCTTGCCAAGAGGTTTCTTTTTGAAATGTTGGTGGGACAAACCTCCTTTCTTGATACTACAACAGCTCTGATGGCCATTCCAGAAAAGGAGTTCCAAAATTGCTTTGAAGGGTGGATTAGGCACTGGATTGGTGCACAGCTTTACAAGGGGAGTGCTTCAAAGGTGACCATAATTTTCACCAATGAGCTATGTATCACTTTTTCAAGGATGAGTTTGCAAAATTAATTGTCTGAGCTCATATTTTTAATATAAGAAATATAGTCACAAATGTAATAGTCAAGTAAATAGCTCTCCAGATAATCAAGTAAAAGGCTCTCCAGGCTGGCATTTTAAAATTTTAAAGATTTCAGCTTTACAAACTAGTGTAAGCTCATCTTAGTAGCCACCCAGTCCCTACCTTCTTCTGCAGCCCCTCAGTGTCTTAGCAACACAATCTGAATTAGAATTTTTCTGGAAATGTCTCCTACCCTAGCCTCTGAGCACTTAGAGGGCAATATGTGCTTTATTTTGTTTCATTATTTTAGCACAGCAATTTGAACATTGCTACTGCTTAATATGTAGCTGTCAAATTTAATGTCTTGTTGAAGAAGGAAATCGGAATTTGATCTCCTTTTTGTATTTAAGATTTCATTCTAACATCCGAAAAATGTTTGCCCATATTCCTGTTCAGTTTTCCAAAGCTGGCCTATATTGCTCAGCATTGGGAAGTTTGGTCTGTTCTACAGAAAATACAACCATAGGACCTGACTTTTTTCAGTGCTGATATGAGTTATTACTCATATTCAAAACCCTGTTGACTTTGGGAGTTACTCCCTGTGATCCATATATATTAAAGGAGAAAACAAAACAAAACAAAACAATCTCCCTAAGTTTAGTTGAAACCACGATTCATTATTTACATGACAGTGGGTAACTGCAGTGATTTTTGTTTTGTTTTGTGATGAACTTCAATATCTTATTCATCTATTTGTTATGATTATATTGAACACACATTTCTTTGGTGATCCAACAGTATATACAAGGGCTGTCTGGAAAGTATCCAGTCACGTAATATGAAAAATAGAGGCATTGATGGCTGGATTTTTTCCAGACAACCCCCGTATAACCTTCAGAATACGGCTCCTGGAATTTAATATAATTCCAACTGAAGGTCATCTGTCCAACAAGCCAGCCAGATTATTTGTGGATACTCTGAGAAGAGGGAGGGAGGTGAAAATCTGCCATTTATAAATACAACAGCAACCATGACAGCTGCTGTATCAGTCAGCATCTCCTCTACTGTCTCATCAAACTCCGAGGCTCTCGGGGTATCCTGGGCAGGCTGACTGTTGCTTGTGTGAAAATGTCCCACACATTGAAGGAGGTGGACTCTCTTGGCCAGGAATGCCTTTATCACTGTGATAATCAAAATCTCCCACCATTTCCACAACCCAATGTGGCTGATATTAGTTTGGGTTGAAAAAAAGATTTATTATACTTAAGTTCAACAGTTGCCAACAACTTAATTTTCCTAATGTTTCTTTAAAAAGCAAAAACTTTTTCAAGTTATTATAGACTATACATTCTTGCTTTGAAGAACTGAAACAGGGTATTTTACTGAGCTCATGTTGTGCGCAAGATCCCATGATGGGAAATGCAACTCTCTCTCTCTGTCTCTGTCTCTTTCACACACACACACACACACACACACACACACAGAGCGAGGAAGCAAACAAACAAAACCAATCTTTTTCATTACAGAAAATACAGCCTAGGCAAAGACAGGCATGCATACGACCAGCTAAAATAATATGCTTGGTAACTCTATCACAGGATTCCCTCAGCTCTGCTCCATCATTTTACTAAGCCACTGGGTTTATTTGGGCAAATAAACACTAAAAATACACTCTGTACCTCTGAGCATGGACAGAGGAGCTCATGATGTTGGCCCACACGTCTGTGAGGGTCTGTAGCTGAGTCTGAATCACCTTCTGACCTTCCTCGTTGCTACTTCTCAAGGCCTGTTCCCCTTTGCCGATGGCCATGTTCAACTTGACTTCTCCTTCCCCTTTCATCAGAAGAATATCCTGTGAAGGAAGAGTGGATACGTGCCAGTAGAAATACTAATGCCTTCTGATATTTTAAAAAAGGGTTATGTTTCCCATGAAAATCGAAGTAGAATACCTTATTCACCTTCAAATGAAAATAGCAATAACAACAAACTCTAGACCCTAATGCAATACACTACTTGACTTAAAGATTAGATACCTGGGAGTCTGGAAATCAAAGATGAACTTCAATTCACATTCTTGTGAAACTCTGGGCCACTAGCCTAGAAACTGCAACTTTACTAAAACTTAGTTCCAGAAGAGAAAGAAATTATTTTGAAAGTGAGGACACACACTTGTCAAAAACCTAATAGCTCTCTATTTTTGTTGCCTGGCTAATTCTTATCTTTCAAGGTCACCTTCACTGACTGTAGTCTGGGAAGGTGGTCTCTGTTGTGCTTTCAACACACCCGTTCGCTTCGATCACGGCCCCGACACACACATTCTACTGTGAGTACCAATTTACAGGTTAGTCTCTGCCCCTGACTGAAACTCCCAGAGAGCAAGGATTCTTTCTTTATCTGCACACGCCCAGCAGCGTCCATGGTGCTTGGAGTAAAATAGGTGCTCATTTCATAACATCTGCTGAATACTGACTAAAAGAAAAAAACTACTTTAAAACGATGAAAACAGAAACATCCCTATACAAAGGAGGAAAATGACCACTCTAAATCCCTTTTTGCCCCGTTTTGCCCACATCATCCTCATTCAGAGGCTCACGGCATGACGAGGACCCAACCCAAACACTGGTGACTCTAATGAAGTCAGTCTTCGGAAGCTGTCAGCGTCGAGCCCGGGCCCAGGTACCTGTATTTGCAGCAGCCGCTTTTCCAAGGTGTCTCTGCCTCCGACGGTGCTGTCTGCACTGGCCAGCTTGTCCTGCGCGTCCCGCACCCAGGACCACATGCTCTGCAGCGCTTCCTCCAGGGCTTCGTGCTCCTGCAGGGCCAGCTGGCAGCTCCGCAGTTTCTCTTTGGTCATCCTGAGAAGGTTCTGGTAGTTGGTGAGCAGCTGCGAGCACAGGCGGCCCTCCTTGCCGGCGCCGTGGCCTTCTTCACTGAGAAGCTGCCCTCTCTGGGAAAGCTTATCCAGAGACTCTCTAAAGAAAACAGAAAAAGAATTAGCTCCAACATTCTGGAGCTCAGGGGAGTGGCTAATGGTTGTTGACATTGGAGCAGTGACCAGACAAGAGCTCACAGCGGACATGCCTTGGAAATAAGGATCCCGGGGACTGTGCTGGCTGCTGGCTTCTCTTATGGTTTCTCTGAGTGTCATCAGCATACATTCGGGGACATGACTCAACCCTTGCTGTGGCCAGATCCACGCCCTGTGAACCGCTAGGATTTCTCTTCAGAAAATGGCCCAGGCCTGCCTCTCCAGGGCACCTCTAGCATCTGCCCATCCCTACTGAATGCTGAATTCCCCCAGACACCCTGCTGTTTCACACATATGTGGAGGGTCCTCCTTGGTGAGGTCCCTTCTGCTCTCCCCCGCTTCTTTCCCAGCTGCCCCTTTCAAAGCTCAGTGCAGGCATCACATCCCCGCGTAGTGTGGTGATGACTCCGGGAGGGTGGAGAGCACAGAGTCCTCCTCTGGGTGTCTTCAGCCCCATGCTGCTCTGCCCACCCTCCCACACCCTGTTTGTCTCACTCCACAGGGCTCTCACCTTCCAGAAGCCAGGGCTATTACAGTCATCTCATGGCCCTGGGACCCAACACAATGTTTGGCTGAGATAAAATGCAAAAACAATACATTCTTTCAAAAGGCCATCATTTTATGAGCGCCCTTCTTGTATGTCAGGTGACTTGCTCCTCTCAGTGTGGACTTATGTTAATTAGCTCAAGGGAAAATGTACTCCTACGTGCTGGGTTGGCTTCATCCTGGTTTACACATTCTGATTCAGATCAGCGCATCTATCAGAAGATGTCTGGGATACCAGAAGAACAAGTACAGATGTCTGAACACAAACTGTTGTGGGTACTAGAGAAAGGATACCAAGTCTATCTCCTGCAATGTCTTCGTTTTTCTTTGCTATGCAGCTACTATGTAAGTAACAGGTGAGCTATGGAACCCTCAATCAATATTACATACTCTAAAATATCTTTTTTATTCCTGTAAACTGTGGTGAGACAAGAAAGTGGCTTAAGCAATGATGTGAATTAAATAATACTTCAAGACAACAGTTATCATTATTATAAGAATGTAGATAAATTCAAGGATTCTCAAGTCACAGGTACTTGTAAAAAATACAGGGCATCGCCCTAAAGATGTGAAGTACTGGAAATACGATGATGAAAACAACAAACGAACAAAAAACAAAACAAACAATCCAAAAATGATAGCAGACTGGGGGAAGCAAACCGCAAGTGAGAGAAGCAGCCAATCGGAAGGAGCCTGGGAGCAAATACACATATGGACACTGAGCATCTGGTCCGGGAGCATTAGATAGTACCACTCAAGAAGAATATGGAAGGTCACTTTAAAAGTGTGCAAGGAGAAAGGTCTGGCCACGTTATGTTGTAGCTAGACAAGAGGCAAGATTTTAAAAGTAAATAAAGTGCCATGTCATTGTTAGAAAGTTATATAGTTAGAATGATGCCATTCTGTTAATTCAGCAAATATTTTCTATTTTTTTGTGGCACTATGCTAGACCATGGTAATATAAAGATGATAAAGACCTGAGGTCCCCTGGCCCTGAGGAACTCACCATAGGGAGTTGGGGGCTATAGTGTCAACAAAGAGTTTATCCCACGGTAAGGGCTCTCAGAGATGGGACCTAAGCATTCCAGGGAAATTTTATACCAGCTGTCCAACCAGCACACCAACAATTGTTTTCAGTGGGTTCTGTTGTACATTTGCTTGCACGTTTGTTTTCACAAGACAAAGAATACTAGGAATGTGTGAGGACTCAGCAGAAGCAGGGGATGAGTTTAATCTGAATTAGGTGATTTTTACCCAGTTAGACCTGCCTGATGAAGAGAGAGGGTAAGGAGTTTGGGGCAAATTGCATCGCCCCGATGGAAAGTATTTCATCTTGTAATGAAAAAGTTCCAATGATGCACCTGAAAATGCCAGGGGAGGAGCACGAATCTAGGGAGAAAGCCCTGAGGGTTAGGCCAGGGAACTTGGCCTGGGGAAGAAGCTGGAATCATTTGCTCCATTGGGAAGGAATGAAAAGACACATACTGCAGTGGAGAAGAGGACCCTCCAAGACAGTCAGACTGAATGACCACACCTCTGGTTTTGCTAAGCATATTACGAGGATGGGGTGGACTGTAAATGAAACTGGAGCGTGGACTGTATAAGACTAAATGAAAATTAGGATCTACAGTATTATTTTTGTAAATAAAGTGTGTTATATCCTTATAATATCCCCTGAAGGAAAGTCTGCCACCACCACCACCACCATCATCATCATCACCATCATCATCATCATGCTTAAATGCCAATATCAATAATACAGGAAATGAGTGGCCTGTCCCATTTGTTGAGCAAAGGAAGGAGGAAGTGAGTTGCAGACCAGACTCTTGCATCCATCCCTATGCTCTCTCCAGAATACCACACTGCCATCAAAACACTGCATAATCACTTGTATTCTAGACATTCAAGGATAGAAACCACTACCAACTAACCAACCAACCCACTAACAACCAAACCACATAACTAACCAACTAGACAAACACAAACTAGTTAGTAGGGAAAGGACTTATTCCATTTCTGCACCGTACCTGGCGGCCAGTAGTTCTCCCAGAAACATTTCCACTTTGTGGACCTCATTTTTCTTCTCAGGAATGTGTTGTTTACTCTCTCCTAAGTTTTCTGTACTTAACCTTTCACCCATTTCATGGATCCATAAGTTCAGTTTTCTGTGTTGATCCTCAAAGCTAAAGAAAAGGAAAACACCTTAGAGAAATTCTTATGTGCTCATTATTAATAATAAATAAATTCTAATATCTGAGGTCACAATGTCTACGTCAATTAAGAGCTCATGAATTTTCAAGTATGGAAGAAAACTTCTTGTTCAATTATGAACAATAAGCTCATTCAATTTATCACTAATTTCAGTAATAAAATGACAAATAATGGAAATTTCTCTTGAGATACAAGCAAAAAAGAATCAACCTATCTTGCACAATTGACTACCTGGTAATTAATCACAGGTGATAATTACAGACAAGATTACAGTCTCATGTCAACATGCACTTAATTTTGTGTCTTACTACAGAGACTCTGAAGTGAGGCCAATGGTTGAGTGAGGCTGTGGAAGCCCTGGGAAAAACAGAAAACTCACCTCTGTGTCTGAATATCTTATGGGATTTGAATATGGCACTAGAGTACAGGGCTCTAAGCTTTCAAAAGCATGTGAGTTCTTTGAGAAATGTGGACATGAGTCAGGCAAATTACCACCAGAAAGTTATTTTGATTATATTGACATCTTTCTTCCCCTAATAACAAGTTTTATTTTTTCTTTCTAATTTTATACTCACCTGATTATAACCTTGATTCATAAAAATTCATTAGATGCGTTCTGCCGTGACTCTAACCCAGCAGAAGTAGCCAAAAGGAAAAGACTTGGATAATATAAAACCTGGGTGTTAAAGCTCTAATATCTTGATTTAGCCAAATAGACAGAAAAAAAGCATGCATTTATGTCATTTACAATTGCTAGTGAATATAATTCCTTTCTTTTTCTATTAATATGTAGAAAATAAAATCAAACTATAACCTGAGTTAAAGCAATCAATTAATGTCCTAGTGTGAACCAGTTTTTAACATCAAAGCTTATTATAATTTAGACTCACACCTTCAAAGGTTTTTCATTTATTCACATGGTTCTTTTCTCTATGTTTCTGAAAACATATTGTGTATAATGAAATCTACCCTGACCAAGACAACCTACCTCCCGAGTTCTAAAGCGCAGTCTTGAAGGGCCTGCTTGTCTTTGAGGCATTGTTTCAGAAAAGCCTGGAACTCCTCATTAGCTTTCGTAATTTGCTCCTGAATGCTGCTGACGATTTGTTTAGACAAATGTGCATACAGAGTTTGTCCTTCTTGAGTCACAGCATCAAGCTTGCTCTGCCCATTACTGACTGAGTCCAGAATGTTCTGTTTTGGCAAATAAAGGTAATGTAAGATATGTGCTATTATTCAGAGACCCTGGTGCATGGCAGCATTAATTACACTTCTGAGCTGAGGTCATAGAGCAAGAGAAGAAACCCAGGCCAAAGGAAGAAAGCCTTCACCAAGGCTGGAGTGGGAATGATGGATACAATTGGATATACTCAAGGCTCATCATCGAGAATGTCAAGTGGGAAAGGAGGATGTTCTCACCAAGGTCTCGTCCTCAGTCTCTCCCCAGTCTTACTGTCCCAGCCTAGTCCGGCTCCACCTCTTCACACCTTAGCTTATCTTCTAACTGCCTCTGCCCCTCCTCCTCCGATCCACCCTGCACGCACTGTCCAGACTTCAGACCCCTCTTTCCGTGGTACGCACCTCTGCCTTGGAAGGTCATGGGCATGGGCATGGCTTCTGCAGAGCAAAGAACCCTGGAACTGCTGTGCTAGCCCTGCCTCCCTTCTGAGTTCCAGGCGGCCTGTGCAACTGCTCCTCAGACTTTTCTCTGTGGAGTTTCATTGCCTCTCAAGCCTTCAGCATTCCACATCTGGATTCACCCTGGCTCTTGCAAAACTAGCTTCCTTTATTATAATGACCTTCCTGTGCTGACTGCTAATGAGTTATCCACATAACTGCCATCACCCAGTAGGCCACGAAATCCTCATATCCCCATGGTTTTTTAAAATTTTGTTTTACAATACTTAACACAGTGCTTTGCTACATGAGAAACTTAGGCAAAATTCAATTTAAACCTAGTCTTCTGTCAATCATTTCTTAACTCTACTTCACAATGGCCCTTTCTTTCCTGAAATCATACATTTTTTCACAGTAAAACCTATAAAATCTATAATATCTATTGCTTTAATTCAAATACATCTGAGCTCAAAATTTAGACCAGAGGTTATTTGAAAACACCAGTGATGTTTTCTTTTCAAAACTCCTCCACAATAGTAATATAAAATAGGTATATTTATGCTTTTACTGCTATAGAAATTAAAGTTAGTTTTTTGTTTTGAGTGAATTCCGAAGAATGCTTACTAAGCTAAATGGGAGAAGAAAGGGGTCTGGAAATTCTTCTGCAGCTGTAATGTACTTTTTCATACTGCCCATGTCATGATGACTGCAGAAAAGTTTGAATAAAATAAGATTTGGAAGAAGAGATAATTTAACTCTGTCTGGAAGAGGAGTTTGGAGACGAAAAAGCAAACCCAGCTTTCGTACCTGAAGGTCGCAGATCTTTGCCTCCAGAACTTTGCTGTCGCCAGTTCTATCTGACGATTCTTTTGCCGCTGCTTTTACTCCAGAAAACCATTCTTGGAACTCCTGCATAGACTCTTTAGAAAGGAAGGAAAATGAGAAAGACATTCAAAACAGGGAACGGGCTTCCAGGGTTACCACAGTGACCTGATTCTGGCCTTCAGCCAATGACATCGTGCCTCACAAAATATTCCAGAAAGAAGGTGATGGTAATAATATAGAATATGAAATGGTGTGAGCAGCAACCATGAGTGTTCATGGTAGAACTGAGAAATTATCTCAGAGAAAAAACTGAAAAAAAAAAATGTGATTTCTGAAAGTGTCTGATTTCCCCTATGTTTCTTTCTTTTGGTCAAGAAAGTTAATTGCCTGAATAGAAGGGTTGTCTGGAAAGTACCCAGCCATGTAATAGAAAATAGAGGCATTCATGGCTGGGTTTGCTCCGGACAGCCCTTGTGTGTCGGAGTGTGGGGGAGAAAGGCTCTCAGGGTGTTAAAGCCATTTTCACGGCAAAAGGAGGAACCCTCGCCTCTTTGAGCCAAGCTGACGCTGAGGATCACGACGCAGCCACGTGAGCACATCGGCTCGGCCCTGTGGGAAGCCAAGTCAGGGCACACGACTGGCAATATCCTGAACTACACGGCTACCATGCGTCCTGGCCTCTCCTACTATCCCAGTTTACTGTCACTTCATCATAGCACTGGAAGTTAATTTTGCACACAAATGAGCTACGTGTAGAAAATCCAGATGAAATTCAGAGCCGTCAAAGTGGCGGGCTCCTCCTTTCCTGGGGAGAAAGAGGAAGAAGTCTGCTTACGGGGAAAGCCCAAGCAGACAACCCTGCGGCCCACACCTCAGTGCGCGAATGGATTCAATGTGATACTCCTCGGGAAAGTTTTACAAATCCACTGGCAGCTTCTATGCAGCATTAGGTTTGGGTCCTTTCTTGCAAACAAATGATCCGTGCGAGGGCCTGCCAGAGCTCACCATTGAAGTGTTCTTCCAGGGACTCCTGGAGGCTGGCCTGCGTTCTGGAGCACAGCTGGCTCACGGCTTCGTGCTGCTTTGTCAGCCTGGTCATGGCGCTGCCCAGGCCCTCCAACTCAGCGGAATGGTATTTGCGGCACAAACTATTGAGGTTTTCTTGGGTGGAACTGATGTTGCTTTGATGACTTTGAAGCTCTTTTTGTATTTCCTATGGAGTAAAAGTATGCCATGAAGGAAGTTCATCACCTTCGAGAAAAATATTCCATCTATGCCATTATAGGACTTTTCTTGGAAATGGATGCTACTGAAATCCACTCTGTAATGTGTATATTTTTGTGGGGTTTTTGTTTTTTTGAGTATTTGTGATAGATCTGTGTTGATTCTTGGAGAATTTTGTCCAGTTCTCCTTGGAAACAACAGCAAATAGCTCCTGAGACGTGGCTAGGATTTGAGTTATAGGCTAGGATTTCAAACAAATTGAATTTTAATTGATCCTTACAGATTCCAGCCCATGAGCTTGGGTTGAGTAGGCTGCCCAGATGCACTGTTTTAAATGGGACAGAAAACAACAGTCCTGCCCCATTTCAAATGGTACCTATGGTCAGCCTGCTGACACCTTGAAATAAGCCCAGTGAGACTAGGCTGACCATAGGTACCATCTGAAATGGGGCAGGACTGTTGTTTTCTGTCCCATTTAAAATGGTAGGTCTGGTCAGCCTAGGGTTTCGTCACCTGATTAGAAACTATTACTGGGATCATCCTGCTAAATTCACATTCTTCAATGGGCCACTGGGGCTTTGTTTCAGGATCACAGGCCGCACACCAAAAGCACCAGTAGTTAATTTAAAAATATACATCCTTAGCCTCAAGTACAGTAAGAAAATAAATTAAGAAAAAACAGATCACATATGTTGCTGAAAAGTCAACTCACAAACGTTACAGAGAGTTTACCAGGAATGTCATTGATGCAAATGGACAGATGACATGAAAGTGGGATGTTTTCTCAACTGTTTTTTTTTTTTCAAATAAGTCCTTTTCTAGATGAAAGCTATCATACTGACCCATGAAAATAATTAAACGATGAACAAATATTTGGCAATCAAGCTTGAAAATTCATGGGCACTCAAAGGTTTTACAGATACCACCCTTTTCATTAAAATAACAACAGTAACAATAATGATAAAGCACAGCCTATGAGCAGACTCTACAACAAGCTGTGCTTTCTGTTTTATTATTCATCTTGCATTGTTTGTCACCTGTTACTTTGCTGTGTCTGGTGTTAATATGGGTAACTGAGAGCAGAGGTTAGATTTTGATTTTAGTCACTACAAAACAGATGGACTAATTATTCCCACAGAAGTGTAAACCATAACAGGATGTTACCTACCTTTACTTTTTTCAACCCTTCACAGGTCGCAGTCTGGGCACCACTCATTAAGGATTCCTCCAGTTTTGCCAGCCAGGTTGTTGCATCCCTAATAAATGTTCCCACTTGTGTGCTCTGAGCAGTGAAGGCCTTCAAGGTTCCTTTTGCTTCTTCTGTAACTTCTTTGGCATGCTCCAGTCTCTGCCGTAAGTCTGCTTCAATGAACTAAACATAACGTAAGAGTTCGTTAAAATCCGTGAAGAGCAGACGTGCTCTGCTGGGAACCCCATTGATGTGTACCTGAACTATAAACACATAACCCTCATTGGAGATGTCCATTCGATTTTCCTAAGCACAAGCTGCCCAACAATTTAAGTGACGAGAAAGTGGAGAGAGTAAGAGTCACAGTTAACACGGGACGTTCAAGAGGCACGTGGCGGTTCCAGGGAATACAAGAGGCCACGTTTCAGAAATAGAGCTAGATGGCCGCTGTTACCAAGGAGGTGACCAAAAAACCGGCTGTTCATTCTCCCTGAGAAATGCTCACCCATTTTTGCCCTGATGGAGCCACTACTTTGGACGAACACTGTATAGGGAGGCTAGTTCTTCTCTCCTCAGATGATTTACTTCGAGAGGGTCCTTATTTCTCTGGCCCAACATACAGCAAAAGAACTTATACACTGCAGACAGTTTTAATTCCACAATTAAAAACACCCAGGCCCACTATATAATAAAAAATTTGACTTTAAAATTAAGGCTTTTTTCTTGCCCTAGACTCAGATCTGCTGCAAACACAAAGCCCACAGTGGAGAAAAAGGCAAGGCCCTCTTGTAACCTTGCTTTGCTTTATAGATGTTTCCCCACCTTGCACAGCTCTGAGCCCTGCAGACTGGACAAGCAGTGGGTGGGTGAGGGGACTGGCGTCTGTGCTTTTCAGGCCAGGGGACAGTTCCCATCCGCTCCTCTCACAGGCCTTTGTGGGCTTCTCTGAGACTCCCCTCACAGTCGTGATCTCCCAGTGACGTTCCCTCAATGCAAGCAATGCATTTCCGTCCACCCTTCACTTCCTCCTGCAGCCTGTGGTCGTCTCTTTAACTTCCTGCCGCCAAGACCTGGCATCCCCCATGAAAGATGTGCACTTCTTTCCTTTTCCCTCATAGTTCACTTCCGGGCCACAGGTCAAGTCTGGCCTTCAGAGAAGCAGACTCAAAACAATCATTTGTCCTTTGGTAAACCTGTCAGCAGGCAGCACGCCTGTTTCTCACAGGTAAGGTACCTCTGAGGGAGCTGGATATCAGACTCCTCTGTCTGCCAACTTCAGGGGGCATATGTCATACCCCCAGATGGAACTGAAACCCTTGTCCCTCTTTTGAGGTATGACACAAGCACTCCCACACCTTTGAGCATGCCTGGTTGTGTATGTGAGAAACCAGAGTAGTAAGAGTAGCTCTCTACCAAACCCTGCCTCTATCTTCTGCCGAAGTCCAACTATCGTCCATTTATACCCTCAGTGTAGGTGACATGCATAAACGCTCCCTTTCAGTTGTGGATGATCAGCACCCCGTTAGCCTCTTCTTGTTTCAGGCAAAGTCCTAACATTCTGGTGTACATATATCATTCAACGACGATGCTAACTGACGGGTACCGAGTCTCAGGTCAGAGAAGCGGTACAACTGACCAAGCAAGACTGAGTAGTTAATGAAGAGTGGTAGAAAAAAGGACAAAGGCACAAGAGGAAGAAAGAAAAGGCAGAGAAAATGCCTGAAGGCAACAACAAATAGGGTGAAGGGACATAGCAGACTCTCTAGCCTGGAGCCTACAGCACGGGTCACTGAGACAGACCCACCACGCTGGATGCTCTGAGGGCCCCGGCACCGAGGTAACCCAGGTTACCCCACCTGGTTGACCCTGGCCTGCCTCATGGTTCCTGTGCATTTGTGACACCCAAAGGGCCTTGAAAGGAGATTTGAAATGGTGATACCTCCAAACCCAAACACTGAGTACGTGAGTTAGAAAACTATCAATAAGGATATGAATATTCATGAATATGGTCTCTGTTCCTGCCTGGAGATAAAATGGTCCATGAAGCAAGCTGACTGATGCTAACTCCAAAACTGAGTAAGAAAACGGAGAAGTGAGCTCATTGTAATATTTGAGTTGAAAGGATGTTGTTAATACTAGCACAAAGAATTGTAAAGATGTTAACCCTTTCACTGCGTTGACTTCAAGGCCTTTTTAAAAATGTGTCAAAAAGCCTCAAAAAATAAAAAGTTGATGTTTTGACTACTTTATGTATTTAATAACATTTTGAGGTGCTTTTTAAATAAATGACATTATTTTTATTTTAAAATTTTTTATACGGTAATAAATTTACCATTATATTGAATTTTACCAAAAAAAATACTCAAAACATTCTAAGTGGCATCAATTAGATGTAAGTATAGATAAATTAGAATCTAATGGCATTGATGACACAAAAAATTTATTACACAATGTTACACAATATAGATACAAAACATCTTTGTTGTTGATAGTACAAGCCACAGGAAAACATACTAAAAAGTCTTGTAAATGGAGAAAAGTCCTTGAAACAGTTTCATACTGAGTAACAATTTTACAGTAATTATAGCATTTACATTTTTAAGTAAAGGTTAAGGTGGTACATTACATTAAAATAAATGATTACATTAAAGTATAAACATTTCCTATTGTTATGAATTCTCGAAAAACAAAAATACAGAAAAATGTACACATAGTAGAGGGAAAAGTGCGTTTGAGCTTGTGAGTTACCTCGAACGCCGCAGCCAGCGGATGGAAATATTTATTGCAACAAAAGGGAACCAAAGGGTTCATACTTTTATCTCCATTTAGGATTAGGTCAATGCTTTTTCTTGGAATTATGCTGATGATCACAATGAAAATGTGATCATATGTACTTTAATATACAAATACATAAAGAATATAAATGCTTTCTTTGAGATAGAGTCTAGTGTATGGTACTTATTACAAACCTGAGCGAATGCTTACCTGAAGGTCTGGCGGTGTTTCTGGATTTTTAGTTAATTCTTTTAGGTCATTAACTTTGGAATGAAGTTCCTCCAATTTCAACGCTTTGTTTTTAACTTCTGACTGCAAAGATAAAAGACAAAGGAAAACATCATAATTCAAACACTAACAGCTTGTATTTGGCATTTAATAATTTCAAAAGTTAACTGTCAAAATGCTCCATCTTAGCTTCATTTTCTGATCATTGTCATTATTTAGGAATGTGGGAAAATGTCACCATTAACTTTCCCTTGAGATGTGAGGGAGAATGCAGAACTTTCTTTCCACTGTCTTTTATTGGGGGAGAAAAAAAGAAAAACTCTTGGAGAAAATTAAACACTAAGCAAAAGTCTGAGTCAGTGAGGGCTTTCAATAGCTAACTGTCATTTATTCATTAGCAATAATATCACTGTGGTTACTATGGTAGCATTAAACTCCCAAGGAAACGTTTCAAAGTGAATACACATCAGGCATGCCTAATTACTGCCAACTATATGTAATACATTTTAGAAACCTTACAAAAAAACTGAAAGGATGTTAAAACAGAAATCAGGTTAATTAAGAAATTGACATCTAATATTTTGTCTGGGTTTTTTTTTTTTTTTTTGCACTAACACTAACAAAAAAGAAGAAAGAATAATTTAAGAATCATTACAAATTAGACACATATAAACTTTATTAGTTATTGGGAGCCATAAAGGAACATTTAATATGGTATCCCTCTCAACTTAAACATCATATTCTGGTGTTTTGTGGACACTAACAAACCTCCTGATGTCTCTGACCAAGTAAGATGTGAAACTAACTGTCAGGCCCACTGGCCTTCACCAGAAGCAGGCTGGACAATTAAGGCATCACACCTATGCACCTATACTTACTTTCCTGACCAGCAACAGTGACTCTGTAAGGCACTGAGCTGAATCCAGGTCACTGATTTAACTAGCCGGTGTACCACACAAACAGTCAGCGTAACCCATGTCTGTGAGTGACTGAACCCGGCCATATTGGACATGGAGTTGATGCCTATTAGCTCCATGGACCCCAGAGGTCAGGAGCAGGAGTGTACTGTATGCATCTTTAACAACTAGCTCTCCAAAACATGGCCCTGATTTGCAGCATTTACCACCATGTTGAGTCACAGCATGATGTCGCTGCACACGGACTTGAAAGGGCTGCACAGTATATACACCATTCTACAGTATTTCCACCATGCAGATACAATAATGTCAGTAACTCAAGAGCCTACCTAACAGTACTACAAGAATAATACTTAGGAAGTGATATGTTTTGAGTA
Organism: Lyroderma lyra; assembly: GCA_004026885.1. Taxonomy (NCBI): domain Eukaryota; kingdom Metazoa; phylum Chordata; class Mammalia; order Chiroptera; family Megadermatidae; genus Lyroderma; species Lyroderma lyra. The sequence goes on along the minus strand of PVJL010001506.1, from coordinate 194,294 downwards.
CTCATTATGCTCATTTTTAGTATAATTTATTTCATTATAAATTTATTTACAATTTAATTTTCAATAATGGTTGTGTCTAACACTGGCTTGAAAAATTCCTAAAAATGTAATAATTGACCTTTGCGAGCAGGCACAAGCTCTCTTCCAGGACATAGAATGCTAATTTCACATCCAAGACAGTAACTAAAAAAACTGTGGGATCGTGCCTCTGACTATACTTTCAGCCTGGATAATTTCCTCTACTCCTGTTTGCCCTTGGAAACAGAAGCCATCTCTAAGAATGTTCTTTGGGTCAAAGACAGCTGGATAACTTAGGCAATACAGATGACTCAATAACATTATTTCAGACGACAGTCAACTGTCCACTGATATATTTGTCATGCTCCATATGCGTGCTGGGCACCCAAGCAGTTTCTGCCGTTCCCAAGGGTACAGTCGGTTGTGTGCTTTGTGACACATGACCTCTTGTTGCTCCGTGTCCCCTTACCCTGCTCCATTTTCCATCACAGCCCAATTACAACTTGCCATTTTACATGTAATACATTGTAATATACATGATGCAAATGCCACGAGGGTAGGGACTTTGTTTTACTATTATAGTCTTAGTGTCTAACATGATGCCACGCATGTTTTAAGGGCTCATTAAGAATCTGATGAGTGAATCAATAAATGAATGCAAGTAATGGGAATAAAAGGAGTTCAAAATAAACTGATAACTAGAAAGTTAAAAGGCCACTTTGCATGGAAGTCTGTGACACTCCACTCCCCATTTCTGAAAGGAAGTGGAAGAATCCAGCTCTCAGCCTGAGGTAAGTACTCAGTCAACATTCCGTTTGAATTAAGAAAAAATAGATGCCAAACATCCATGCGTTACAAACACTTTCAATTTAGTTTTCCAGAGGGAAGATGCCATGGTAACTCGATTTTTACCATTCTCAGATGAAAGGTAAGAATGACAGATTCTACGGGCTTTTACTTTTCTCCTAATACTTTAAGAGTTGAAACTAACTTATAAAAATGTATAAACCTCTCTTCTCCATAGCCTGGTCAACTTTCAACTAAATAGCAAAAGATAGCTAAGAGTTTTGTTACACTCACATATATTTCTCAAAAACAAGAAAGAACTTTTTTAAAAAAGGAGACAATTTTTTTTCGTGTTCTGGCCGATGATATCCCACACGCTCACATACGAAGGGGGAGTCAGCTCACCTCAAATTCTTTCAGAAGTTCTGCTGCTCTCAGGCTGTCGTTCAGGTTGCTGATGCTTTCAGCTAGCTGTGGAACGGAACTGTTTGACCATCCTTCGATCTCTTCTTTACTTGAAAGTACATCAGCCCAAGTAGACAGGCCTACCCTCAGCCTATCTATGGTTTCCTCAATTCTCTCTGATACCTGGGACAGCAAGATGTAATTCGTATCATTAATAGTCCAAGGCTCTAAGACCTCTTTGCCCACCAGTGTACTAAAAATGTCAATGCTTCTTTAATCAGAAAATTTTATTCTGACTGAAAAGTAAAGTTTTACAAAACTTATTGTAAGCTAATTAGTGTACCTGACTCAAGAAAATGGTCACTATTACAGAAATTGTTTCTGTCATTGGGAGAGTTCATTGAATTTCTGAGACATTCGACTCACTTGTAAATTGGGAAACTCACAACAGTTCTATTAGAGTATATTACAATATAATTCACTCTAAGTTTGAATTCTACCTGAGAGGGGTCCATCCATGGCAGAATTGAATTGGTTTTTGAAAGTAACACAGTACACCTCTTTACTTTTAATACTGAGACATAAAATTGGCAATAATTAGACTTGAACGTATTTATAGAATAAGTAAATTCATAGAGCAGCAACCAACTTGGCATGCTTAAAGCATGATCATTTCATATTCTTCCCATAATAAGAATGTCTTTTTAAAAGTAGAGGAATATAATGTTTTCTGAAGGCCCAAAATTATTTGATTATAGTATGCAATTGTCAATGTCTAACTTAAGTAATTTAGCTTAAATAAGGAAACCCACTATAGGTTAAACTTTTGAACCTAGATATTGATAATAGGGGGTCAAGAGAATCACTGAATTTTTGAGTTGGAAAACAATGTAAAATTTGTATGCACTGAGATGCAGAGCCAAGTTATATGTTCTGTGGTCACAAACCTAGTACGTGACAGAGCAAGAACTAAAACCCAAGGATGTAAACTACAATGTTTTTTAATTCAAAACAAGTATTATTACTTTAAATTATTATACATTCTGATTTAATAGGATGTGTATAAATTATTCCTTTATTTTTATACATGATCCCAGAGTTTTGAGAAGAAAAACAAGAATTATACATTTGTTATGATTGAAGCTATCAAGAAAAAATTCTAGGAAATCTGCCAATAAGCTTTAACAAAATAAACCTTTTTTTTTTTTTTTTTTACTATTTCTAAACTTCATGGGAACACTATTTTTCTTCAGAATATTGTATTTGCATTCAGCATTAAAAGCTAAAAATGGATTCAGATCACTGAACAATCTTTTGTCCCCAAATGTGATTCATAAGTGTGAATGTGTGTATAGTCTCTCAGGTGATAACCTTACATCCAGCCAGGTGTCCACAGTGCTCTCCAGGTCTGTTTTCACCAAGATGAAATCACCACTGTGCATTTTTTTCAGCTCAGATAGTAACTGTTTTCCTTTACTGGTAAAGTTATCCAATTCTCTCTGCTTATTAGACATTTCAATCCTGGCAGTTTCATGCTGTAGACATAAATGTTTCCTTAATTAATAAAATCATCAATGGTAAGTCAAGAGTTTAAAATCATTTCTAAGAAATTTAATTCATAGATGACCTTGTGCAGAAATGAAGGATATCAATAAACTATACAAACATATATAATTTTCTTGAACTGCTAGAATCCTAGGCTATCAGTATTTCCCCAAAAAATAAAAAGTTGAGCTTGTTAGCATGAATTACCTATATCTAAATGTACTGATAATATTTGTATAGGAAAGCATTATAAGTTAAAAAACAAAACAAAATAACAACAAAACAACAACAAAAAAACAGGTTTATTACAGTGTTCTAATAAAATAAATACATTTTGACTTATTACCTTGGATAAAGCCCATTTAAGGTCCTCCTCATCTTTCACTGTACTTCTGGTTACAATCACACTGCTGGCATTTTCTAGGACTTGAGATACAACGGACTTCAAGTTCTGATATTCTCTCATTAAGTCAATAAGTCCACAGCACTGACCCTGGCTATGATGATTCAAGAAAAGACATCATTTACTGTCATGGGTCAGGAAAGGGAAAAGGTCCTTGTAATTGAACTTGATCTAGAACTACATATTCATAGATGGATGGTGGAATCAAGAGAAAGAAAACCGTGTCTTTTACTGCCAAGTTTAAAAGAGTGCTGGTCAATCTTACTTAATCCCAATGTCCAAAATTTTGCCATGAATGAAGAAGGCACACAGCCATTATAACAAAATGACAAGCAATGATACAAGTATGTTCTTTACAACTCAAACTTAGGGAGATGTCACCAAACTTTTGGTTTTTTAATTTTTCCATCATTTAATTACCTCATAATGGTATGTATTGAGGGGAAGCAAAACAAAACACAACCGACAAACAAAAAGCATTGCTCAATAATTAAAATACATATGAGGTTTTATTTTCCATTTTAATAAGTTTTCATTGATTATAAATCCCCTGAAAATTGTCAAAGTAAGAAGATAGTTTTTATTTACAAGAGTAGAATGCCTTTGAACAAGCAATTCTACTTTTAGGAATTTTTCCAAAGAAAGAGATGTGCACTAAAATTTAGGTAAAATGATATTCTTCACACCATTATTTATAATAGGAAAAAAGTAGAAACTCAAATGTTAAAACTAGGCCAATGATTAAATAAATTCTGATACACTCATAATTAAATAGTGTGCAATCCCTCATAAAGCACAATTTAGGAGAATATTTAATGACATGGAATAAAGTTTGTGCAGCATGGTTAAATTAACAAAAGCCTTCATTAATAGTCTATAGTGTACAATATAGTCTCAATTTTGTTTAAAAGGTGTTTGTATGTCATGTAAGATATTTTTTAATGCATATGGATACCCAATTGTTCCAGAACTATTTGTTGAAAAGACTATCCTTTCTCCAACAAATGACCTTTGTATGTTTGGATCTATGTCTGGACATTCTATGTATTCCATTGGTCTCTATATTTACCCTTTGTCAACACCACACTAAAACCTGGTAGTGAAAGTTCAATTCTTTTTCAAAATTGTACAATTCTCAGTCTTTTGCTTTACATACAAATTCTAAAATCAACTTGTCGATTTTTACACACACATACACAAAAAAGAAACCTCTGCTGGGATTTTGACTGGAATTCCATTGATGTAAAAAGAACCTCAGTAAGAAAATAAACAATCCAAAAAATGTTAGCAATTTGAACAGGTCTATTTGAACAAAATATATAGATGTCAGATAACATATCAATATATGCTCAATATCATTAGATGTCAGTGAAATACAAATTTAAAACAATGACATAGCTCTACATATCTATTATAGTGTCAAACAAACAAACAAACAAAAACTAGACACTAAGTACTGGAAATGCTGTGGAGCAGTGAGAACTCCCATACATGCCTGGTGTGAATGCAAAATGATACAACTACTTAGGCAATTTCTTACAAAGTTAAGCACACACCGTATAACTCATAATTCTACTTTTAAGTATTTACTCAAGTTACATAAAAACTTAAGTACACACACAAAATTGAACATGAATGGTTGTAAATGCTTTATTTAAACTGCCCAAATGAGGAATAATCCACTTATATGTGATTTTTGAAAAAGACTACATATACTATAGACATAGTGAACAGATCAATGGCTGTCAGGGACTGGCAGTGAGGAGAGGAGGGACTGAGGACAATGAGACATGAAGAAATTTTTTCAGGGGCCACTGTGAGTGTGCAATTTGACAGCTGTGAAAGTTACACAACTGTATGAGTCTAACCAACTCCTACAGTTTAAGGATGTACATTTAAAAGGGTGAATTTTACTGTATTTACAAATAATTACAAATAAGTACCAAATCAGAGGTTGAGACTCTCATGGCAGCACTTAGAAATTGTTGACAAGTCCTGATGTTAAGCACTGAATTTCTCATGTGATTGTTATCTCAAGACAAATTCCTCAGTAAAGTTTTATAGGATTAAATTTTTATTGGTACTGAAGAGACACAATACTAAAGATGGCAAAAGGTAAGTAATTCTTAATCACACCTATGCAAATTAACAGACTCAATGTCACAAAACAGAAGTTAAAAACAAAGACTGTGAAGTTTCTGACTTACTTTTCATGAATTAGTTTTTTGGTATCATCCCAGGTGACTTCCAAGCGGTTTATCTCCCTATCAACTTCAGGTGCAAAGGCGACATCTTTCTGAGCAATTTGCTTAGCTTTGTCTTTTAACCAAAATAGTTCATGTTCATGAGAATTCAATTCATCTTCTAACTGATTAAAAACTCTCAACCTGTGAATTAAAACGTTACTTTACTACAGGTAGTGAAATAATATTTTCTCTCCATAAAGCACATACAGAGATATAATAGCTAGAAAATGTTTTAACACAGCAATTAAAGTATGTCAATCGATGAAGCTACTTTTAAAGTTAACTTTGCATAATTCAGTGTACCTCAGAAAACATTTAAAGTCAGTCTCATTATTCACCTTCAACTTTCTATTAAATCTGTGTTCTCTTTCTTCTTTGCTTTGATGGTATAAGACTTCTAAAACTAGGGCTGACCTTGTAGGCAAAGCAGGTGAGTCCCTATTACAAGGTCATTGGTAAGAAATCCTTCTGTACCATGAGGTCCAGTTAATGTAAAATAATAATATTTTAAGGACCACAGCTGTTTCATTTAAAATAAAAATGTTTTTACCAAGCTCTACAATAAGTATATATTTTAAAAACTTAAATGGCATGCTTTATCGAAAACATTACCATCAGAAAATGCATGTGATATTTTGTCCCTGATATATTAATATGTGAGCATTTGTGAAAAGTGGCCACATAGAGGCAGCTATTGATGCTTTCATTCTTGCATTTTGGTTTAGTGCTGTAGAGTTTATAAAGTGAGTATACAGGCATTATGCCATTTAGTTCCCAAAACAAAGTGGCTAGGAGCAGGCATTGTCATTATCTCCATCTTACAAGAAGACAGGTGATTTGTCCAAGATCACATGGTGAAGCCCAAGTATGGATGGGATTTAATAAATGGGCGACTAGACCTACCATTTGAAATGGGACAGAAAACGACATTACTGTCCCATTTCAAATGTATGTATGGTCAGCCTACTAACACCTTGAATTTAGCCCAGTCAGCCCAGGCTGCCTATATGTACCATTGTTTTCTGTTTAAAATGGACATCTAATCAGCCTATTAATAAATCAATCAATTCAATGCAACCTCTTCATGGCCCTGGCAAGTTCAGAGTTGTGAGTGCTAACATGGCTCTTGAGCGCAACGTGGGCCTTCTTCTATAGCAATTTTGGAATCTCTTGTCTGTTTGGCCCGAGCACGTCTAGAAGGCCAGGCATCAACCCCAGGTGAGCCATCTGCTCCTTGGCCAGGTTGGCTCCTCATTCTGTCTTTACTCCGGAGCCCGTTTTATCCTTGCCAAATCTTACTCCTTTTTTGTAAGTTTACTGTGAAACTAGTCAGATAGCTTATTGCCCACAACACGTGTAATCACAGGAGCCATTATCATCTAACTCAATCTTTGGCTCAATGTCTGATTCTGATTAAAAGGAAGCAAATTGCCGTGGTCTTGGCAGGCTCAACACAATACTTAACAATTAGGGACACACTGGTATGAATGCATTTCAGCTGTTTCTTTGCCTCCTGAAAAAATAGGAGAGACAGTGACCCTGAGAACATAAGTAGGGAGAACGTTCCATCAAGAAGGAAACGTAAGATTGAAAAGAAAGCTACAATATTAGAAGGGGCGACTACTTTTCAAATTACTGCAGAAAGTAACCTTGGCCCCTTAGTTTCTCTATCGAACTCACCTGGCCAACCCGCAACTTTGGTTGAACCCACTTCTCTGCCTTCTCCACACCTCTACGCAAGTGGTTAGAAGTAGCTGGGGAGACCCCTCCACCAAGCTGACTCGTTTCACTTTAAGTGAATGAATCCAAATCTGAAACGGCAGCTCATCACCATGCTGCTCTCCAGAGGTATCATTTCCATTTCCTCTCTATAAGAGAACTGTTTCACACCATTTTCTCTCCACTATGATCCTGTGTCCCCCACTCTCAAGTGAAGAGCCTTCTCGTCTTTTCTGCCGCCAGGGAGGAATTTCAATTTCACCACCAGAACTACAGGTCTACTTAAATCCTACTCTTTCTCCTCTGTCATTATTCTTGCTATAGAAGATGAGTCCCTTCCCCTATCAGTTAAAAATTGCTTTAAAATAGACCATATGATCTAGATACTCTATTGTAAGTAAGATCTCAGAGTGGCTTATATGTAGCCCTTAGGAAAATCCTTAAGGAAGCCAAGAAATTTTAGGACTTCTGAAGTGTCCAATTAGTTATTAATTTTATCCTAAAAATACAAAATGAGAGAAGTTGCTAGATATGGTACGAATCAAGTTTTGCACAAGAGTTTCAAGCGTTATTTCCGGAAGAAAACTGGCCTACGACAACCTCTGTTACCTCTGCTGAAGCGCTTGTCGGGTGGGTTCTTTCAATCGCTCTTTGTCAGTCCTTTCCTCGATGTCCTCAATGCTTTTGAGCAATTCTTCTTTCTGGTTGTGGAATGCTTTTTTCAATACTTCCAGGGCATCTGCTTCACTCTGCTTGGTTCCCAGAAGGTTCTGGATACTCTCTAATTCGACACAGAGATGGTCAGCTGCAGTCCTGCAGGAAGTCCTTTGCTCCGAACCTCCACTTCTAAGATGGTACTGAGCTTTGGTAAGAATGCTGTCGAGACTGATGGCAGTAGATTCTAGTGTTTTAACATCTTGAATAGCATCACTTAGGTCCTTTTCTAGTCTATCAGTCTGCTTCTTGTTCATACTGGGGGTGGCTTCCACCGTTTGCCTCAGCCGGTGGAGAGTCCCCGACAGAGAGGCGTGGCTCTGTAAGAATCCGGCCAGCTGGGACAGGGCCAGCTGCCGCCTCGCCACCACCTGGCTGGCCTCCTCGAACAGCTGGAAGCAGTCCTCCACTTTGCCCTGGAGGAGGTGAAGGTCCTCGGCTCGACCCAGGGCCCCCAGCTTGGCGAGCTGACCCTGCAGACTTTGCAATTCCCCCCTTTTGCTTTCTACTTCTGCCACGTGGTCCTGGAAGGAAAGAGAGAGTTATTGCTTCCTCAGGTACACTATGGGTCATGCCACAGGTACACCACAGAACGAGTGAGGTCAAGGTCCATTTGAAAGGTGAAGGATGGTACACTATTTAAAGGCCATCTACAGTGAGTCGTTTGGAAACATTCTTAAAATGTCCCCTTTTGCTCATCTATATATTTTATATAAACACAACTTTGATTTGGAATTAATTCATTCCACAGAAAAGATTTCCTCATGAAAAGAAATAGTTAAAAAAAATTTTATGTAGGAGGGCTGTCCGGAAAGTATCCAGTCATGTCACTGTTTTCATTACAGTGACAATGGCTGGATACTTTCTGCACAGCCCTTTTTTAAATATATATATGTAACTTAGAAGATTTTTAAAGATATATGTATATATTTAGTTAAAAGTTATAGTTATAAGACATAGGAAATTTGTAACAGTTAAATTATAAGTAATTATATATACTATATAAAATATACATATTGTACATATATGAAATGCTAATTCTCCAGAGCTTGTAACGAACGAGTGTGAGCAAGGATGGACATTAGTATGTCTGCAGGTGCAATGGGTCAGGCAGATGAACCTGCAGCTGCCTCTCTTTAAAGAAATGTAGATTACCTGGGTAAGACCGCTATAGAGGAAAATTAACTAGCTCACAATAAATCACGTTGTAAATCTATCTGAGAATTGCTAACAAGCTCAACAGCATTCCCACTAAAGAAATACTATCACCTGTCTTCATCTTGACCACAGTGGTCTTAATATTTCCTTCAACTGAACTGTTAAACTTTAGAGGGCTTCTGGGAGCATTTACTTCAGAGAATTTCCAAATTTATTCGCTGTCCCTTTGAGATATAAATCTCTTTAAAAGCTTCTGGACAGTTTTATAACCCAAGAATGTCTTTCCCAAAAGCCTGAAAGTCATCCCTGTGAAATGGAGGGAGATGAGGCCTCTGTCTCCCAGTCTCTGCAGAGGGCAGGAGCCTAATTTTTTGGTGGGCACCTTGCTCCGAGCTGTAAAACCACCTGCAGTCAGGAGGGTACAAGGAAGTACTTTTCCTTTAGGTGAAACCAATGAGCAAGCCCAGCAAAGAGTGAGCACTCAATAAAAATTAAATGTTTTATCATTCAACATGGTTATAAGCTTATGTATCTTATCTCCAACCCAATACTTGGTCAATATTTGATTTATTAACTGTTTTTTTTAAAGTCAAGATAGATAGTATGTATATTTAGAAATAAAGAATATAAATCATACATTTTTAAATAACTTTTGAGCTAAGTAGCAACTCAGAAAAGCTACATGGTTCAAGCATTGGGATTTAGTGTTAGTTTTTAGCATTGGAACAAAACAAACTGAGGATTTTAAAAATGAACTGTCAGTCTTATCACCTCATCCTAGAAATAATTTGTTCCACTTTGAGGAAATGGTACCTTAAGGTGGTTGCCTATTTTCTCTGAAATGATTTTATCTGCTTAATGTATTTGCATAACACATTGCCTAGACCCACCCGCTCAACTATAAACACATTTCCACAGGAAGACAAATTAAATTGCTGGCAAGTGTGTGTGTGTGTGTGTGTGTGTGTGTGTGTGTGTATAAAATGTATTGCATCCCCTTATCATTCAAGAGATCTCATTTAAGAATAAATTCTTCCGTCTTAAAAGAAGACACTTTACCTTGTGCCGAGTCAGAGCTGCCTGGTGGTCTGTGATGCTTATCTCAGAAGTAGCTTGTAATTCACTGAGGAACAGCTTAATCCAGATGGAAAAGGAGAGCAGCAGTTCATCAAACTGCTGGTGTTCAGCGACCACAGACTGAAGGAAATTAATCCTAGGCAGAGAAAGGTGTTCATGCTAAAATGTCCCCCGATGAACAGACAGAGAGGATCTGTTTTTGGAAGAAGCTTAATCAAGGGCAAAAGGGATGGGGTCATGCATGCACAAACCTGAGCTCGGGATGTTTTCTACTTCTTAAGCCCTCACAAGTCTCCCTGTCTCAGCTCACGCTGCTGCTGTGCACACAGATGGTCCTTGGCGTCATCCTCCCTCCCTCCACTCCCTCACCACCACACCTGACCTGTGCATGCCCCACCACAGGGCATTCTGTCCTCCTCTCTCATTTCTACCCCCTGGTCCGAATCTCCTCATCTCTTGCCTACCCTCCAACAGCAGCCTCCTAAACTGGCCTCCTTCCAGCCACTGTTGTCCCACAATAATCCACCTTCTGGAAAACAGCCACAAATGATTTTAATGTAATCCTGGCTTTCTCCACCACGCTGAAACACAGGGGGCAATTTCCTGTTGCACCTAAGAAGGCAAGACTCACAACTCCTTGCTGCGGGCTGTGAGGGATCCCACCTGGTCACCCTCTCCGACCTCATCTGATACAGCACAGCCCACACTGCCCCTGACCGCTGCTTTCCGGTGTCCCAGCTCATTACCACCTCAGAGCCCTTGCCCTTTTTGTCCCCTGTGCCCCCAGAGCACCACAAGTTTAGATCCTGTATGACATTAATCAGATGTCATGTCACCTGAGAGGCTCTGCTTGGCCACGCAGCCGGAAGTCACACCACTCTCCAGTTCCTGCACATTACTGTATTTTGTTGTGTTTATGCTACTCAACGCCACTGAAACGCCTTGCTCATTTGTTTAATGATATGCTTACCCTCCTCTCACTCTGTGAGGAACAGCACTTGACCTGCCTGGCTTACTACTAAATTCCTAGCACCTAGAAAGGAGGTGCTCAGGGATCAGTCATTGCTTCTGTAGGAACTGAATGAGGTTGATTCATGATAGGTCATCCAAGGTCAGAATCCAAAACTGGTATTCAGAATAATACCTTCCTCAAATATTAATATTCACTACAATGGCTTACATCCAAAGTTCAAGTGTTTTATATTTTGAGTATTTTCACACATATGTATCCTTTAAAAGCCCTTCGCTTTCCCTCTGTGGGAGAGGCAGAGAGCAGACCCTTCCCTATTGGACGGAAAGGGGCTCCTCTGTCCAGAGGCAGCACCCCGATCCTTCTGCCGGCCTTTCTCGGACCCATTCAAAGGTCCATTCCTTTTGTGTCCGTAATATTCTGTGCTCACCTCTCTCACTGGGTTTCTCGCTGTCCCTGTGCTGGACTGTAAAACACTTGGAGTCAGGTTTTATTTATTTTCAAGGCTATTTGACATGGTGCCTGGTGTTCATTTACTGATGATAAACATTTACTGATGGTTTGAGTGAACAGTGGAACAAACACAAGCTTCATGAGGTAGAGAGTGGGACTCTGTTCACTGTCACGGTTCCCAACACATAGAAGAGTGATGCACTCACTGTAGAAACTCAATAAGTATTTGCTAAACTAATGAATTGAAAAGGGAGCAGAAAAGTTAAATGCCTTACTCAAGATGACACGGGTAATCAATACCAACTGAAGGCAAACGTGTGTCTTCTGGCATTTAGAAAGGTATGGGTAACAGTAGTTTATCATCTAGTCAGTTAGGATTTAGTTCATGTGTGCCTCCATTTAACATAATGATAATTTCCCTTGCTCTGTACAAAGGTCTGTATTGGAATGAAATGAAATTTGTGTGTGTGTGTGTGTGTGTGGGTGTGTGTGTACACATATATATGTATACATGTATATACACACACACACATATATACACATTGCCTAATTTGTGACATATGTGATGCAAAATTTTAATTACCATGACTCTCCTGTACACAAACAGCTCAAGCAATAAATAATACAAACCTATCTTTTCAGCAAACCTATCTTTTCAACATATTTCAAAGAGTTTGATCACTTGCCCTGAGTATGAGACTAAAATTTTGAACTGAGGTTCACCAGAAACGCTAATTTTTCAGTGCTTTGATTTTTAAAATGGCAAATGAAGTGGTTTTCTTCCCTTCCTTCCAAAATGATGCCCTGAATAGCTGGGTTAAATAAAGATAAACAAAACTATTCTTTCTTAATTTCTATGCTCACCATTTTAAAATTGAACAATATTAGAATGTTTTTTTTTCAAAATCCAACCTTTTGCTTATGATCTGTGGCAAATCCCTCCATCTCTCGTCCAACTGCTCCAAATGCAGTTTCATCATTTTCACATCATCTCTGGAGGCCACAGAAAACAGGGACTCCTTCAGTTGCAAAAGGTTACTGTAGATCGAGGCCTGGGACACAACCTCATCCTGCAGTGCCTGAGGGAAAAAAGACATTGCTGATCTCACCCCAACCTGACGGACAAGGGAGGACCACGTGACCACATGACACAGGTGATTGATGTCCAAGGGCTTTGCAACCTTGCAGAATGGAAGTCACTGGGGTCGGGCTAAAGAGAGCTTTGCTTACTTTATGTAGAACTGGGTCCACAGAACCTCTAAAGCAACAGTAAAAATGCTACTGAAACCTGCACTGGTTTTCCAGAGCATGCGTTATATGAAGTTAGGCAAATTTAGAAGCTGTAGAATTGTTTTTGCAGGATGAGGAAACTGAATAGGTGAAGAGAATCAAAGAAAAACTATTGCTAACGAGAAACAATGTACATTTAACAATAACAGAGACCCAGTTCTATGTGACAGCAACAGGTCTTCCTTTCAGTTTAGAGACTGTATTAGGCCAACGCGGGGAACTTAAGGGCTCTTTATTTTACTTTCCTGCAATGGAAGTATTTATTTTTCATGTTTAATTAGGTAATACATTTCTTAGGTGCTGTGAGTGTTGCTTGCAGTTGTGGTTTCTACCTAATGAGAGAGACAAACACACATATAGATAGTTAACAAAATAATACGGTGTTAACCAGGATGAAAGGTGTAGCGTGTCATACAGCAGATGTTGGTCAAAATATTGCCTTTCCTTTCTCTAGTGAGACCACATGTGTGATGCAAGCCAACTTGCTATAGGTATCAGAGGAAGGAGCACACAGCCTACGAATGACAGGAAAGACCACAAAGCAGAACTGGGACTTAGGCTGAGTAGAACAAAGGACAGAGCACAGGAGACAGGAATGTACAAGGAAGGTTCAGAACCTCAGGAGGGAGGCAGCCTGGATGACACAGGACCTGGATGTGCGACTGACAGAGGCCTGCAGACCCCCGTCAGTCCGCTAACTCATACAGCACCTGTTTTCCCTGCAGACACTCGAGGAAGGCAGTTTTAAATGGCCAGGCCGCTCTCTGTTGTTTTCAAGAAAAGGAGCTGTGATTGCTCCTCTTAGAATGCCTCACCATGTATTTATAGAAAGACGGCGAACCCCAGGTTGTGGACGGAAGATTGCCCTTTACCCTCGGGGCAGGACAGGCACCAGAGGTTTCTGAGCAGGGAATTTGGGGGAGATTCATGCACAACATCAGTGTTTAAAAGGCAGGAGAACCAGGAGTGTGGGGAACCCTCCAGGTCAAGGAAGGAGAAAATTTGAAGATGGAGTAATAGGTTCAGATACTATACACACTCTCTGATGGAGTTTTTAAAGAAGCAATTATGAAAAGTCAAAGAACAGAGCTTCTGCTTCAACTTCATACAAAAGGTGATGGGAAAAAGTTGGGGTGCAAATCTATTATACGGTAAGTCTCTTTTGAGAAGAAATTTTGCCTGTTGAATTTTCTGGCACTGACAGCATCACTTAAAGCAAATTATTAATCTCCAGAAATTAGTAACATTGTCTGTAGTTTTGATAATATTAATACTTAAATTTTTTTTAAGTTTAAAAAGTTGGCTTCTTTAAGGATGTAATCAACTAGTATTTTTTTATCTTTACATCATCTGCATTTGTGTTTATTCTTTTTTATTTGTTTTGCTTAAAAATAATCATTACTGTGACTTCTTTCTATATTACATTCCTTCTTTCTTTCTAAAACAACCTTTTTATTACCAAAATTTTACATAAATAAAAAAGTAGAGAGAATATACCGTTAACCAGCTTCAAAAATTATTCCCTGGTCCTCAACATTGTTTCATCTATATTTTCACTCACTCCTCCCTCTGCTCACTGGCCAGGTAATTTGTTTTCAAATAGCAGACATTCTATTATAGGATTTTCTAATGCGTCCTGGAAATGGATCATCACAGTGTTCACCAATTCCGTCTTTCAGGTCTCGGTAGTTGTGTTTGGGATCATGAAACCAAAGCAAGAACTTAAGCTGGAGAAGAGGTTTTGGATTTCCTTTTGCTTCTACAACGCAACCACAACAGAGAGCATTTTATTTCCCCCACACTCCCTTGAGCTTGCCTGTATTAATTGCAGTTCACTCTCCACTTTGACTCTGTCCGCAGAAATGTCCATTTCTGGGGAACTGGCGATAGCTTCACACCGCTCTAACCAGGTCTGAAAGGTGGACAGTTCTTTCTCTAGCCTAAAGAAAGCAGAGGTAAGAAACATTCAAAATGATCACACTAGGAAACTGAAATTGGAGGGCCAGCACTAGCCATTCATAAAAAACACAATGCTGGTTATCTTATTCCTAGACGTAAAGGTGAAAGTACAGAAGCCGCTCCTGTCATGTCCAAGCATATACTTGCACACGTGTTATCTGCATAACATGGAAGGGTACACCGACAGGCACTTCGGGATTTTCACCTTCTAAGGAAGAGGAAGATCTCGTTTGAGACTCATGACTTGATGCGTCTTACATCTGGGATGACGACTTCCCATCCCTTAGAGAACAGCTGGCCCAGAATTGCTCACTTTAGCGTGGCTACTGACCCCCATCCCGCTGACGGCAGCAGGAAGCCCGCTCACCTCTGCCAGCTGGCCCGCAGGGTCTCCAGGGTGGCCTGTCTCTCCTTGGCCTGATGCAGCGTCCCCTCATACCTCTGCTGCAGGGCGGCAGCCTCCTGGACGGAGGGGCCCCTGTCAGCAACCTTCTGGGCACTGGCCGAGAGGGCGGCCATAGAGCTGCTCAGTGACTCCAGGGCCTGACAAAGATCCTGATGAGAGGCAGAGGGAGGGCAATGAGAGCACGGCACTGAGAAATGAGAGAAATGAGACGTGCACTTGCCTTTGAGATCCATTCTCACCAAAAATTCTCCCTTGGTCATAACAAACAGCAACGGTCCTAAAAAAATGCCTAGCCCATAGATTTCCAGCAAGATAGAGTGAAAGTGAGGGACAAGGTACTTCACAGATGCAGAAATCAAAAAGGAAAATGGGGAGATTAGTCCCCAAATAAAATGGTGTGGCTGTAGTTCTGAATAATTTCTACTTTCCCTGAAACCAGATTGTTTGTGAAAATTATTGGTCACATGATGCCAAATATGAGTAAAGAAAAACCCTCTAGTCCTATTTATCAAGAGCTGTATGTAACATGAGATAATCTGTATAAGAAATACATGGGAAGAATCATGGCTGACGTGGCTGCTATGGGGAATCAACAACATAATAATAAGGGTCATCGGAATGCGGCAGGCCCCGTATTATACACATTCCATGCATTAACTCATCGAACTGTCTGAGACCCTTAAGAGTTTTGTGCTTTCACTATCCCCATTTTACAGGTCAGAAAATCAAGATGGGAAAAACATTATCCTCTCTAGTACTCAATCATTAACTTAGTTGTTTATGAACATAATTCCATCGAATTCAATTTTCCTACTTTCCCTCATTTTGGGATGTATTTTTTGAAAAATTCTGTCAGTTACAATAAAATGCATTGTTATTATCAGGATTCCCATGGTATAGACTCCACTCCCCTTTCCAGGTGGGTCTTTGTCAAACATTTGCTGTCCACCATTGTAGCACTTCTACATTTATGTATATTACGCGCATGCATATGCATATGCAGTGAGGACAGTATATATATTTTTGTTTATTAATTAGCACATGTTTCTCTTTAGTGTTTCTTTGTGCCTGATTCTCCTCCTTTACTCCTTCTGCCAGAGGCACCTTGTCCCTTTGCAAAATATCTCACAGTGGTCACCAGTTGAGGGAGCAGAACAAAACGCTGGGGAAAGGTTGGCATGGACATACTCCTTGCACAACTGAGTGTAGTGGGTTAAAGTCTGAAATCTGCTATGAACATAAATATTTTTCTGTACATTTGGTTTTTATAATGCTGGTAAGAGGTGAACAGCTGACTAAAGCTATAATCTGAAAAAGTTACATGTTCTAATTAAGAGAGAGAAATATAGAGGGTCCGGCACAAATAATGCCCCTTTTCTTATTTACAAAATCATACACATGGAATTCTGTAACATCACAATATCATAACTACATTAACACAACTACTTTAAAAAGGGCGTTACTTCTGCCAGGTCCTGTATTTTCGATGACTGCTTCTTTAACATACATTTTTAATGAAAACTTATTTGCGTACTTGTATTGCTTGTGTTATGTAAAGTAAATAGGCTTGATCTATATCCTTCCTCAGTTAACATAAATATCTTTTAATTTTAACTCTTGTAAAAATATTTACTATGTTTTCTTCTCAAGCAGGAAATCACCAAATTTTTGAGTTGATAAGTAAGCAGAAATGTTGAATCATATTCTTACCATATGTTCTTGGAGAGCCTTGTATGTTTCCGTAGCTGAAGAACATATTTTAATTGGATCAGCAAGTTTATCTTCAAATTCAGACACAGACTGCTGGACCTAAAACAGTAGTGACATATAAAAATAATGATGGAAAAATATACCTCAAGGCAGAAAAGGTTACTGGGGAAGCAGAATGCCTTTCTTTTTTTTGGATAACTTTTAAAGTATTGATAAAATAATTTTAAAATTCTAAACTAAGTCTGCCCTATTCTTTGAAAGGAATACAAATAAATTTAAAAAATAAAATATAAATGTCTAATGACATTTTTATATTCCTTCAAAAAATGTACCATATAAAAAACTACAAACTTAGGCATCATTGACAACTTGGTAAGTAATTGGCAAATTGTGTCTTTTCCTTATTCTGCTATTTCTGAACTGTTTAGTGAATTTCACTATAAATGCAATGTGAAATAGGTAATTTTAGCATGCATGGATCAATGCTTACTTTTCTAAGATTCTCATCAAACTTTTGCTGCTGAGATAAATGTCCTAGGATTGTCCCTTCCAGACACTGTGCATGCTCTCGGAGTTCTTCCCAATATCTTCTTATTTGGGTCAACTTGGCTTTGATTCGAGCTGATTCTCCAGTGGTGACAAACTGGGCAAAAGACTGAGCTTCATCTTCTAGTCCTGTAACACTGGTGATCTTACTTTCTATTTCCTGAATTGTGACCTAATATTTAGAACAAGAAAAATGACAATATAGGCTGAGCAAGCTTGCCTCCCTGAAACGATATAAATATTTGCAGAGAGAGAAAAATAACTGACATTTCACCATACTTGGACAATTAGTGAGCAGCTACAAACAAACCCCACGTGTGTCCTGACCTCATTTGTGGAGGACAGATACACAATGTCTGAAAAAACACACATGGTGGCCAGCTCTCTGGATAGAGAATAAAGAGAAATAGCTACTCCTACTTGCAGTGAAGGAAGCAGGGAGATGTCCCTGAAACTCTTAAAGTATCTCTGAAGGTACAAAGAATTCCCTGTTTACCCCACGAGGGAAGCATTTTAAACACCTGATCTGTGGGGAGCAATGTATTCCAATAACTCAGAGGAACGCTAATATTGACATTCATGTAAATTTTTAAAAATGTAGTTGAGTACTTCATAGTTTACCAAGCTAAAAGTTTTCCTGATTCTACTCCTACTTAAACTGAGCCTTTTCAAATTTATCATCTATTTTTTATGCCAGTGGTTCCCAAATTTAGAATACATTAAGATCACCTCGCCTCATCCTCAGAGACTCAAACTCCGTAGGTTTATGGGGGGAGGGGGGGTCAAGGCTTTGCATTTCTAACAACTTCCCGGGTGATGCCTGGGCTCCACTCTGTGACCATTGCTCTATTCATTAGCTGTGGATGCTATAGTAAAGAGCTTACGCAGTATAATGTCCACTGGGGGCAGGAGAACATTTTATATGTTAGCCAACACATGAAAAATACTGAAAGCTACTAAGGATGTGTGTGTGTATGTATGTGTGTGTGAGGTGTGTCTCTCATAAACACGCATAGTTATTTGTATGTAAGAGAATGAAAATTATTTCTCTGAGGAAAGGAGCCAAATCGTCCAATCAAAATAAAGCCAAAATTTCAGACAAGTCTAAGTTTTAAGTAATCTAAGTGGAAAATACTGTTATCCTGGGAAAAAAAATACATGTGTTACTTTTGTCTAGATAACATAGTCAGAAATAACCTCTGTCTAAATGAGACAGAGATCACTTCCATCACATTAGTACAGTGTATCACTTATTTTATTTTTCATATACATGACTACAGTGGTATATCTGATAGGTGTTATTTGAGCATTAATACGAGCTTCCTTAATTTTGTTGTTTTTAAAATAATATTGTTTAGAAAAATTATCACAAATTTTATATATATATATATATATATATATATATATATATATATATAGTCTCCTATGTGCCAATAATTGTTCTCAGTGCTTGAAACACCTCAGTGAAACAATTTTAGTTAAGATAAAATTTCTTAGTTCTTATGAGTAATACATGTCATCAACAAATTCATAAATGCAAACTACATAATCATATACTGGATTGTGGCAAAAATTTTTCTAATCCAAGAGAAGATGCAAAATGAACCCAATATAGGTTCTTATCCCTTGTAAATCACCAGTTAGGAATAATAAACAAAAGTCAGTCAACTCGGAATAGCATGTAATGAAGAACAAAGATGGGCTTATAGGAAAATATCTTTGCAACAAAGCAAATGTTGTGAACTACTTTTACATTAAGTCTGTTTCAAATTTAAAACATTTTGACAAGCACTACCATGTTTACTATCTCAAGAGTACAATTTAGCCTTCTGTTAGGAAATGGAGCATGAACCTAGTAGCCCAAATTCCATAGTAAATTGCACACCAATTTGTTTTTATTTCTAGCTAATACATTTTTCCTGCTATTCATATTCATTTAATATATTTTTGGATAGTTTTCAAAATGCCATGTTGGAATACTAAAATATATTTCTAGTCGGATAGCATGGACATCCACAATTGAATGTTCATATATTTAAAAATAAAGTATATAATCATTCTGTTTCCTGCAGAGTAACAATGGGATTAACATTTGATCCTTGATATATTTCAGAAGTTCTGGAATTAAGGTTTAAATAATAGTGAAATGAATTGATAGAATAAGCAAATTAAAAAGTGTATGTCAAAATTTTTGAAAGGAAATTTTTGAGACAAAACTATTTAAGTGTACTACTTTTTGTTTTCTTAGAAGTTAATGAAAATGATTAAATGACAACTTTTCAAAACAGTTTTAAAGATTAAATGTATTTCATGGGTATTCTTTAATAGTATGGTCTCTGTCTCTCCTGGTATACCTCATTAGACACAAGCAGATGGCATGCAGCCTGGTCGCAAGGGCTGTGTGGTGATAAAGCAGGACCATCTGCACAGCACGTCGTCCTGGCCGAGCAGCACTGCACCCTCACACCGTGCCCATGTAATGGCGTGTTCTGAGTCAGGATGTGAAGTGCTCCCTCACCTTGGTAATTACTTTACCATATTTAATCAAATGGAATGGTGGACCGTTTACCCATGCTGATAAAATGAGCTGAGATAGAAAAAGCAGCAGCTGAATTTGGAAAATGTATAAAAGTTGTATATGAAGAAGAGAAATGAACACTTCAGCCCATTTTTTTCTTCAAGTATTTCAATGAAGTGAACAATGATAGTCTATGCATACAGTTATTTTAGAGCTGGGGGAGTTAAGGTATTAGAGCATCTCAGTCCATGCCCCAAGGTCATCATAAATGAAAGAACTGGAACCATGGGCTCCAACTGCTTCATTTAAAAGAAAGTAACTTCTCTTCCTTGTGGTTGTGAGGGTAAATACCACTAATACTTGAACTAGACCTTTGAACTAATTCCATGAAGTACAGTTGTAGATGATGAATACATTTCACGTCGTATAAATGAATCAAGAGAATACTCCAATGTGGTTCATTTAAAATCAAGGAAAAGCATAATGTAACCATAAAAACATTTTAATGATATTGCACACAATATTGACTTTAAATGCATGTCAGACAATATTAATACATAATTGCATCTATGAACTGTTGCCCGGTATCACTCGAGACCTCTTAGCTCAGCATTCTGTGGGAATTTAATTTTAATATGGTCACATCGCAGTGAAAGATCTGTCCTGGGTTGAACAGAATTTGATGGAACATAAGGAAGTTTTTAAAAGTTAGACATGGCTTATGAATGTAACGAACGTGTGAGCAGGTCACCTTAATTTGGCTGATTTGCATGTCCATGGCAGATGATGACGTTTCCAAGGCATGGAGTTCTTTTTCTTTCTCAGTTATCCAGATGGACAGGGTCTCAAAATTATTGCCAAAATGATCCCACTTGTTTTTCACCATTTCCATGGTTTTAATACTAAAATTAACCAAATTAAGTAAATAAAATGCAGTATTTTAATAGAGAACAACAGCACATTTTCCTTTGAGTCTACAGTTAAAAAAACAGTCAAGGCATCAAAGTTGAAACTATTAGAACAGGAAGAAAATGCACATTTGATCTAAGTAGTTCGTCAGCTCTCGTCTTCCTACCTCCTCAGATGTGAGCATTTAACGAGGTAGCATCACCATGTCATGCATGGAACTGTGCTTGGAACAAAACATTGCTGGGTCCACAGGGGTTTGAATACAGTTATCATCAAGTTAAACCTGCACACGACCAGGAGTTGCCAGGACTTGTTTAAGTCAACTACCTGCACGGATTCCACGCACACAGCCTTTCAGCAGTCCTGCTTTGGCGGACGTGCTTCTGCTGCTCTCAGAGGAGAGATCCAACAGTGATGCTTTATCTCAAAGGTCTTTATAAAATGCATCTTTATGAATTAAGGTAGAGTTGGTCATATGAATTCCATGCTGCCATGCAAGAACGATTTCTATTATTAGCACTAAGCCTGCAATCTATAATCTATAATGATTTCAGCAATTCTTAGATGTCGTTAAGTCTTGATTCCAAATTACTTTTATACACCCTTGTACATGAGCACCCTGTTTTTAGTCAATTTGGGCTTTATTTGTAATAAATCGAAGTGACTAAAAATTTAGCTGCAGATTTCCAGTTTGTATTAACTATGGGTATATAACCAGGTGATTATGGCTTTCAGTTTAGAAAAAAACTAAGAAACTTACAGTATATCATTGCAGTGGTAGGTCCTTTGGTTAAAAAAAAAGTGGAAGAATTTCCCTATTTACCAAAAGGCACTTGAAGAAAAACACAATGGCATCATTGATTGTCAAATTCAATAATATTGCAGCCTCAAATACATACCCTGGATGTGCCTAATGCTCTCATCGGTGCAGGTAATACAAGCTGTGTAATACTGCAAGTTGTTAAATGAAATAAAGATTTAAATGAATGTTCCTCATAAAGTAGCTGCCTTTCTAATGAACTGTAAGTTTTACTATTTCCATACCTTGATGGTTAATATTTAATATAGTCATAATTTGTTTTAAATAAATTGAGTCACTTTCCTTTAAATAAATTATTTAACAAACTCTAACATGTAGACAAATGTACAATGTCAATTTCAAGGTGTTAACAGTCTTATAAATAAATTTTTACATTTTAAAATCCATCTTAGAAATTACTTCCTGGACCTTAATAATATTTGTCACTAAATAACCTTTAAAATAGAAATGCTCAGCCGTATGAATTTCAGGAACATTGGCCATACCCTCCTATGTTTATTCCCTCCCAATTTTTTTGGTGTATATTTTGTTCATAGCAAGATAACATAGGCCAAACTATTCTTTCTTTCTTTCTAGATAAACCTATGTTAAATATTTAAAAGTAAAGGAGATTTTTTTAAAGTTAGTTTTTGGAAATAGAATATCAATCAGTGACAACTTGAAGATTGAGGCACTGTAAGCAAGCTCTGTGAGCTTCTTGGAGATGAAGACATTTGGTCTATATTACAGGTACTTAAGCCTAGAATCTAAACAACCAAAATATGTCCTCATCTCCCTAACTGGTGACAGCCGAATAATACAGTAAAAAGTTCTTTTCAGTATTGGTTCTTTTTTTAAGATTCCCTCTCTAGTATACTAAGGCCACAGAGTTTAATAGATATGGCTTTCTCATGAACAGAATCAATTACGGTGCAAAATACACATCCCTCATTTTTTTCTGCTCTGTTATAGATGTTGGCTTCTGTATTCATGACACTTCCTTTTAAATTGTGAGTTGCTTCCTCAAAACATGCTGAAACACACCGACACTTAAGAGATTTTTGAAAGAGTGTTTTGAATACAATATACAGGAAAGACTTCATGAAACTTTATCTCAGAGAAGAAAGTTTAGGACTTGTCAAGCACATACTCTTCTTCAAGTGTGTCTTCTAGTTTTTTGACTTGCTCTTTGATTGACTGGGCCTGCTGTTGAAGCAGCTGCTTATTCTTGGACCCGAGTGGTATCTCTGAAGCTTCCTTCACAAGATTCTCAGCCTGGACGGCAATACCTTCTGTGCGTTTAGAAAACTCCTAGAAAAAGATATTATAAGGGTCAAGAAGGCATCTTCTATTAAACCCTTCCTCCCTCAAAATTATGTACTGCAGTGTCTCCCCCAGAACTGATGCATAAATAGGTTCATACATGTATGAATATTAGCATATAATATTCTGAGCAATACAGTAAGATGTGTGTTTATCATGGGCAGAATGGACTTAGCAAAATTATTTCATTTTATATGCACAACCCGGTATCTACCATCACAGTTACACAAAAATTCTCACTTCTGTTGTTTTCTGGTTTGGGTTTATAGTTCAGAATTCTGAGCTGCATTATAATAATTAACGTATCCATATGTATGTTAGTTTATTACAGGCCTGTTCAGGAAATGATCGTTAGTGACTGGTTTTTTTCACAGAGAGAATAGATTTCTGGGGCAATGAATGTAAGTATTTAATTAAATATCTTAGTAAATACAGAGTGTCACTGATATTTACCATACAGAAACATTTTGTTACCTAGCTCTCTGGGAAGAGATATAGTCTGATCTTAGTGCTGTTACATCTTCTTTACTATATATCTGTACACTGGGGAAGAAGGGAGGCGTGACACAGTCAGACCCGGACTAGGATCCTGGATTTGCTAATTACTAGTTGTTTGGCTTCAGATTTTTACTTTTTAAGCTGTGATGCTTTCATATAAAATGCAGAAGAGTGATGCTTTTCTTATAAGGTTACTGTTAGCAATCCACTAGCAATTTCATTTGTAAGTGCCTGACTCTGGCAGAAACCTACTATCATTTTGGCTAAATGCCCCTCATGTAAATTGATGACAAAATAGTTTATAAAGTTCAAAAACATTTTTAAAAATAGTGAACTACTTGAATTCAAAATTTATATAGTTGAGGCACTGGTCAATTATAGCTGTTACCTGAATTTTGTGAGGTAATTTTGAGGGCCGTCCAGAAAGTATCCAGCTATGTAATACGAAAAATAGAGGCATATATGGCTGGATTTTTTCCAGACAGCCCTCATGTACTGAACATTGAATTAGAAAAGGTAAGCCAAGAGATAATCTTGAGTGAAATAAATTAACGTAGTGTCTCATTTCTTCTCACAGGAAGAGAATCTCACAGAAGTTTTAAATTTTGATCACAAACAGCCCCCTCTCTCCTAAATAGGCAATACAGAATTCCAAGGTAAATAATTTTTAAAATTCAGACTTCTAATAATGGCCTTTTCCACACAGCATCTCCCAGAATTATTACATACTGCTATCTAAGATAGAGTAGACTACATAACACTATTATCTTCATGTTTGAAAGACTTAATGTTCTCCCAGAACTACTGACATTACAGAAAAGTGCCCTGCCATTAAAGAGAAAAAAAATGAGTAAGTACGGCTTCTTTATGATCGAAAGATTTACATTATCCGAAAATCCAGTATTTGCTAATGTCACACTTTAAACTTCGTGGTTGTAGGTCCCCACTATTGCTCTATGTGAACTACAGTCATTGTAGATTCAGTTGTGAAGAATGAATGCCAGAATAATCTCTCAGAATCCCATGAATAGAATGAAAAGTATAAAATGGTAATTTTTTTCCTTAGTGCTTCCCAGAACCAAGGAAAAAAACATCAACAAAGTAGAGTTACGCTTGAAAATGCTTATATACTTTCAATCTAAAAGGCTTTTGTGGGAGCTATTATATGGGGCAAGCTCAATGTAGAGGAATCCAAAGAACAGAATGATGCCGATAAAAAAAAACCGAATTAAACAAAAATATAATAATAGTGTTAAGGCTTTATCTCTCCGTCCTAAGAAGATGGCATAGGAGTGGCAGCAGGATACAGGAGGAAATAATAGACTCCGGCATCAGATAAGTCTGGAGTCGAAGCCAGGCTCGGGCCTCCTCTAGCTGTGTGACCTTAAGCCACGTAACTCTGAATTTTCATTTCCTCCTCAGCAAAGCCTCACTGTGACAACTGCACATGACAGTGCTGTGAGCACCCTATCACACATGCTAATAGAAAGCACTCAGTTCCTTTGCACAAGCACTCCCGGGCTGCAGCTGGGAAGGTTAACTGAGCAAAGAAAGGGGGACAATCACTCTCGATTGCATGCACCTGTGCAGCGGCAGCGGCAAACAATTAGTAATGTGGCTCAGTTTTATACTGAAAATATAATATAGTAGCTAAGGATCCTGGTCTGGGCTCTACCCTCTTGGGTTTAAATCCCAACCTCACCTAGGTTTAGTTAGTAAACCTAAAATCTTGGATAAGTTTACTAACAACTACCGTATTTTCCGTGTATAAGACCCCCATGTGTAAGACGACCCCTATTTTTCTAATCCAATGTTAAGAAATCAGTATCAACCAGTTATGTCTGTGTATAAGACGACCTGCAAAATTGGTCAAACAATTTTAAACAAAGTATCATCGTATACATGAAAAAATACAGTATGTATTATACCTTGTATTTCCTTGTTTATACAACAGGATTAACAATGGTACCTATATTTTAGGATTGTTTGGGAAATTAAAGAAAATGGTATTTATATCGAGTGATTAAACCAGCATCTAAATATATGTTCATTAAATTCCAGCTCATATTATTAAATCAATTCCAAAGTATGCAAGGTTATTGGCTAAAAAATTTTTTTAATACTAAGCCTAAAAAGGTTATGTCTGTTTCAGCGATAGCTGATAAGCCGCTTCAAAGGGATTAGAGCCATGGGGTGTTGTAACCCTGCGTGGAACCTGGGTAGACCACCCCACTCTGATGATAGTTAACCCAATAAATACAGTTGTATTTATAAAAAAAAACTGATATATTTTTAATATGTATAATAATTAAAATGTAATATAATGTTCTACTTAAATGGCTGATGAAAATCCTACAGAATTGAAAGATTCTGTGGCCTTATTGAACTTCAAATTACTCAGTGAGTTAATAACAAGAGAAATAATAAAATATTAGGATTACGAGAGACAGAGAAGCCTTTCACTGTTAGGACAACAGAAGCGCAGGGGTTCACACTTGTTAAAGGCTATGAAAGAAGGAATCTAAGAGTCTTCTTACTTATACATTGGGTAATACATTTCTATACTAATTCAGTCTTTTTATAAACCTAAAATATGGCAACTGGAACCCAAATAACCTGTACAGCTCTTTAAGTGCTTTGTACAAATTTATTGGTCTGCTCTGAGTATCCAAGGCATTTAGTGGACAGGTTGGAGCTCACCAAGGGCACCTGCTAAATATTACCCCTTGGATGTCCCACTGGAGCCTCAAACTCAATACATTCAACACAGAGTTGGCTTTGTTTCCCCACTGACAGCTACTTCTCATTCCCACTATCTCTGTCAGACTCAGAACCTTAGGTATCATCTTCTCCTTCACTCTGCCTTTTGCATCTGTCTGTCCCCAGCACCCTAATTCATGTTCATATTAATGTACGCACACAATAACTTTCTAATTGGATCCCACGACTCCAGTCTTTCCACCATTTCCATTTCTACACATGCTTAAAACTCATCTCTTTAAAGTAGGGCTCTGATCATTTGACTCTCTTTCTTAAAAACCTTTAAGGGCTCCATGTTGCCTAGAGAGTAATGCTTTAGGCCTTCAAGGATATTTGCTACACAACTTTCCTTTACGACAATCTTTCCATGTTTTTGCTTTACAACACAGAATCTCCCCACCTAACACTTTTATACTTCATGCCATTCCCCATCACAGGAGTGCTCACTGTCTGCCCAAACACTGTTTTTCTACGTCTTGTCAGGTTCATGTGAAAATATCGCTTCCTTTAGAAAAGAAATTTTAAATGCATTCATCTATTAGGGAACTATTTCCTACTTTAATGAAAATTTTCTCTTAGTTCTTGACATTTAAATCTTATTTAGTTTTTTGTTTCCCAGAGAAACTTAACCAGTGTGTTGAGGAGTGGACGATCAATAGTAACGTTATGATTAAATGCATGCTTAGAATAATTAATAGTAATAAGGGAATAGAAACACAGCTTTTCTTCTGAATAATGAATACCAAGGAATTCTATGTGTTACTGGTATACCTTTGTCTGTTCTAATTCTGAAGATAAACTTTCCAAACTGCTAAAACTCAAGAAGCGCTCATGGCTGGAACCTGTTTGAAAAAGGTATCTGACCACGGTCTCTTTGTTTGTTTCAAATCGCTCCCATTTTCTTAATGTGACCTAAATTTAAAAAACAAAAACAACATACAATGTTATGAATGATCAAAGTGTGTCACAAGATATTGTTCACATTTCCAGTCTTCGTTAGGCTGTCAACCTCCAGTTAACGCCATGACAAATTTTATACAATTTATACTGAATTAAAATGATACTAGTGGCTTCTACAAGATTCCCCCTGGGGCGTCTCAATGAGGATGTGTGGTCTTAGGAGTATGAGTTTCCCACCAGCTACAAGATCCTATGAGTCTAGGGATATTATTTAAAATGTAGATAAGGGACAAAGAAAGGAAAAGAAAGCTTTCCAGTTTCTCTTCAAAGAAGAAAAGATGATAGGGAGGAGAGAAAGGAGAAGGGAGAGAAAGAAGGAAGAGGAGTGGGCAGTGAGCAGGTTTCAAAATTCAAGAAGTTTTCTCCAGGAAATGCGTCAAGATCACAATAAAGCATAACCATGGGGCCGCTGGACTACCCAGCAAAGTGAAATGATCCCATGCAAATCTGTACATTCAGACAAGTGTGAAAGTTTCGGCTTTATTATTGATCACCGCTCTGTGACTTGGGGTAAAGGCCTCAAATGCTTCAAGCATCCACACTTGCAAAATGTGCTACCCACAGTAGCCGCCTCATGAGACTGAGGCGGTGATTAAATGAGATAACTCATTTAATTATGTAACACAATGTTGATGCACCGGAGGCAGAAACAAACTCGCGCACGGGCTCCTGGGAGCTCCCGTGACCCGGAAGTTAACCGACGCCCCGACTTCCGGTCTCCTACCTGGATGCGGCGTTCTTGCTTCTCCCTGCTGTGCTCCACGCCGTCCAGGGCGCTCTCCAGCTTCCGCAGCTCCTCCCGGACTGGGCCTGGGAGCCCGCCTGCTCCCTGCTGAGCCTGTAGAATTTGCTGCTGCACGTCCCTCTTCTTTGCAGCGATCCTGTTTGCCTTTTGCTGGAAGCGTTTGTTCAACAGAGGGACATAAACGTTACTCTCCAGGCGTTCTAAGCAGCGTCGCAAACGCCCACGCTGCCGTAGAGGTGCCCAAAGGTGCAGCCGCGCACCGCCTGGGCCCGCACTGTCTTTTTAAGTTAACGCGAACAGTTAAAACGACAGTGGGAGTCGATAGTCAAAGATGGATATTACTTTTAAATATTTTATGATTTTAATGGTAAACAGCATAATTAATTTGGTCTTGGTGTTTCAATTGTATGCAAATTTAGACAACATTTAGCATGTGTGCAATACTCCAAAAGGAATTTGGCAGAACTATTCATTTGACATGATTATCTTCTGCCTAAGGGAGAATAATTATCTTCTGCCTAAAAACACAAAGTACCACAATTTTTAAAAATAATTTATGCTGTATAAATGCTAACATTAAGACATTTAATTCCTGGGTATATTCAGAATGATTTTGCTGAGATATCTAGGGAAAGTTGTTTTAAAATAAACTTTTTATTAAAGTATAATGTACAAACAGAATGGTATACAAATCTTATGTGTACAGTTCACAAAGTAAACAGACATAACCAAGCAGCTGTTTCAAAAGTGAAGTTTTAAAACATTAACATAAATACCCACAATCTCCTATTTCTCTGTCTTAAAGTAAATCGAAACCGAACACCACTTTCACAATGATTGAGAACAATGTAGCACCAAGCATTAATTTTTAGCTCCACAATATATCTTGAACTTTTTGTAATTACTCAGGTAAGAATTTATCTTGCAGGATCTTCTGAAATACTGAACAGAGCACAGAAGTGCCAAGTTCTTTTACCATTCAGCTGGGTTCCTTCCTGCACCCCACCGCCCCGCAATCCCTCACTCAGTGGATATACAATAGACTGTCCATTAACTGGAACTCAAGCAACCGGTACTCCAACAAAATGGTTGGTTTTGTTTTTGTTTTTTTTGCTGGTTGTTTGAGAATGCCAGTTGCTTGAGTTCCAGTTAATGGAGAGTCTACTTACATTCGTTTGGCATCTACCAATCCCATGGGTGCTGGTTAACTGAAAGTCTACTGTGCTATTCTTCTCTCTGGTTCCATCAGTAACTAGTCAACTTTGTAAAAATGCACTGGGAAATGAGGCATTCTACCTGGTGATGAAGCAGTAACTGCTGTGCTTCAAACAGATTTTCAGTGTCCAATATCTTCTCAGCTTGCTCCTGGACTTCTTTAGAACCAGAAATTAGCTCTTCAAGGGAATTCTTGACTATTTCTTTGTATTGGACACAATCCCCAAAGTTGCTTAACATCTTTTCAACCTAGGTTTTCATGAAAAAAATTATAAATCATGTAATCGTAAATATTTAAAGAATATGTATAAAGTCTTTCTCAGCAACTTGAAATTCATACACAGACCTCTGTAACATTTATTCTTTCACATATTTTGGAGGCTTCTTTAATTATTTTAAATTGCACTGTCACAGAAATTGCAAGCCTCATCTGATATGCTGCCCTGTGCCATATTAAAAACCCACTCAACCTGGTAATAAAGCAGGATAATGAAACTGCATATATTGTATAGATTGTGTCCTGGATCCCTTTAATTACAATCTCATAACTATATCTAGTTACAAAAAAAGTATGTTTGTTGTAGGACAGTTGAGGCTATCTTATTTAAAGTAAATAAGGAAAAATTTGTATAGAGAAAAAAAGAATAAAAGGGTATTTGTTGAAGAAGCACTCCCAATATCTCTACACCAAACACCTGTATAATTTCTAATTTTGTGATTCTTCAGTTGATTTTTTTTCCTTGTCATTTTCCTCAGTTTTCAGCTTTGTCTTGTAATTTCTGCTTCCTCTATTTTAGTCTGCCAGCATCTTTTGTTTTCACTGTTCATCCCTCTCCATCTTAACTAAGAAAATCGTTTTGACACCATATCATCTCCACAGAAGCCTTCTTTTTCTCTTTTTCTTTGCTTTTTCTTTGACCCGCTTCTGCGTTGAGTTTGTCCAAGGTAATTTGGAGCATGCTGCTCTCCAAACAGAAATAAGACCCTAGGAAAACTACACACTGCAGATCCCAGTAAATCACAGTTCTGTTGAAAGAAGTGACTCTTCATTACGTATTTTCAATTCACCATCTTTTTTTCACTTTGTGTTCAACATTAACTTAAATGCTAAATGGGATTAGAATCAAAGGGAGGTCTGAATGTATCAAATTCATCTTTTTATATGAATCTTTACAAGAACAGAATATTTATTTTTCTCCATTCTTCTCTTTTGTTTTTTCACTTAGTGCTTTAGTAACAAACAAGGTTGATATAAATTATACAGAAGTTTGAGGTAGATGAGTATGCGAAGAATGAACGTCTCTGTTTGTTACACATAGACTGTAGCTACAAGTACGATGGGTAGTGTCATGAGAGTAGCTGAAAGATAAAGCAAATAAATAGCCTTGGTAAAATGTTAGAGTGACTAATAATTTCTAATCTGCCTGTGTGTGTGTGTGTGTGTGTGTGTGTGTGTGTGTGAAACAAAATATAAATTAATCTATTGCTGTGACTAAAACTATTTGTTAAGTCTTGGATCAAAGATCATCTGCCTTTATACTTGTATATACTTTTTGTATTGTTACCCTTATGTCTACCCTTACCTTCTTGACCAATGAAAGAGTAGAGAGCAATAGTATCAGGATTATACTTCAAGTATGGTAGCAGCAACTAACTAAACTTGACTATTGCTATGAAAGATGGATCAGCAAAAAATTAGAATAGTTTATGTTCCCAAATTCGATTAATCCTATTGCCATTTTCAATTGGTCAAAAATTCTTAAGAAAACTGTATGTTATGTATCAAAATTATCACCTAAAACTAAAATTTAAAGCAATTCAGAGTATTTTTGGCTTATACAAATTCACCACTAGAGTCTCAAGTGGATTTACATGGATTAAAAATATAAAAGGTTAACTGACAATCAAACTGTTAAATTAAGTACAGCTAGAGAGAATTCCAGATCTTCAAGAAGCAGGGCACTTGACAGTCATTCAATTGATCACTATTTCCTATAAGGTTTTTTTGTTTTTGTTTTTGAGTGGTTCTCTGGTTGGGAATTGAACCCATGCTGCAGCATTGAGAGCGCCAAAGTCTAGCCACTACACCATCAGGGAACCCCCTCCTGCAAGTTTATTAATGATTTCAAGACATCCTGATAACTATCTATTCTACTTCATATTCTTACATTATCTTCTCATGCACTAAGTCATTAGACTTGTACAACAAGTTGGTCAGTAGTATTCTCACAGAGTCTGGAAGGGGCCCTACCAGAAATGAAGTAGATGGGTTTGTATATTCCAATCTATAAAGAAATATAAACATTGAAATGTATATCAAGAAGTTTAAAATTAGTAGATCTAATTGACTAAAAGAGATTTTACTGGTCTATAGATTAAACAGTGAATATTTTATTATTATTAGCTATCAGTTATTGAGTATTTACTCCACTCCAGGCACTAAGTGTTTTACATGTATCATCGCATTCTATTCTTGACACCTCCTTTTGGTATGTTTTTTTCCCTGCTTTAGAAGTAATAAAATCAAGGGCTCAAGGTATTATGTGACAAGCTCAAGGTTAGACCTGAAGTGGAGTATCAGAGTTAAACTCTAACTCTGGGTCTGATTGACTCTGAAGCCTGAGTTCTATATACCTTACCAGACCAGGAAATAATGCTTTTAGTAAAAGTAGAAAAGTGAGGACCTCATAAGCTTTTTGCTTTAGATGTAGGTTGTTAACCTGAACCAACGCATCCACTAATGACACAGACCATGACCCAAACATCCTACTCATCTTCCCCACCAATATTCGTATTAATATATAAATAAACCTCAACTATTCTGTTTCAACTAAAATTTCTTTATAACATCACTTGTTAAACTACACCCAAAAGAAAAAGAACCTTCCAGTTTCCTTTATAGAACTGACTGTTTAGAGCATGAGTAAATGGAATACCTCTGACAGCAAAGTTACGAGAGCCTTGAAGGAGCCAGATAATTTTGCCAGCTCATCTCCTTGCTTTTGGGCCTCTTTCTCAGAAGAAACTTCAATCAAAACTTTAAGTCTGGATTTCAGCCAGCTCAGAGTCTCGCCTTTTGTGGTAACGCCATTTCTTATCTCCTGAAAGGAAAGAACGTTTTTGATGAACAAAATACATGTGTAATCATAACTTTCCAGCAAGAAAGGACTCAACCTAAGAAGGTGTGGAAGGTGTGTGAGGTGGAGGTTTAGATCTTCAATGACAGTTCACAAGTGCTAGAGAGAAATGTCTCCCCAGTGCCGATACCCTTTGTGTAAAATCTGTACTATCTAGACCAAAAAATTACCGTCATAATCACATGGTTAGATATTTACAGATATTCCCTTCATCACAAAGAAGACACTTCTAAAAGTACTGTGAAAGAATATGTGCTTTCAAAATTGGGAATTAAAATATATAATATCTTTTGTTATCTTACTTGCTGTGAGTTGGAAGGAACATGGTATTTTTTGAAAAAAGAAGAGTCCATTCTTTAGTTAGCCGACGTACTGAAGAGTTTACTTGTTGACTATTATTATGAAAGCCCTAATGATTTATTTAACCTTAATAACTCACATTTTATACCTCATTTTTGTGAGATTTTAGAAGTTGAAACCCCTGATAGTGAGATGCACAAATAGGAGTGCAGCCCCAGTTCAGGAAGGGAGGGCTTACTGGCCAAGAAAATGCCAGAAGGACTCCGGGGCCTCAGGCCTTGGAGGGCTGGGCATTGCAGGAAAGGCAACTGAGCCAGCCTCTCCCTCCGACCCACTCAGGCAGCGAGAGGGCACTGCACTCCAACCCCGTGGGCTGCTACAGAGGGCCTCACAGGGCGGACACACACTCGCTGCGGAACCGTGGGGTCCCAAAGCAAGTGATCTCTTCCTTTTAAGATGAGAATTTTTTTTTTTGTATTATAACAGCAACCAGTAGCCAGTACAGATATCCTTCTATTGGTGTAGCATGATATTAATGAGTGCCACCAGCATTTCGAGGGGCTATAGTGAAATTGAGATAGAGATAGGAAAACATTCTTATTAATAGCAACCATGTGACTTGCAAGGTTTCAAAAGACGGAAAGATAAACAATGGTCACCGTAGTACGAGTCTACAAAACCAAGAGCCAGTCTAAGAAGGAGAGGGTTGCCGTGTGCCCTTCCCAGAATGGAAACTGGTTCCAGCCAGAGGCTCTGTCATGGCAGGATTATCAGGCTGTCCCCAAGCTCATGGGGGCTGATGCAATGTAGGCTGGATGTGACACAAAAAGGATGCTTAGAGACGTTGCCCAAATCCCTCATTTCCTGTGACCTGGCTTTGGCATAGCTGAAATGTATAAAAATCGACAGGGCTCTTATTTTCCATGACAGTTCTTAAATCTTGCTGTGTTTCACGCCTCCTTTTCCCCTCAGGAGGCCCCGTTAGCTAAAGAGGCATGAGCAGAGCCCCCGAGCATGACTCACTCCAAAGCCAGCGACGACTGAATAGAATCGTTACTAAGCCTCCCCGTGTTACTGTAGTTCTCCACCATAAAATGAGACTTAATTTAAAATTAATTTTGTAATTAAGATGAATTTTTAGCAATTTAATTTTTTATGGAAAGAAAGCAAAAAAGACATCCGTTGGATTGTGTATCATGACCTTTTACATTACTGGAAATTGTCCAGGAAGAAAACACGGCCCAGCACTGACCTCCACCGCCCGTTTAACGTCCCCGTGGTTGGCAGTGTCCACAGCCTCGCTCCTAACGCCCTTCAACTGCATCTCCTTTGCAGAGATCCAAGCTGAGAACTCAGACATTCTGAAATCACACAGGCGTTTTCTTGTTAAGGGGAGAAATATTCAAACGGTTGGAATACATTTTCTATTTTGTACTCCTTCATGGAAACTTAACGATCCAGTGAGGAGCGGACTGAGGCGCCATTTTTCTGGAGA
Organism: Lyroderma lyra; assembly: GCA_004026885.1. Classification (NCBI taxonomy): domain Eukaryota; kingdom Metazoa; phylum Chordata; class Mammalia; order Chiroptera; family Megadermatidae; genus Lyroderma; species Lyroderma lyra. The sequence goes on along the minus strand of PVJL010001506.1, from coordinate 160,230 downwards.
CTGCTCCTTAAAGGAGCCTGCAGCTCAGGGCACGGGGGTGGGGGCGCTTCTGTGCTCAGTCACGTGGCAGGAGGAGGACGGGGGGCAGGTAGAGCTGAGCTGAGGAGGAAGATGGGTGCCGGGGCCTGGGCACCTGCGGCACCCACCAGAGTGAGACAGAAACCTAAGAGTCAGAAGTTGCCCTTTGGAAGTATGAGGAAATTTAAGACAAAGGGGTTAACCAGTTCTGCCTCAAAAAGATCACATGTGGGTCACTTGGAAATAAAGTGCTTCACCACTCTGGTGAAACCCATTCTGTTTATTGAATGAAGCATTTCTGTATAAGAACATGAGCGAAATCAACAATCTGATTTTATCGCATCAGATCGTATGCCATTTTTTTTTTTTTTTTTTTTTTTTGGTAATAACTATTGAATGAACAGAATTAAGATAGACTGCGTATGCCCTTCTCTGGGAGTAATTCCAAGCGTACCTGCTAGTGTAGTCCTTCCACTTGTCTGGATCTTCCAGAAGCTTCGCGTAGGTGCTGCCGATGGCAGCTCTGAGCTCTTTGAGAGTCGCATGACAGGTGTCAGGTGTGTTCCTTACCGGGTCCCGGACTGGGAGTTTCAGACACAGTTCTTCAATGAGCTGTAACCTTTTCTCACAGAGATGATGAGGACCTTTGTCACTGAAGAAAATCTAATGAGCAATAAACATTTATATAATCCCTGTGAGAAGTCATATAGTACTATTTTGTCTTCATAGAAAAACTAAAGGAAGATTCCATTTAGATTATCAATGTAAAGTAATTCAGCTATTTAGTGTTTTAAGAGAAACCAAAGTATCAGTTATATCCTTTAAGTGACAATGTGACTTCACATGACTGCACCTGGGGTGTCTGAAACGTACCCTGTGCTCCTGGATAATTTTTTCACTACCCTCCTGGGCCACCAGCTTGCTCTCTCGATCCAGCTCAGTTCTGCATTCTTCCACACAGGCCAAGAATCTATTTTTCTCCACATCAATCTTCAGGTGAAGCAAGTGATAGGGGGCTTCTCCCTGAAGATCCTATGTTCCACAGGGAGATTTGGAAAAATATGATACCATTCCTGATTATGTACATTTCCAATCGAAGTGGCAAAAACCATAAAATATTCTCTTTAGGAACAACTGATACTGTCGCTATTGTCTGTACCGTCCTCTGTCCTTTGTACGTTTCCAAGGACTAGAACCACCGTGAATCTTTTCAGCCTACTGGGGGCTAGGTGCTTCCACAGTGATTATTTAAGGTTTACAACAGTCCACGCAGTATTAATGTGCCTGTTTTAAAGATGAGACCATTGAGGCTCAGGGGTAAGTAAAGAAAGCTAGATAATGAATCTGGATTTAAATCACACACTGATACCACATACCCTCTCCCCACCATATGCCCCTTTTAATTTGCCAACAACTGTCTTAGGTAGGAAAGAAAGATATTATGCCTGTTATACAAAGATAGTATGTGCACTACACGAAGGAGGGATGCAAGGAAAACTTACTAGTAATAAAACCAGGACTGAACAACCCACAGCTGCCAACCACCTGCCACGCCCTCTGTCCCTCAGGTCTCACAGGGAGAAAGCACGAAGGCCAGCACTCACACAACATGAAATTTTCATGTTCTTTTTGATATCATCATAAGCTTCATCGTTATCTTTAGTCCAAGAATTTGCTAGTTTTAGCCAACCTGTGTCCTCTAACATTGAAAAGATTACCTTTAAAATAAAATACTAAGATAACTGATGACAAAAATGATTAGGGTTATGGAAAGACTAGGACACATTACTACACAGAGAGCTTAAGAGTGTGTGTGTGTGAGTGTGTGTGTGTGTGTGTGTGTGCACGTGCGCGCGTGTGTGTATGTGTGCATGCATGCATGTGTGTGTGTGTAAAATAAAACACAGCCTTCAGGGGGAGGGGAATGGAGGAGGGAGAAGGGACAAGGACACAAATATATGGTGATAGAAGGAGAACTGACTCTGGGTGATGAACACATAATACAAAACATAGAAGATGTAATGTAGAATTGTTCACCTGGGACCTATGTAATTTTTACTAACCAATGTCACCCCAATAAAGTTGACAATAAAATGAAAAAAGATATAGGCTTCAATTATGGATTCTCTTCTATAATACATTTATGATATGTTAAGATTCAAAACTTGAATTTTTAAAAAAAAAACTTTTTTTTTTAAATTTACTAAGTAAAAAAAGATATTTCCTTAACTGTTGTTCCTATGCAGAGGGCTGATTTTTACAATGGCACTTGTTAACCTGCTGCTACAGCAGACTTCCCCAGTCTGGCTTGAGGAAGACCACTTCCATGGGTCTCCATTACACTGCAGGTCCCTCCACACGCAGGCTCCGCAGTTGGCTTCTGGGGGACAGGCCCAGCAGCCCCCACTCCAGTCCGCTCACGCCCGGTGGGTCCTCGGTCCGCTGCTTGCACACCCATGTGCTCGCTCTTCCTGTAGCTATGGTTTCACCCTTACCCCCAGATCACTTGATTCGCTTGTTTCCAGTTACAAAAGTGGGCCCTCCTCTCTCCTTCAAAGCTTTCCTAAACACATTACTTACACTTTTTTGGACTTATTATACAGTAGACTTCTGTGACTCATGACAAGTTCTCTCTCCTACCAGACTCTAAGCTCTTTGGGGGAAAGGATTCTGTTCTGTTCATCATTGAATCCTTAACCAAAAAATGTTTTTATTTCTATTTTTAGATCATAAGCATTTATAATGGATGGTAGGTAAAACCTTTGAGAACAGCAAATATTGATACGTGTGTGTATAAATGAGGTGAGGTTATGTTGTGTTACTTTCAGCAGCGTAGCTAACGTGATTTACCCAGATGAGAAGAGTTCACTAAACGTTGCTCAGTTAAACCCCTAATCATTCCTGTCCCCACCCTCCAGGAAGAGAAAATCGGGAGAGTGCTCTTAATGGCATCAGCAAGGCCGACTCACCTTCCACTGTTTGTGGAGTTTTCTGACGGCGTCCTGCAGGCCCTGCTGCTCCTGCTCGGGGAGGATGTCGGTGAGCTCATCACACGCCTTCAGGAAGGCGTTGAGAACCCTCTGGTCCAGCTGGCTGAAAAACTCCTGACGTGGAGAGGGACAGCGTGGTTAAGTGTGTGGGCAGAAGGAGGGCAGCAGCCCACGCCGCGCAGGGAAGGAGTCACGCCTCTCAACAAGCCTCTTAGCCATTCAAACCCTCCAGCCAACCACTACTTTTTTTTTTTTTTTTTGAAATAAACTATAATCATCTAGAATTATGAGTCAGACTCTACAACATCTGAAGTTCAACTAGTTCCTTTCAATTTTTAGGAAAAAAAAATATTTGCAGCTTTCAAATCTTGTAGAATATTCTAGAAGACCAGTGGGCGATCCTAAAGATCCTAAAACCTCCGTTCGATGATGACAGAGCTGTGGGGATGAACTCACAGTGTGTCTCCGCAGGAGCTCTTCCGGGTTCCCCTTCTCCTCCAGGCCCTCCTGGGCCACCCGCAGAACCTTCTCCAGCTCTGACCGCGACTCCTCGAACTTCTTCATCAGGCGGCTGTTGGTTTCCACGTGTTTCTTCCAGTCTCCAGTTTTCTTTACCATGTTCTTGATTTAAAAAGTAGTCATAATGTGACACAGCTTTCTCATTACTGAAAGTACCACGTCTTTAAAAACTACTTGGAAGGAATACATGCCATTGTGGTGAGAATAATCAACTCTTTTTAATATTAATAAATACTAGGGAAGAAGTAAAATGGTGGGCTTCTAACCCCCAGTAGGTGAGGCATTTGGCATGAGTGAAAGCACAAACCCTTTTATTCTTTGTACATTCCCTCACTCACCACGCTAAAGCAGGGAGGCAGCTTACCTGAAAGGTTACGTGAACATCTGCGATCTGTCTCTGGAGCTTCGTCTGATCAAAATGCTTTAACACATTGCTCAAGGTCACAAACTTCTGAACGCTTTGACTGCCTTTCTCAATTTGTGTCATGGTTTTCTTACAGCCTTCTTGACAAGCTAACAGCTCCTACATGGAAAGGAAACCCACAACAATAGCATTTAAAAGGGAAAAAAGAGAAAGAAAGCATGTAACAATCACAAAATAGTAAGAACAACATTCTATAGCTTTTAGGCTTTTAACTAGCAATAAGTAAAATCAAAAGTACAGAGAAGTATTTCTTTTCAGAATTTTAGACAATCGCTAAAGTCAGGGCTTTTTATACAAGGCATTTCAATGTCACTTTTTTTTGAGATTTTTAAATATTACATGCCCATCTTATTAACATCAGGAAAATAATAGAGCATTAATACTGTTATTTATCTAGTGCCTGCATTTCTCCAACTAATTAGTAGGCCTGTGATTTGCTGAGTTATCAATAGTGAAGTCAATCTACACATTAGGTTTTAATCTGACTAAACACCAACACACATTTTACTTTACTGAGACACAGCAGGTTATTTGTGTACCCTAAAATACACCCCATTTGGATTCCTAAGGTTCACAAGCCATTACCCTCATTAATAACTGGTGGCCCCCAGATCCTAACCGCAAAAGGCAGAGGCAGAGCAATGGGCATGGGAGGACTTGTAATTGTCACACATTTGCAGGATAAGAAGCAACTGTGACACAGACCATGTCACCTCTGATTCGCCACCTGGCATCATAGTAACTTCTGAAGGTAAAGAGTGTGGAACTTATCCTGCCCAGCCCAAGATAGACAGTATTTTTTTTTTTTACTTTTTTTTTACTATTTGCATTTCAACATCTTCAATGACTTTGAGAAAATATTTCTAAAGTGCTCCTTTGGATGCTAGTTTTGGTAATCTAGATGTGAGTATTAAGAGCAGGGCTTTTGTTTTCTCTTGGCAAAACAGAATAAGGACATACCTTTCCCACATGAAGATTTAGGAGGTAAAAGAGTAACTCAGAAATATATTAGTAACTGTCTTTCATATTTATTATTAAAATATGAAATATTCTTTTAATTGTGGAAGAGTTCTTTGATGGCAATTAATAGCAATTTGGGAATGTAAGAAATGGCACTATGTGACTCAAAATGAAAAACAACTTTCACCCAATATGATGAGGACCCATTAGAATAGGGTTTGGTGGTATAATTATAGTGCATTTATAATCAATAATAATAATAATTGCTACCAGTTAGAGAGTACACAGTATGGGTTCTTATGTGTTGGTCACACTACAGATGAACTAATAAAATCTCCACAAGCTCTCAGCTTAGAGACTGTCACCTCCACTTTAAGGTGAGGAAATAAAAGCTAATCAAGGTTTTGTAATTTGCAACATCAGAACTAAGATCTGAATATCCACCTGACTCACTTCCTATGTGCCCTGCTCTTTCTACTACGTGGTTCTACCTTCCTCCAGTGAATCTATTCCAGTTAACGCAGCATTAAACATTTTGCCCATTAGTTTCACCCTCATCCAATGGATCCATTCATTTATAATCAACCAAGTAAGCCAGTCAATTAACAGCAACACTCAGTAGGAGGCTGTTCTCTATACAGATATGCTGACTAAAACAGACAAATGTGTCACTCCAAACACATTTCCAGAATTTCATGGTTGTGTAAATAAACCTAGTCCAAGAGGCAAAGAGAAGATCTCATAAGATTGTAAACAGTGGACAGAATTGAGATGCAATTAACTATTTTTACATATGTCTAAATATATAAAATGTAAAAATCATAAAATCTTTCAATAGATAGATGAGTAGGTAGGTGGATAGATTGACAAAATTTTTATTTTATCTGCAGTAGACAGGGCTTTCTTCTTTGGACAAGATATATTTTAGTTTTCCGTTGCCAGTACTATTCTAGAAAAATGTTTCTTGTCCTAACAGGATTTCCACCACTCTAAGCAGTACCTCAGTCTTATTACACAGGCTTTAAAGTAACTATGTCCCCTGGAAGGACTTTTTCTTACCTGATGTTTTTGTTTAAAAAGAGCACTAGATTGCGCCTCATGCTCCAGAACTGTCATAAGGTCATTGATTTTGCCAAGTGAGTCATAAAAGGATGTCATCTGTTTTTCTAATTCCTCCAATGGGCCTGACAGTTGTTGACACTCATAGAGGAGTGGGGCGTAATGTTCTTTGACCTTCAAAAATATAAAGACAAAAAAATTACATGAAAGGCCATTAAGTGCCACAAGCTCAGGACACCATTTATAGCTCTCAGGAAGATTTTCTTTAGTGATACAGTTCCTTTATGCTTACAGATCTCAGAAGTCTGTACTGATGATATGTCCTACGTATTGTTAAATTTTGATGTAAAAAACAGTACCACTGTACCACTGAAGTAAATAAATACCACGGAGTTTGCTAATGAAAATTCACCTCAATAGTCCATCTCCATAGTACTTTCCCCTGATCTTGTTATTGAATCAGACTCCAGTGTATCCAATTCCACTTCATAAATTGTGCTACTCATCTTCACTTCAGCCTCAAAACCTGACAAAACAGTCATTGACTACATCATCTAGAGTAACCTGTGGCCTTCTAGCTTCAGTTTCGAGAACTCTGCTACTTGAACTCTTAACTCCAGACATACTTACAAGCTTGTGGACTCTTTCTTCCCATGCAGGTTTTGGGCTTACCTACTTCCCCCAAGTCCCACGCTTAGCTACTCCCTGCCTACTGACATCCTACTCATCTCAAGCACTCATGTCATATACCAATTTATTCACGAAGGTTCCCACACTAGAGGACATCTCCCTAGTCTGAACTAGCCCAGCCCTCATTTTCTAGTTGGCTTTTTAAAAATGTTACTTTATACACCTGGATTATCTTTGATTTCATGACTTTGATATCATGGTTTCATGAGTCCTGGAGCAGCTCCTGGAGATTAAAGGAGTCATAAAGTATCCATCCGCCTTGTCACCTTAATGCCAGAATTCAGGCCTACACAGTTCTCCGTGAACTTCCTGTATTTTACTTAGGGTTGCTCCCAAAACATTATTAACACTTTTAGGAACAAAGGAACGGAATTGAGTACTTGTTAGTAGATCATTTTCCCCCTTCTTAAATCATAAATATTCTCATGCTCTCCAATACACTGCCTGAAGAAAAACTCAGCAAAAGAAAACTACTGACCCACTGCAACCAGGCTTTGCTAAAATTTTCCTGAAGAAAATGAAGAGAATCTGATCCGCTAACACATATAAAAATTAGTGAGCTTTATAAATCTTTCCTGGACACAGTACAAAAAACCTACCAAGATGCTCTGTCTAAAGCAGTAGTAAAAAAAGCATAGTGATTAAGATGTGTCTATAGATGCAATATGCTTTCTCAGAGATTGTCCTAAATGGTTAAACTGGTCTAGGCTGAGATGTGCCAATCCAAGACATGACTCGGAAGTTATCAAATTGATGATGCTGACTTCGATTTTATCCAATCTTTGTCATCTTAACTTGAATGTTAAAATAAAAAGAACTAAAAATTAACATTCTAATAGATACTGGTTAGATAAATTAACTTTTCTCCTTTTGTTCAATGACTGTAATTCTTCCTATTTTCACCTATCTCATTTATTCATTTTTTTCATTAATTCTCCACTGCTGATTTCAGATAGGTTATGCTTTTTCTACTTTTTCTCTCCTATTTAACAGGTTTTTCTGCCTTCATTTCCTGTTTCCCAATTTTTCACTACAAAATTTTTCTATTCATTTCCATAATCACTCCTTTCTTTTCCCATAAATTAGAATAGTTCCTCAATCTAAATAGACTGTGCAAACAATCCCATCTTCATAAAATTCAACTTTAGCTAGAGAAACCAGTGGAACTTCCAAAGGTCTTCAGGAAAATCCCTGTGTTCTCTTCCTACTCTTCCCTCCCCTTCTTCTACTCCCTCTCTGTTTCATCACATTGAATTGGCCCCCTGTTCACCTCGAAAGACAGAAACAGGCTAATCTTTCCATTAAAACATAGCTACTAGTACTTCTAAATGAACAGAGGCAATACTTGGTATGAGCCCCATACTTCCATGTTTAGAACTCATGACACGTTACTAAATGACAAAGTTGCTATATCAAAATCCCAATAAGAAACACAAGCAGGATTTGTTAATGAGAAAACAATTTTTCATGGGTGACAGAGGAGGTATGAGGCCAGCAGACGGCAGTGGTGGTCCCACACAGGGTGTCGTGCGTCTTTTCGCACCTGGGTTAGCTGTTCTCTGAGCCCAGACATTGCTGCAAACATTTCATTCGCCTCTTCTTGGGAGCTCTCTTTGGCGATGAGATGTGCTGTCTTTGTGATTATCTTGTATTGAGCGTCCACCACAGGAATCCTCTGCTCAATATCCTGCATTGGATAATTGAACCAGCTCAATTAACACACCGTGTATTTCCTTTGAATTTCAGGATTTTATAGAAGGCAGACAAAAATCAATATGCACTGTATTAAATTCCATACTTATAATAAACTTTTGGAGATTCTAGTCATTGCTTTCTTTCATTAATAATATACGTTAGTAATGTCATGTAAATAAATAGAAAGCTTTCCTTTAAAAGTAAACATAAATCTGTAAGTTAACAGATAAGCAGAAGTAATCTTCACACTTTCAACATGTATGTGTTTATGTAGTATGTAAACATTATATCAGGTAAATGCATGTTAATAACTTGGGGTAATTCCTCTGACTTTAAAAATTAATCCACTTTTTCTTTAAAAAGTAACATATTGTTATTGCAGAGAATTTATAAATTAGAGATGAAAGGATGAAGAAAATTTAAATTATAGTACTCTCACACCATCCCATCATATCATGAATGTTCATTCCTGTGTGTGTTTATATTCATTTTTTTTAAATTTTTACCAAAAAAAAAGATGATACCATTTTTCGCTTTTTCTACTTATAGTATATTGGAAACATTTTCCATGTCATGAAATATTCTTGCACTATGAGTACTTTATTTTGAGAGCTGTAGGGTATTCAAAATACATAAATAGCACAATTCGTTTAGTAAGTCTTTACTGTTGGAGGCGTTTATATAGAGGTGTTATCTACATGTGTCTCCTGATTTCTCCTAGTGCTTTATAATTTGGTTGTACAAAAAAGAGTCACCAAATTAAAGAAAAAACTACACTGAAGTTACTTTATGGTCAAAACATATCATCAAAAATTTCAAATAGATTTTTTATTTGAATACAGTTTAAAAAATTTTTTGAGTTGCAAGTCAGGATATTCACACATGTCAAAATGATGCCAAGAGACGCAGAAAAAGGGCTTTGCAATGATCTAACTGCACTGATCTTTATTTTCACCAGAGAATAGGTTTTTTCCATTGATGGTCCACAAACACCCGCCTCACCTCCAAGTCTTGAATTAATAACTTGACATTAATAAAAGAGACTTCAAGGGGTTCAGAAAGTTTTCTATGGGCTTCAGTTGCAAAACCAGAAAGGGTGGTAATACCATCCGCGTATTCTGTCTTCATTCTGTCCATCTCATCGGCTCTAGCATACTGTTAAGGAAGAGGAGGCAACACTGAAAATCATGAGGCCAAGACTCTGGAAGCCTGTGACCTTCACTTCTACATACTCTGCGGAATTGTTCTACGGTCTGAAAGACTCTACTTCTCAATTTTTATTTTAGACACACTGGAAGTAAATCCAATTCCTATGAAAGGAAAATAGGAATGAGCATACAAGTGAGGAATTACAATTTGAAACATGAATCATTCCATAGAGGTGGGACCCATGTGGCAATGTAATCCCTAATCCAAATAAACATTTCTATAATGTCCCTCCATTATAAATGGGAAAGATTAAAGGACCAAATGTAAAGATAACAATTCTAGACACACCTGTAGTCTACCTTATAAGCCTATGCTATAACAATAGTCTCTGAACAGACTGTTTGTCACATTTATAACACATGTACATTCTATGCATATGCAGATTTGAAAGACATACTTGCTTGACTTCCATAAACAACTCCCTCCATCGCCCATTTAGCAGTAATAATTGCTGTTTAAGATCACGGGAAACCATCTCGTCACATGTTTCAATTAGGAAATTGCCAGCATCATTCATGGCAGTGTGTTGCTGGATCCAATGAGGCAAATTTCGAAAGAAATCCTAAACAATAAACAACGCAATTATAAACCATAAAGCAAATACAATAAAGAATATGAATATGACCAGACTAAGAGAAATATCTTTGTTCTAAAATTTGTGCACTTTTTAAGGTGAATCGTAAATCTCTTTCAAAATGCAAATTGTTAACAATGAGGTTCAAAAACGTGAACTAGAAATGTTATGCCTTTTTATAAGAACATCAATGCCATTTTTTTTTTTTTTTGCTGAAGACAAAACAGAATGTGGACATTTTCTGTTATTCCTGTTTTACAGATGAAAACACTGAATTTCTATGAGTGTAAGGGACTGATAGCATAATTTTCAGGCTAGTAAATACCAGTGCCCCAGTGCCAGAGTTATATAAAAGACATACTCTTTTTTAGGAAAATATAGGCCTCCTTAAAAATATTGTAAGCAAACTTTTGACCTGTTACCGTTTGATTTGAAAACCCGAATATAGTATATCCAAGATAATTAACAATCATGGAGATAAATTATCAAAGAAAACTTAAATAGAAGGGCCAAGAACACTTAACACAAGAACATCCTCCCTTGTTTGTTTAAGGTTACAAAGTGGGCAATGAAGTTGTTTCCACCTAGTTTCAAGTTAAGTGTATGCATGCATGTGTATATGCACACATGCACCACAGTAAAAAGCCATGGATAACAAGAGATAATTCAAATTCCATTTCAGAAACTCTGTGTGGGAGGACTTCCTCCATAAATAGATGAGAACACTTCTGTTTCTGGCGGTTGTGTTTCCTTGGATGAAATTAACACATAAGACATCACTAGGGCACTGCTTGCCTGATCAAAAAAGCCAAATTCTATATGGGAATCTAATCCTTGTCACCCTCAGCTACACAAGAATATTTAACCCAAATAAAATATAAAATAGTAAAACATTTAAAAAATTATACATCTACTTGTATAACACAATAATAGAGGAAGCAATCTTGGATGGCAAGAAGCATTTCTAATGTATGTACTATATTTCTTAGTGTGAGCCTGGCATTTTAATATCTTTCACATATAAAAGGGAAAATGCCAGTCTCCCATTAAGATATACACACACACACATACATATGTGCATACATATATATGTATACATACATACATATAGAAATCCATCCATTTCATGTTACTGTCAATGTAAGTAACATTAAAATAAAACAGCAACTTTTGCATACACACATATACAATGTAACCAGAGGGGGTGAAAATCAGTCCTACTCAGAATGAGACCCTGGACTGAGGGTTGCTAAAATCCAAAAAACAATATCCAAAGAGGAAAAAATGTGGTGATTCGTCTGTTCAGCTGGTGTATGCCATTACACAGACTCAGTACTATGTTAGCCAGAGCTATTTTCATTTTAAATTAGGACAGAGGCTGGGGCCTTGGACATGCCCTCTCAAGTACAGACCTTATTATGAGTAGAGCGCCCTCTGCTGCCCACTGGGTTTGGCGGTCCCTCCATCAAAAGTCACTCTTAGGAATGCAAAATCAAACACCGCAGCTGGTCGGGCGGGGAACTGTTCTAGCCTGACTTTTACAAAGCAGTGTACTATTTCTTAGTCTAAAACAATTTCATAACCTGAAAGAGCAACGTTTTAATTTTCAAGATTCTCGAATCAAATCTGCACGTATATAGCACTCCCTAGAGAACTAGGCTGTGAAAAATCCCTTATTTTTATTTACTTACTAAAATACAATTTTATACTACTCTTATAGAGCTTTTTAATTCTTCAATTAAATTTATGGGGGTACCACTGCTTAGCAAACTTAAACTTGCACGTGTTCATGTCCTTTCGTAAGCGGGAGTCGTACCTTTCTGGCATGCTCTGATTGATTCAGCATTTTCTCAGCATCCTCTAGCCAGGCCTGAAGACTCGCCACAGTGTTGCCGTAGCGATCCCAGTTGGCGATGACTTCCTCCAGCATGCTCCTCACGCTCCGGACTTCCACTGAGAGGTTCCTCCACTGGGCAGTGGTTTCATTCATGAATTTCATCACACTCTCGGCTTCTTCCACTGGAACGGATAAAGCAAATTGCAACCCTTATGTTATATTTAAAATCCATCAAAAAAATCCTTTTTCCCAGGGCTTATGATTCTTCTTTATATAAATGTAACAGATACAATATCAGAATTTCATTCAGTTAATGCTGGGAATATGTTACGTCTTATTCATAGGTTTGTATAAAGATTAAAGACGACAATGCATGTAGATTCCTGATAAACAGGATGCAATAAATAGCACACATTTCACATTTTATAGATGTTCAAATAGATGGACACATAGACAATGTCAATAACAAATGCTATTGTTCATTTTCAGTGAATACGATATATTTAAAAATTGAAACAAGCATAGTTTACAACTTGTGTCTTTACACTAACTGAAGTTTTCATTTATTTTAAAATATTCAAGTTAATTGATTTTTTTGCCCTTAATATTCAGAATTGAAAATAGGTTAGAAAATTGCAATTTAGAAAAAGGATGCTTATTTTGTTCTCTTAAAAGGTCACACAGAGACATGCACACACACGCACCGCATACATGCACACACACACACACACACACACACACACACAGGAGCGCGATTGTGCAGGTTAGATACAGCACAAGGTCAGTGGGAGTGAATCCAGTATGTAGGTTCGAGGCCAATGGCATGGTCACACAAAGACTCTGCAGAGAAAAAACTGATGTCATCATATTGAAACCGCAACAAATTCTGTCATGGGTTTTACCTGAACCATCGGCTTTGACATACATCTCAGCTGTCTGTTTCAAGATCTGGTATGTCACTTCATATTGCTCAAAGAACTTGCTATTTTCTATAAAAGACTAGAAAAGGGGTAATGATTAGAAGATAACAAATACTGCTTGTGTACAAATGTCAAAACTAATTTTCTTCGGCATGTGGGTATGTTGCCCAAATTGACAAACCTTGCTATTAAAAATGTTAAATTAATTCAACTGCCATAAATAACTTGGTTATTCTGAAAATGTAATTGTTTCTACACTTTTAATTCTAACTCCCCCCTGAATGAGAGAATATTCTATTTCTTTTCTACCCAAGGGGTTGTTTTTAGAAGTTTATCCAGAGAACCTGGGGCTAACATTTAGAAAGCACTAAATTTGGAAGAACATTGTCAAGTATCCCACTGTGTTCTAGCAGCAGAACTCTGTTGCTCTTTGAACAGTAATTCTGGTGAATGATGCCTCTGAGGGACTTCAGATTATAAATAAATGGCACACAGCACAAAACTTTCCTTAAAATAAAAAGTACAAAAATGTTTATAAGTAGAAAAATGTCAAATAATCACACTTTTCATCCATGTCATCCATAGTCTTCTATTTCTATCACCTAGTATGAAAAGTATAGTTAAGCCATGTCTACATCTATAATTGAATATAATCTACATATGTAATAGAGAGACTATCAGCACACGGGTACTATAAAATTGAGAACACACAAAAATTCCTTAGGTGAATTTTATTATTGTTAACTCCAAGAAATGTGAAATAACTCCTGTTTCAAAAATTATTCCTACTTCTCTGAAGTAGAAAATTAATGTAATTATAGGTAACAGCATATCACCAAAGGCTCCTTTTAATGGCCTAAATAGTTCTTAAGATTTGGACCCACTAAAATACTTGATGAGTGTCATTACTGTGAAATGTGAAATTAGCCTGCAGAAACCAGCGGGGGTCCTGAACAAGCACACTGATGAATGCTTACTGTGGGGGTACAAGATGCTTGTGTGCAGATGCCAAGTTATTCACACAGCAATTTCATAGGCATCCTTAGATTTCATTGATAAAGGTTCATCATATTTCAAGATAACACCTAAAGATTACATATCGAATTCATTTAATAGCATTTTATGTGTATAAAGCATTTCCTTGTATATTAACTATTCTTCAGGGAAATTGTGAAGAGAGAAAACTGTGAGCTGCCTGGAACAAGTAGTTCCACGATGAATAGTTCATTCAACAACTTTAATAGGCTTCGTTATTTTTGTGTGAGAATAAAATAAGCCCATAATAGTCCGGTCAATTCATTCCCTACCCTGATGGCTTTCTCCCTTAACCTCTCCCTGCTGCTTAAGTGGGGAAATAGTGGTTCACTGTAATTTAAATTTTGAGTAATTTAACCAAACAATAAAGTCATGATTTGATCAAAAATGAAAAATTATGCCTCATGTTCAACAAACTGTAAGACATCGAAGAGATAAATATATTTGGGAAAGTTTAAAAAATAGTCTCCATTTACTTCTGGCACAAATTTCAAGAAGCTAATGGAAAAACAATTGTTCTAGCTGTCAAAGAAATAGAAAATAGTGCCCATAATTGACAGAAAGACTTAGTATGCTTTTGCTAGAGTATTTTACAAATTAATTATAAATGAAGACAAGAGAAAAGTTTATTTCCAGTTTAAATTTTTATCTAAGCAGGGAAATGGGTGTTTTCAGAATATTATAAATATTTTAGGGATTCATTAAAGTATTTCTGAGCTTTCCTATGAGGAAAACTAGCCAATTAATTTTTAAAGAAAGACAACTCTTTTATTTTTAATTTTTAATTGTTTCATATATGTTGGTTCTTTCTTTTGTGAGTATTAAGTAAATCCATTTAGTAATGTGAATTATTTTGTCTATTAGAATCACATTAGCAGGAAGACTACTAATTCTTCTTTTTACTGTGAGCTATCTAGACACTCAGCTCACAGTAAAATCTCTCAGAAGAATGCAAAAGTAAACACAAATGTATGTTTAAAATAATGGTGACAGGATTAGTTTATTTCTTTCACAATAAGGCTTACATTTGGCTATCAAGTTCAAGAAATAAGCCATGTTAGTAAAGAGACGTTTAAAGTTAACGACACTTCAAGAAAAATAAGATACTTCTCTATAGTGCTAAATTCAAAATCTTAGTGGAAAGGACCGTACTTCTACACTCATAAGATAAATATAGATGTTATAAATTAAAAACTCATCCATTTCACTCAAAGGGAGCTAAACCAGCTAATCGAAGACTTTCAAAATCAACTTCGAGGAGTGGTTTCATCAGAATTGCCCATTTTCATTAATGAAGTCATTTCAAATAATAAAATAAATGTTCACATTACTTAGGTTACATTCACACAGTCCACTTGTTTTCTCGTGTGGGAAAACTGAAGCCTGTGGTCACTGCCCTGGCCGCACCAAGAGCCGTTCCAACAGCGAGAACAAAACCCACTGCGTTCTGATCTACGTTACAGCACGGCGTCTTGGCGGCGGCCTGTGGCCTAACTCAGTCAGCAAGCATTTGCGAGACGTTTCCGAGAGCTCCTTAGGAGCGTCTCGGCGGCGTGCCTGAGCGCCTTGCCCAGGAAGCGGTAGGAAGCACGTTCTCTGCTTCTCTCTCCCTTAAAAGACGTATTTGGTTTTCTTCAGATAAATAAATTAAATTGAGAATTCAGACTCAGAAAAACATAGTTATGGTAACATCCTGAATATTACAGTGGTCATTAGATGATGTCATAACATACGGCTCATTATGATAATTTTGTTGTTGTTGTTAGAAACCAAGGAAAGAATTGCATTTAAGAAACTGATTTATGATTTCACTTGAAAGTCTTCATAGTCTTTGAGCCTGTTCTAAGGAAAGTGATTTTCCCGAAAATTCTAAAAAGATGAGAAGGGTGTGAGATAGAAGAAAAAAATATGTGTCAGTCTTTGTTCCTTAGAAAAATCCTTATTATTCTACTACTTTTAAGACTGTTAATAATTGGGGAAAGACGAAGTCTTCTAGAAATTACTTATAAAGTCATGTGGGTAAGTAGCTGAGCCATGACTCAAGGCATTTCTCTGTGACTGGGGGCCAGGCTTCAGTAATCTCTACCTGACCCCACCCCGCCCTAGTGCCATGCTGCCTCTAACAGCAATAGTAGCTACTCTCAGGCCAAAGTATGGAAGTGTAAAGTATTGTCAAGTATGCACTAACATTACTGAAACTCATAAATCTGTATGAACTACACTGCCCGTTTTGGAAAGGAAGCATGATTGATAAATAGGTATGTTTCACCGGGGGATAAGAATATTAGGAAATGTTCATTCATTAAAACCGGTTAGATCTGCAGAGTAAGTAGCAATTTTATAAATAATTTTGAGTTAAGAAGCGGTTTAAAATTAACAGTTTGGTGAACTTTACTTAATGGACTGGGCAGAAAGTACTGCTTTTTGAGCATTAGTAATAATTCTCTATTTACATATCTTTTATTTGAGAAGTTCAAGGGAATTACTAACATCATTGTGTTGGAACAGTAACCTGGCACAATTCCTTTAGGCATTTCAATCTGATTGGCCGGCCTTAAATAGCTAGAACAAAGACAGATCCTGCATAATTAATTACTGAGCTCAGAGTGTATCATTTGATATGATGAAGGCCCCCAATATAAATTCATATCTGTAGTTAATATTTAAAAAACTAATGTAATTACTCTAATTTAAAAAATTGGATTTTTCATTAGTTTCCAAAATAGTTAAAAATGAATAAGTGAACATATAACAGATTTCATATTTTTGGACAACTGTTTCTGAGACAACTGTAGTAAATCTAGTGAAAGGTTTTATTGTAAACCTGTTAAATCAGTTTTTTTTTTCCAAATGCATGTTGTTCATTTATCATTTAGAAATGAGATTAAAATGTAGTAAAATATATAATGGTCCTTGGATGCTTCAGTAAAGACATGGTTTCAGTAAGCTCAATCCCACCTGTTACAGAGTCACTGTGACTCATCAAGTACAAAGGGGTTCATATTTTAAATTTATTAATTTATCATTTAGAATTTGTGATTAAACATAAATGCAACAATACAGAACTGAGATGCCCTATTAACAGTAATTTTGCAAGCAAATTTGTATTGCTAATAAATTTTGGAGAGGTACATGTTTAACTAAGAGAAATAAACAGCCTTTAATAATTACAATTTTCTAATTACATGTAAGTGGAAACTGCTAGTTACAGAACAACCTAATACCTTCATTAATACAAAGCTACTATTCTATGTACATACAGAATTATTATGTACATATATAGTTAGCTTAAAATATAAGATAATCTTCAAAAATTAAATTGGTACAGAGATTTATAGTCAAAATTTTACTTTTCCTGAGTGCACATAGAAAACAATAGCACTTAGGGAATAGCCATAAAAAAGACATGCTGGACCTAATCTAAAAAAAATACTTTAGGACAATTGAGAATTGATTGCATTTGTGAACACATGAAGATCAGCTTGAAGTCTTTTAACTCTGTTTTAATAGTGAGCTCACAATCAGTTGTGAGTATGCAATGCAAAAACTTTTTTTTTGAAGCAATAACGTCTGTCATAGTGGTTCAGTATGATTAATGCCGCCAAAGCTTTCGCCCTTCCAAAGAACAGATCGTTGTGAACAGCTCACAAAACGTATCAAGCCCGGTTAACACACTGGTACTTCCGTGTTTAAATTCAGGATTAAGATACCAGTGTCAATCAACTGGCAGATAGTAAAGATCTCTCTCTCTCCGCACCAGGAGACTTACGACATAGCTTTGCAGAAGCAGCTCCACAGACTCTCTCCTCCCATACTTGATGACCCAAGACTTCAGCTTCGACTCTGCAAGAACCAGCAGTGAGAGCAGACGGTACTTTAATTCTAGGAATTCCATTTTCATTAAGTGTAGCTCTGACGTGGAGGAAACAAAATGAAACCTAGAAATAAAACACCGAGAATTTACAGAATGTAACTCACAGTAACAGAACGGTGTGACCTTAACCTGTTACACGTCAGTGTTACACACGATGCAGGCACAAGGTCTTCTGAACTCTGGCTGATCAGTCACTGTCCAGAGACCTGAGTCCTTTTCTAGCTCTGGTGTAAAGGCAAATCATGACCAATCGGAGTCTTTGATTTAGTTCTTTCTCCTGCCAACACATCTCCTGTCTGTTTCTTTTGTAAGCCGTTTTTGCAATATTACATAATGCTCCTTACAGTACTGAATAAAAACACAGCCTCTGAAGAAAGCATTTCTATGATTTCCAGGCTCTGGGAACATTCAGGTTTACTCTTTTTAATTAATACTATTATCAGAATGTTGGCATTCTTAAGCATATGTTATGGGAGCCCAATTTTATTGTACCAAATTCAAGCATTTCTATAAAAAAGAAAAACATATCAATTCATCAAAAAGAAAAGAAATAGAAAAAGCGTCCACCGAGCATTTTAGAAAGAGACTTCATGTAAGAGCAGACGTTCTCTCCTTACCTCTCGGCCATGTCCTCTAATTGATCAGGTGGCACTGGGATCCCGTTGACAGACCTGGTCCGATAGATTTCATGGAAGGCTCTTTTGTGAGCATCTGTGTTTTGAAGCAGATCCTAAGATATAATTTTAAAAAAATAAAAAAATGAGGAAACATGTTCACAGGAGGCTCAGAAGCATAATTTTCAGCCTGTGCCGATGAGTCAGTGCATTCGGCAATTTCATCCTGCTGCCACATCCATGTGCAGTTTCCTGACCATCAGAGGCTTTTCCCTTGCCCAGGAGCCCAGGGCTTGGCTCTAAGGCCCCGTGCTGGAGCCGCATCTCATAATTATGGCACCTTGCAACACACATGACACTTGCACAGCAATGCATTCACACATTTTAAAGGTACATGGCCCCAAGGAAAACGTAATTATGCTACAAACAATGATTTGGCATTCCTCCCCCCTTCTTGAATTGTAGCTATGTTAGATTTTCAAAGGTTAAAACTAAGCACAACTCATTTAACCCTTTCATGGTAAAAATATTACATTCTTTATTTTGAACGCATGCGAGCTATCATAAAGATACTTGCTTGCCATCTAAAGTAAGTCCATTATATTACAATATATTAAGAACATACCCTTATGGTTAGAGCATTTCAATCAAGCACAGGGAACGTTGCATAGATACCATGTGTGATGTTTATACATGCTCCTTGTAGGCTGTATAGAGAGAGCTCCACAATTTGAATAATTTATTTAGATTAATTTGAATCCCCCTTGATTTATTTTCTGAGTTTTTCACGGTCAACAGACTTATTTCTGTAAAGACTTACCTGAGTTTCACAAGTCCTAGTCAATTTCTCACATAGAAGAAGCAAAGAACGAGAGAGGCGAAAGGAGATTCATGCTGCATTTCCTACAGTTTAATTTGTTTCTTAATAGCACAATAAATACTTAACAGTTTATCTCTTGCTAAAAAGTAAGACACATTAGCTCACCAGAATGATGCATTTAAATTAATCTTGTTTCTCTCACACCAAGATTTAGTGGATTAATTGGAGAAAATAGAAACAA
The DNA here is from genome assembly GCA_004026885.1 of Lyroderma lyra. Classification (NCBI taxonomy): domain Eukaryota; kingdom Metazoa; phylum Chordata; class Mammalia; order Chiroptera; family Megadermatidae; genus Lyroderma; species Lyroderma lyra. Next base: position 140,751 of record PVJL010001506.1, on the reverse strand, counting down.
AAACAGCCTATAAAGCCATCTGAGAAACACTTGATGGAAGGGAAAAAAAAACAAAGGCTCTCATATTATAAATTAAAATGTTAAGCTGTTTATTTATATAAGTGAAATTAATATGGGGGGGGTCATTAATTTTTACATTGTAGAGAAAGCCAGAGCCAAACTATTTCTATCCTGATGTGTTCTGCTATGAACTCTGTTTTGAGTTGCTCTGAATCCCTCAGTAACTGCACAGATATGCCCAAGGCACTCTTGCCCAGGAAGAGGGCACACACACAGGTCAAGGTGACAAAGGCCTGTCCTACAGCAGCTACAGACTGCTGAGTATTTTAGTCACTCTCTACCTCCTTCATATCATCCAGACGCATTTCTGTGGTGAATAGTCTTGGCTGAGACGCACCCAAGTGACTGCAGGGCAAACTTAGAGCCACCCTCCCCTACCCGCCCCAGCTCTGACGTGTTGTGTGCGACTATGTGTTAATGTATGGGTGGGGGTCTGTGACTATGCTGAAATACTCAAATGTTCAGTGGCCTTCTAAGAAGCTTTCTCTATTGTACTTTGAAGTATCTAGTTCATTGAAAAACTCTCGATAAGATAACAAAACAAACACATTTCAAACATATGATAAAAGAACTACAGCTGGCACAATGTTGCCAGGTCCTCTAGAAAGGCAGCCTCATTATAAAACAGCCAGATGCTAAAAACAGCATAGGATGTTAATTCTCTAGTGAGTCGCAGGAAGTAGGTGACAACTTTTAGGTCTCCCGTTCCTGACCCTGAACTGGATCACAGACCTGTGAACAAAAACAAATTGAAAAAGCTGACTGGCCCAAGCAAATATCAACACCTTTGCTGTGGGAGACTTTATCTTAGAACTTGAATAAAGTGAGAACACTGAAACTGAGACTCCAACATTTAGCCCAAACCCTCAGAGAGGGCTGATGTGGACCTGGTTGGTGGCAAATGCAAATATAGGAGGAAAAAAAAAAGCAAAAATCACCAAACACATGAAACAAGCCACCACTTGTGAGAGCCAGCAGAAACAACCAATTTGTAGTGTTAGAAAAATACAAGCAATTTAATACTTGACAACTTAAAAGTTAGGAAGAGAATGATCTGGTTACAGTGTTCTTAATTCCTCATATTGACAAGATACTGATTAACTTTCAATTTTATTAAGAATCTATAGCATAATTTCAAGGGCAACCATACTTTTCGACTAGAGTTGATAACGTTCAAACAGTAGAGAGTAAAACACAGAATAACAGTGGCGCATAAAAAAAATTGTATAAATCTTTCGCCTTTTAAAACACGGAATAAGAAAAACAGGGAAGCAAATGAACAAACAAATAAAACCCACGCAATCAACTTAATAAGTATACTAGCAAGAAAGTTTGGGGTGGTGGTGGAATAGAGCAAATAGGAAACAAAGAGTCAGATGGTGGAAACATGCAATTATATCAAAATTATAAACAATTGTGAATAGAATACAAATTCCCTAGTTAAAAGGCAGAGATTGTCAGATCAAACAAATAAAACAGACAAAAAAAAAAAAAACAAAACAAAAATAGGACCATCTGTTTCTTACAAGAGATACATTAAGAACATGGACAGGTTGAAATTGGATCATGGAAAACAACACGCCCAGCAAATACTAATTAAAGGAAGCTGGTGTTAAGTGTATTAAAATCACACAAAATAGATTTCGTCACAGAAATCATTATAAGTTAAATGCTCCATGATGAAACTTCCAATTTACTAGACGATGTATTCGTTTTGAACTTGAACATACCTAGTAAGCCTCAAAAGATGCAAAGCAGCACTGATGGGACTCCAGAGAGAGACTGTTGAACCCGCATGTCTGTGGGAGTTGACAAGATACCTCTCCAAGGGACTGAGACAGAACAAAGGGGACAACTGGGACAGCAGGTGAGGGCTGAGAGGAGGGAAGAGCTGCAGCTCTGTGGGCCCCTGGGGCCTCTGCAGGAATCTGTGGTGTTTGAGTAGATGGAAGCCAGTGAGTTCTGAGCAGAGAGGTGCCATGCACTGCACTGCATTTTAAAAGGATCGTGGTGGCCATTCTACTCAAAATACCTTCTCTCCTCCACACACTGCTTCCTTTGGCTTCCAAGACAACACAGTAGCTGGATTCCCTCCACCTCCACGGATGGTTCTGCCTCACAGCCTTTGGCTGGTTCATCTTTACTCTTTGATCTCTTAATATCAGATTCCCTCGGGTCTCAGTTCTGCACCCTTTTCTCCTCTCCGTCTATATGTCCTTATTGAATTTCTCTAGCCTCAGAGCCTTAAACACACCTGTATCTGCCAATGATTCTGAGTATTTATCTCCAGTCATCCCCCTGTCCTGAGTTCCTGTGTCTTTTCTCCTACTCCCACTCCACACAGCCTCTTGAATGTGAAAAAGACTCACACTTGCCACGCCCCAAACTGAACCTCTGACCTATCCCCCAACACCTGCTTCATTGTTTCTCCATCTTAATTGATGAAAACCCCATCTTGTAGTTGTTTGGTCCAAAAATCAGTGTCATTTAAGACGCCCCTTCCTTCACAATCAATATCTAACATTGAAAATTCTTTTGGCTCTGTCCTCGAAACATATTTGGAATCTGACCATTTCTCACTATCTCTACCACCACCCTGGTTCTTGCCACTCTGCCTGGATTATTGAGAGTGGTTCATTGGCTCCTCCCCTCCAGCCCTAAGCCCACGTATTCTCACAGGGCAGCCAGAGTGGTCTCTTCAGAGAGGTGATAATACCATTCCGGTAAGAAAGTGGATGGGCCAAGATGGTTAGGGCATGACAGAGAAAATCAACAATGCCAAAAGTGCAATTAAGGAAAGGGAGAAAGTGCAATGAAACAGGATCAGGTGAAAATAGGGACTTAACTATTTAGACATAGAAAAATTACCAAAAAAATAGAAGAGAATATTTTGAACAATGTTATGCCAATAATTTCAAAAACTTGGTCAAATGGACAAATTCTAAGAAAGTATGAATGAGCAATATGGATCCAATTAAAAGGTTGTAAGCCTGAATATTTCTAAAACCATTTTTTAGGAGCCAGAGACACAACAGTGAAAACACAAATAACCCTTGCCCTGATGGAGCTGATATAACAGTGTAGGCGTATCAAGCAATAAATAAGGTAAGTAATTAAAGTATCGGTCAGAATGAAGATAGATGCTGAAGAGAAAACCTGAACGGGGAAGGGGGATAGGGAGTTGTGATTTCAAAGAGGGGGCCATGAAAGTGTTGGCTAGGAGGTAACCTTTCAGTAAAGGTCCAAAGGAGACACAGAAGTGCATAATGGGAATATCAGTGGGAGGAGATTTCAGGTCAAGGGGAGAGAACATTCCAGAATAATGGCATGGGCAAAGGCATTGATGTGGGACCGTGCCTGTGTGATGGCATCTTTTCAGTGAGATTTTTCATTGACTACTTTACTAAAAATTGCAACACCACCTAATACGTCCTGTCCTTTCACCTTCTAATCTACCATTTGTTTATTACGTGTATTAGTTCTCCTCTTTCTCCTCCCACTAGAAGAAAAGTTACAGAAGGTTAGGGATTTTTGTCTGTTGCTTATAAGGTGTACCACACATGCCTAGAGCACTGCTTTGCAGGTAGAAATCATATCATCAATATTTGTGGAAAGACTAGGGAAGCCTAAAAGGCTTGGCTGGACGAATAGAAAGAACACTAGGAAACCAAATTAAGAAAGTGTTTCAAGGATGAAGGAGTAACTAATGTAACAGGACTCAGATGGGGGGTGTCGGGTGAAGGAGAATGTGGCCACCGTGTGAGGGTTACGATGGATAGCACTGCGTGGGAAAACTTGATTGGAACGGGAGGAAGAATGGGAGAAGAGAGTTCTGAAGCCAAATGAAGCAAAGATGACAAAGAGCTTTGCTGTTGTGAAAGGAAAAGAGGAAACACAGAGTAGCAGGACCGGGAAGTGTGATTAAGAAACAGACTTTTTTAAAACGAGAGAAATAAGACATATTTTACGTGAATGGAGAAAATCCAGCAAAGAAAGAGAGGAGAAAAGAACCATAAAGAAGGGGAGAACTATAGGTTGATGTGGTTGTGGGAGCTTGTGGACATGCTTTTTGGATTGCTTCTATTTTCTCAGAGAAATAGGAAGTGGTGTCATCAGCTAAGAGTAAGGATGGGGGAGGAGGTGTGGAAGGTCTGAGGAGACAAGGTATGAAATCGTTGTCCCAGAAACGAAGAGGGGGTGGAGCTGGGAAATGCCTCTGGGGGGCCACGTGGGTTAGTCACTGTGCCTAGTGGGGTGTCTCTCCCCAGCCACTGTCAGCTGTGCCTGAGAGGGCAGGAGTTAGGCAGTTGGCTTTAGCTAGGGTTGTGTTTTAACCAGGAGAGGAGAACAAAGTGAGACCTGACAAGATGATTAAGGTATGGACAGAGGGTGATTTTAATGATTGAGCCTGGAATTTAAGCAGAGTACAAAGGCAACTGAGGTCAAGAAGAGGATGGAAAGCACTAACATGGCCATAGGATCAATGGATGGTAGGGCACAGAGGAAACGCAGACTTGGAGTTGGGGCAAGAGTGGCTGGCCAGTGAGGTGCTCAAGAACGAGACTGTGGTGAGGTGTCAGTCAGTTCCTGGTCTATGCCTGTGCAGTGAGTGGCTAGGGTAGGGTGGAGAACAGGGTCACTGGGAGGCAGGAGGTCAAGAAACCAAGAATCTAGAATATTGGAAAAATCACTATGAGTTAGTGAAGTTATTAAGAATAATGACATATCTTGTCATCCAGGAAGTCAAATCTTAAGGAAAGGAAGGAAGTGACCCAGGTAAGGTTGATAACTGCAGTCAGGTGGGGAGAGTCTGATAGTTATTCTCATGATGCCTTAAGACCGGAAGCCTTACTTTGTCAAAGCGATACTAATAAGGGGTTAAGTCATTCTACATATATTATATGCAATAGTTTTGCGGGCACTCTAAGTTTAGTGCTTATAAAAACCTGGATTAACAGCTATGTGACCTTTGGCAAGGCAGATAAGCTTTCTCTGACTAAAAGTTTACTTATGTGCAAAATGCAAATAATACTGATTTCACACCCTGACTCTCAAGTGCTCAGCAAAATTTAAGTGCTTAGGACTGATACATGGCGAAATTCTCAATTATGGTAAGCTACGATTACTGTCATCTTTCTAGATAACAGCATTAGGGTTTCTGAAAACTAGAAAAGATACTAGAGGTGCACTATGTTTTTCAGAATAAGTATGTTTGAACATACATGTAAGATAATTTTTTAAAAAATAATGAAAAACGTTGGTAGAACCATTCATGAAGTGAACTCCTTGAAAAATATATTTTAAAATTTATCTGAATTCCATTTTCAAAAACTGCTTATGTGTTAAGTAATGAAAGATTGTCATGTGGCATACATAAGAAAAGACGTGAAAATGCAGAAAATCAAGAATTCTAGATCTTGAGAGCATATTTAGGGGTTCATGGCACGAGTCACAATGACGTTTAGACTGGGATGGAGAGATAATATTCTCAAACATTCTTGCTCATGTGGAGAACTCCTATGAATTTGCTGCATTCTCAAGTGAGCCCAATATATCAGAGCAGAGTCCTGATACCAAATTGATGGGCTGATTTTTCTGCTATTAAGGACAACTAGAATTTTAATTATCTTAATCATGATTCAAATTTCTGTCATCCCTAGAGCATAGCTTATTCTAGGCACCTAATAAATGTAATGGAATGAATGAGAATTGGTCTTATAACTGACAATTACATTGTTTTATGACTGTACAGGTGCCCAGACCTAGTAAAAGTTCCCACCTCGGTGAAAAGATCATTCTGGAGATTAGCCTTGCATTTGCCTGAGCCCCTACCTGCCTCTGCTCACTGCCTGCTGTCTCCTCATCGCACTCCCTGGCTGTCAGTCGGGTCCTTTCTGGTTTTCAGTCACAGATAACCATCGTCTCTGACTCCTCCCGTCCCATCTCCACCTCACTCTGGTCTCCATGGTCGCTGACTGCACTTTAGCAGGGAGGTGGCTCTGGCTGTATACTTGGCGGCTAGCACAGCGTCTCTCACTACAGAAAGCCCGGAGACTCAGGAGGAGCCTCGAGCCACATCGTCCCTGAGACACACTCACAGCACCCGGGCTGTCCAGTTCAACCCATCAGAGGCCGATGCTGCCTAGCATGTACCACGTGTTACTATTTCTGCAAAATCTCATTGCCCAGTAAAAGCACAGTTAGTACCGTAGGACATTTCCTCTACGGTGCAGCCTTTCAATCAGTCTTAAGTCTGTTAGATAAACAACACACATGTGCTGTTTCTCAAACCTCTGCGTTGGAGACACCCTCCCCAGTGCCACACCTGGCACGTCGCTGGGCCTCGATGCACATGGGCTGAACTGACACATCTAACCCATAATCGGTATGCATTCCACATCTGGTTTAAAACCCTAAGGGGACTTCTTCGGTATGAAATATTATGGTGAATTACTAACACATTAACGTGGTATTCATTGTGTTTCCCTATTTCAGCATTTTCCCCTGTTGTGAAGATACCTGGAACCTCAACGGGGACCTGACCCAGGAACAGACTGCAAAGCCATGCTGTCACCTGACAGGCAGATTCTCGGGAGTTCTGTGCGTTCTGTGTGCGTTGACGGTGATGGATGGGAAAGAGGCTGAGCTGAGAAACTATCAGCAAAAATAAAAGTGTTTAAGAGTCCCGACCAGAAATGAGAATAAATGGAGGAAGGACTCTGACTGATGGCCTAGGATCACAGAATCTCGTTGTCAGTCTGGTTGGACGAGCTCAGCTGGACTGAGGGATCGGGGCTGCGTGGGCCAAGGGTGGACACTGTGTGGCAACTCTCTCTCTGTGGATTTCTAGTTCCAAAAATGAGATCCCAGAGGGACATGAAATAAAATCCATCACGACTTTGCTTTGTAATCTAGTCTGGAATATACAACAGTCTCCGTCTTTGGGGTAGTTATAAAAATATCAATCATTTGGGAGGAAATATGTATGGGGTATAAATCGCCCACTTGTGGTCAGGAGTAGAAATCTCTGCCTAGCGATTTGTTTTCCACATACACAGTCAACCCTCACAACGAGACAGGTAAAGGGGTACACAAATTCAACTGCACAAAACGCAGGATTGTGTCAATGTGATGTGAATGAAAAATAGCACTTTTAGTGAGGTCTGACCTATCACAAAACACACAAAGGAAGTATATTAGACCTTATGAGGGCTGTCCAGAAAAAATTCCAGCCATAAATGCCTCTATTTTTCATGTTACATGGCTGGATACTTCCCGGACAGCTCCCACATACGAAGCACACTAACCACTCAGTAAGCTGAAAAAAGTCACAAATGACTCAGATGTCATGAAGGCCTAATCCCACCTCTCGCTGAGACCATCGCTTCCCCTTCCCTACCCGACCCCATAGCACCAGAACACAAGACCTGGCCACTTGCCTTGTCTTCCTTGGAGAACGGAGCCAATGACCCATCACATTACTATGCAAATGCATGTTGTCTGTGGGCCTATCTTATCTTTTGAAAAACAATATATAGCAACAGAAATAACAAAGAAAACTGCAGGTGAAAAACTATCAGAGAGCTATCAGAAAATACCTAGGAAATACGAGGGCTGTCTGGAAAGTATCCAGCCACCTAATCTGAAATAGAGGCCCTTACGGCCGGCCTTTTTCCGGACAGCCCCCGTGTACGTACTGCAGCTGTCATTTATAAGTACAGGAGAGGGAAGCACAGATCCGAGACCTTCTATGCAGGTGTGACACTTCTCCAGCCCACACGGGACAGTTACGCTGGGCGGTGTCTGACCAGACTTTTACCTTGTGCTGCTCGAGCTTCCTCTGTATGGTGTTGGCCGTTTCCTCATGGACCTGCTGAACGGCTATCTCCTCTCGCAGGGCCACCTCTGCTCGGTATAACCAGGCCCCTATCATGCCCAGAGGTGCAGGAAGAGACTTATCAAGCTGTACATGCCAATCGAAGAGCTGAAATATTAAAGAAGAAAAACAAATTTCCTCTAATAGGAAGGTAATTCCCAAATTTTCCCCAAACGGTTCCAAAGCCTACATTAGGCTTTAGGTTGATAATTGCAGGTTAACTTACCATGTTTTTCTGTGTATAACATGCTCCCATGTATAATGCACACCCACATGTTTGGACCAACTTACACGAAAAAGAAATCTTTCGCTTTAATTTTTTTAGTTCAAAATTTTGTTTGTTTATATTTAGGTATTTGTTTTTTGGATAATAAAGAAATTTTAGCATTTATTTTTTTAACCTATTATGGTACAAAAAATTTTATAACATAATTATGAAACACAAGAACAGATACAAAGTACAAGAAGTTTTACATATAAAACATTTTTATATAAAAAATAAACTGATTATCATATTCTGGGGTATTGTTTTGTATATAGATATCACTATTGATTTCTATACTTTTAGCTCATAAGCATAAATAAAAGAATTAAAAACATATAGATAAGGAATTAGTACTGCCTATGTATAATGTGTAACTTTATTTTTAGCATAAATTGTCAAAAAAGTACATATTATACACAGCAACACATGGTAGTAAATATCAAATAAAAATTATCTGTGTTCTGAATTTGGTGCTTTGAGAATGGGAAAGAAATTACAGTTACAAGCAAATTTTGAGGAAACTTTAAAATACATCTTAGACATGGAAGGGCACTACTGGGAGCTTCCGCCACTTTCTCCTTACAGGAATAGCAGAAAGCCCCCACGGACTGGCAGTTAGGCCTTTGCAGACAGAGGAGACACTGGGCTTGTGGACGAGCTCAAGGATGCAGGATTTCTGCACCAGCTGGTGTGTCCCCTTAAAACGTCCAACAGGATGAGAATGGGTCCAGAAAAATCAGGGCCCCTTAGACATCCCTGGAGGAAGACAAGCATTTAGGATGCTTTCTACAATAATATAATTTTCTAACCACCTCCATTTCTTTCACTTTATTCAATTCTCAAGCACTGTTTCCCAGCTTATTAGAATGCCAGGTATGATGGGTCAAGGTGCTTGGAAACTAAGCTATTGTTTGACAGAGTTCATAGGAAAAAATAGATTATAAAAATGAAGAAAATAGGGGCAGTCCAAGGCAAGTATTCCCATTAGTGATAGACATTTCAGAGGTTTTGAAATCTTGCCCTTTAAGTTTGCAAAGTATTAATATTGAAATAACTGAGCAGTCTTCCTTCCAGTTTATGGAAGACGGGATAAAAAACAAAGTAAGTTTAAAGAATATAAAAATGAATGTGACTATAGGAGGATTATTAACTATTGATAGGTCATGGTTATGGAATGTGGAGAAGCTGTGGAGGCTCCAGTCCTAAACAACCCAGAACTGGTTTGTGTAAAATGACAAGTAACCCAGATAGATGGTCTTCCCCGATTTCAATCTATCCTCTGTTCAACAGTGATACCACGTGCAGGCCAGGAAAGGCAGGAAAGGTGTTGTTAAACAAGACCTTCCCTTAACTTCAATGAAAACTTGACAAGCAGGCAAAGATTCTTGCACAATCAAGTCTTTCCTACTTCATACAGAAACAGGAGGGGCTGAAGCCACATCACCATGCAGAAAAGGGTGATGGAAAATAGTTTTGACTACGTGACGTAAGTCCTAAGGAAATGAATCATGGACAACTTACCCGGGAGGACACTCTATCCCAGGACTGTTTCACCAATGCTTGGTCAAGTGACAATTTACCTTCTCTATGTAATGGTTGTAATAGATGTTCAACCTGTTTCTTTTTCATTTCATACTGAACTCTGAAGTGCTTAAATGACTAAAAGAGGAAAACCAGCAACAACATGGCAATGAGTCAAAAAAAGCAAAGGCAAAGGAAACCACACTTCCTAAATAACAATCCTTTATATTTAAATAACACTCAATCTATGTCATTGATGACAATAATGATACGAATAGCAGCTGCCATCCAAGCCCTGATGATGAGCCTGGCCCTGTGCCATGTGCTTTCTGTGTACCATTTTCCTTTACAATAACTTGCACATTCTATATTAACACATCCTAAAATATGACTCCATGTCTACATATGAGTTGAAAATACCACTAATAAGTGCAGTTATATTAAAGAACATGAGAACAGCTCTACAGAATCTAACAGATAACACATCTAAAAGAACGTCTGTCTTAGACTAAACAAACATGTAAATACACAAGAAGAACACTGGGGGGAGATGGTGAATAAATATTTCACCACGATAGCCTTCCATTCCCTCCAACTTAATTAATTAAAAATGCCAAACTATTAAATCAATCTCTAATTTTATTCCACAGAATTCTATGAGTGGAGAAACTGGGTAATACACTATTGATTGATAAGTAAAAACAGATAGAAAATGCTGATGACACAATAAACCAAAAGACAAAATAAAGTGTTCCCTAGATTCAGACTTCAGATGGTCTCTAACTCTATTTTAAGAAACTGGTGGTCATGTTTGGCCTCTAAGGAGTGTTTCTGTTTTGTATTTTTCTAATCCTTTTTGCTTCCTTTTATAAAGTAACATCTGTACAACACATAACTTTACAACTTGCAATGAATGTATTTTTTGACGATTATGCTAAACATAAAACTCACTAATAAACTAATGAACTATATTTATTCTGTCCTTGCATTTCTATTCTCAATTTACTGGTTTAATAATTTTTTAATGTAGCTTATTCCAAAAAATTATATTTTGAGGGGAAAAGATTATGTTGAATTTCAAAGCAAAAACACATGTAATATATATATATGCACATATCTATTGTTTTCTCAAGTTCATCAGATGTAATACTGATGATATCATCCATCTAAATTCAGGCACACTTTATAGATATGATTATATGAAATTATACACTAATGCAATAGCTCAATCTTTCATTGTTTGTCATGTTGAATCTCTCGCTTCATGGTACCTTTTTATTGTAGCAAAAAAAGGATTGAAATATACTGTATTATATAAATTCATGACTTGGAAGTGGAAATAAAAAGTCAAAATTTAATAACAGTGTAAATGAGACTGAGGGAATCAACAACAAAACAACAACAAAACAACCACAAAACAACCTTAGTCCCAACTTGAATTCAACAATGTTGAACTAGATAGATCATAGTGGCAAATGCTCCCATTAATGGGCCCACCCCAAATATTGATGGAGCAATCCTTTGTTAAATTTAATTTATTCTATAGTAATTTTTAATTTGGCACGGAAGTCATTTTTTGGTGGATTTTGTTGTTGTTATGTGACAGAGATAAAATCATGAGTTCTACAAAAACAATGACTAGATGTTTGTGTTCTGGGTCATTTACAAGACTGAATTCTGGAAGGCAGGGAGCCTCAGATCTCTATATATGCAGTGGACATAGACAACTTAAAACTGCTTATGTACACAGAAATACAATGATTAAACTACATGCAAACTTAAGATGACGCACATCATTTCTTTAAAAATCTTTTTGTTAATAGCCCTTGAAAGATTAAACAGATTAAATGACATATGAATCTTATTCATGAAAGGGTTCTGAAAAATTGAAATCTCTTTTCCATATGTTACCTGATATTTATCCTGCAAATTTGATTCTGTCATCTGTGCCCTTGTCAAGTCTCTTTCAAATTGTTCTATCCAAGCTTTCACTTCCTTCAAAATTAGCCTGTTTTCTCTCTGGAAACCAGCAGAAGTTTACAAGTTTATTAGAAAGTGGACATTTATTTAATTGATGATTAGTACCTGATTGATCCAAGAATAGACTTAATAGGTTTCAAGCGTCTGAAAATTTTTCTATCTCTCCACTCTCACCCCTTTTGGACAGTTAAAAAAGAAGAGTTAATTCTATAAAAGGACTGCAATTACCTCTGAATACTGAAGTGATCTATCTTAATTTTTTTTCTTGAGAAATACTAACTGAATCAAGAAAATGTCTACAAAATGGGAATGTCCTAAGTACAAAAAAGGAAGAAGTACTCAGAGCCGTCGCTGGAATGGAAGAAGAAACACGGGACCACAGCGGGTTCTTAATCGAAGGCCATTTACTGGAGGACTCTCCTGGATGACATTAATCGTGACCAAATTCAAGAAGCTACAGTCATACACCGAACTACTTGTGTATGTGATTGAGAAATACTAGTCAGTGTTACAAGCGCCATGTGAACAGAAGACACACTTATCTTGTTTAATAGGTTATTTCTAGACCCTGGCACCATGGCACCTCTAAGGTAGTTACTAAATTGTATGCTGAATAAATACATCCAGACCACCACTCCCACCTCAAAAATTAAAAAAGAAATTAGAAATTTACATGCTGTTTCCACAAATAATAACAAAAGCAATTCCACCATTGAATTAGTGAAAATATCCTCATTTTTGATAAAAATTTCTTATCTGGTAAGAATGCCAAAGTAATCATAAATATAATTAAACAGGATTTTTTGGCACTTCCAAATAGCTTTCGACTACAGCATCTCACATGGTGATCAGAGCCCTGTGACAGAGATAAACTGTCTCTGTTGATAAGTGAAGTGGCAGAGTAGAAAGAGTGCTGGCTATGAGGCGGGCAACACTGGTCACGAGTTCTGGTTCAAACATGTAGCTCTGAGACATCGGGCATATTTTTTGTGTGTGTTTTGTTTTTAATCTCTGTACTGTTATTCCATCATCTGAGGAGTCATCACACACCCTTTCCAGGGGGTTTGGGGGACAACAGAGATAATCCGTGTAACACGTATCGTATAGAGATCCGCACAGAATACTGCCACGACCCCACGCCCTCTCTCACTTCCCAGTCCTGCACTGCAACCCTCTTCTGCCTGCAACATGTGCCCCGGGACAATGCCCTCTTCAGAGCTCAGCTCAGACACAACCTTTTCTAACCCAGAAGCTGTTTCTAACCCAGAAGTCCACACTAGTGGTTCTCAAACGTTAGTGTGCATGGGAGTCACATGGAGGGCTCATGACAATACAGACTGCTGGGCCTCACCCTCAAATGTTCTAGCTCAGGAGATCTAGGATGGGGGCTTTAGCAAGTTTCTGGGCAAATCTGATGTCACTGGTCCAGGGATCACACTTTGAAAACACTGCTCTATGATCCTGTAATGCCCTGAGCTCCAAATGCACTGTATTGAATCACCTACTTAATTGTCTCTCCCCTTCCCCATATAAAAACCCCTTCTGTATCTTTTTTACTTTGGCCTAACACAGTGTCTGGCACCCAGAGTCACTCAATATATAACGGTGGAATAAATGACTGATTGGTAGCATTGCATAGTTAATTCGAGAAGGAAATGGAACGGAACCCGAAGATTCCAAAGTTTTGGCTCCTCCCTGATGGCCCTTCTGAGTGAACAATGACCCTGATCAAGGCATGTGTTTTATTATCCGTTGATGTTCATGCTCATAAACGCACTAATGACACATTCTCATGAGCTCAGAGAATGAAATGCTTTTGCTCCACCTGAAATACAATTTCACATGTGATAGGAAATGAGTTACTTCTGATTATTTTTATTGCAATGTTGGCATAAAGTCTAGTGTGTTGATAGATCGTTCACTCAGGCCTAGAGGGAACATGAAGAAAGATGGGAAAACTAAAGTGCAGGATAACTTAGGTATGAGAAAAAACTCATCATCCATAATTCCACAAATATTTTGGAGTATGTACACATGTCACAAACTTTACTAAACCAAGTGACCCAGTATTGAGCAGGAGAAACGTGATTAAACTCACAATTACGTATTAACTGAATAATTACCTTTTTCAGTTAATGACTTTCAGCTTAACTATTCAAAGTGTAAAAAGAAATCTTTAACTATTTTTATTTTCAATGTCACATATAAAAAACGCAACAGTCGGTGTAAATTCTCCCTTTTATTAGCTATTAAGTGCTATTAAAGAGAAATTAATTGATGTCATCTTATAATTAAAGATTAGTGGGAAAGTCCATGGGAGTGGCTTAGATTGTAACTAATATTTAATAACACTCACATATGTTATTTGTTCTAATAGAAGAGAAAAGAAAATAACAATTAAGGTATTAAATGTGTGTATAAAAAAATACATGCAATGGAATGGCTAACAAGCTATATAGAATGTAGGAAGTTTGAAAGAGGTCACTAATTCAAAATTACTTAAATCTTACCTTAAGATTTTGGATAGAATTTGCAAAAGATAGGAAACCTGGAAATATTTCCTAACAATATAAAAAAATGTATAAAAATAATATAAATCAGGAATAAAAATTACATAGGAAACAAGGAAAAAAAATCCAATGGAAGGCATCTGACTATAAATAAATAGAGAACAATTTCAAGGCTATAGTTATTCTAAGATGTTTTCATAACTTTTGAGAGCATCAAAATGTTTGAATGCAGTAAGGTGATGTAGTATTCTGGCATTTTGATGTTTTTATTTTAATTTGCAATAATCGTATGCGGCAATATATGCATTTTAAAAATGTCTTAAAATAGTAAACATTTTTTAAAAACAATTTAAAGAAGAGGTAAATAGACTCATATTTTTTCCCTATAAATACACTCCAATATGCATTTGTGTATGCTGATAGCAAAAGGGACTGTGCTGGGTTTCTGAAAACAGTCAGTAATGATTGTTACAATGCATGAAGGAATGAGTAAATAACTGAATGCTTAATGGACATTTTAAACCTAAATTTCTTGTTGGAAACAAATATACTATGCATTTCTTTCTTTGACCAATAAAACAGATGGAGAAACTTTTTTCCCTAAAGGTGTTCCTTAGATAATCAACACTCAGTAGCAAATAAGTAAAATAGACCTGTTAGACCCATTGCTATAAAATATCTAACATAAATAAATTCATGAAGAGGACATAGAAATCAAATTCACTAAAAAAATGCAAGACTGGTATATATGTGGATGCCAGTATTAAAAAGAAAAATGAGCTAAAAGAACTATTTACTAAGTCCTGAGTAGACAAATACTGAGTGATGGCTCCAGTAGCCCCAATATGTATAGTCTATAAAATCGTAAAGGTTCATTAGAGAGCATTAGGTGGCCATCAGCTGCAATAAACAAACATAAGCCTTACATCATAAAAAATATTTTTTCTCATACAAAATAGTCATTTTAAATAGTTATGTCCTACATTATAAATACCACATTTAAAAAGGGCAAAGCTTACAGTACATTTTCCTCTAAATTAATTTTTAAAAATCATATGCATCCTCTTTTTAGGGAAGGGATAGAGGGAGTTTTTAAAAGAATAATCAAAATTTATTTTCTAGATAATGAGATTAATCTCTTAATGTTAAAACCTCCTTTATACTTAACAAGGTTACATGAGGAGCCTGCATATTTCAAATCTCTAAGGGTTTCTGCATTAAATTCTTGCTTGTGAGCATTAAGGAAATCATCCCCTTTTGTTTCTCAGACTTCTTCGGCCACAGAATTTACTCATCTGGAGAGATGATTAATGTCAGAGAAATTAAAATGGTACCAACTCAGAAACCAGATGATAAATATTAATAAATACAACTGGGTAATACAAAGACGTTCGATATGAAAATCAGATGGAAATCTCGTTTGCTCCACGCCGCATTAGGTCTAATATGCTCTCGGCAGAGTTCCTTTTGTACCCAGCGACATCCACGCCTGATTATGCATACAGTCTCCAAACCCAGAAATCCCTTGGCGTGACTCTAGCGCATGCGCCTCAGTCGGTGTCGGGGTTTGCACAGGGTTTGAACGGAGTCTGCGCTCTGCCTTCTGCGGTGCTGCTTAGAAACACTGACTTCGCTATCTGTAGGAAGTTACTCAGGTATTCAGTGCTTGCCCCTAAATCTTGGCAAGGACCAAAAAAGGCTTCCTGAGACCACTGTTTTCAAAAACTAATACAGTTCTAGCAAATGCTGGGTTAGCTTCATTCCAAGCATCCTGGGAAACACCACTTACTGTTTTGCTTCTTTTATAAAGTCACTGATTTCTATTAGCGCCAATACTTCTTCCTGTCTGAAAACTTGGGCTATGTGCCCCTTTGTAAACCTGTTTCTAAGTTTATTTAAAAAATACATTCAATAATTTTTTTTCTCATTGCTCTTCATTATAATCTTAACCTGCTCCAGAAAATTCTAGATGTGACCTAAACAATGAAGACAGAGTTTTAACACATTTTGAAAATTCCATTTATTACTTTCCCTGTCATTTTGTCTTCTAATCAATTATAAAATCAGGAGTAAATCCACTTCTCTTTAACAAACAAATGATAATTTTATTAATAACAAGTTAGGAGAATGGTAATATTCATTGTTGTTAGAGACTGGGAAAACAGGAATTCTGGTGTGCTGGCTAGAATATAAAATGGGGCAAACTTCCCTACAAGGGGAAAAAAGATTTCAGAAAGCATTAAAAATCTGCATGTCCTTTAGCCCAGGAATTTCATTCCCAAGAAAGAACTGTAAAATAATGCTTTATTACAAACCTATTTATAGTATTGCTTAGAATAGCAAAAATTCAGAAATTAAGATTAAGATTAGATAAATAAGTTTCTGTACATCCATATGATGACCTAGAGAGAATGACATGGAAAAAATGTTGTATGATGTAAAGAGAAATTTATAAATTGTATATACACTTATGATTCTACTTTTGTTAAAATTATGTATCTACGTATACACCCAAAAATGTTGGAAACACACCAACATACTTTTTTCTAGGATAGGTTCTAAAAGGTTAAATACAGATAATTGTCCTTTTCTTTTTTTCAAGTTTTGTTTTTATTTATGACAATGAAAAATGCCATTTGAGCAGCATGAAAAATGTAAATGTTATTTAAATTATTAAAGGCTTAAAAATCTAACCACTTCTGCCTTACTTCCATATGTCTGCTGTGAGAGGCAACTTATATAAAAAAACATAACAAAGTTAGATTTCATCAGATTGAGCAGAACAAGGCAGGGTGAAGACCTAGATGTACAAGTGATGTGATGGCTACAAATTTTTTTTTTCAATCCTGAAGTTACTAAAATGAGTTTCCCACATTGCTATCTTTCCTCAATTTTAACTCATCAGTATTATATATCCAGCATTTATTATTAGTAATGTTTTCTCTGTCGTATCCAACACACAAATCAGAGAAATCTTTTCCTCTATTCACCTTCCCAGTTGGTAATAGCTAGCTTTTACTCAGTTGTTCTCACCTAAAAATGAATTGCATCTTGAAAACAACATGCCCAAAACTCAGTCACTATCGTTGAATGCACTGTCACTACTTGAAGAAAAACGAACGCCTACCTCATTCTCTTGCCCCTCAGTGCCTGCACTGTGGATGTCAGGATATTGTTTCAGAAACTGGGCTACATAAGTCATTATAGACTTCTCATCTGGTTTATCCACGTCGACGTCTGAAAAAATAAAACCAAACATGAACAAATTAACTAGCATTAATTAGGTTATAATAATACAAGCTTTGAAATCCAGCAAATATACCAAAAGGCACTGTCTTAAATGCAGAAGAAAAATAGAATTACTATTTAGAGATGTTTTTGTGGGGGGAGGGGAAACAAATGTTACCTGGATGATGCAAGGTGGAGATTTCATGATTCATAGAGATGATACATTTTACCTAAGAGCTTTTAGGAAAGCAGTAGTGTTTCATTTAAATTTCCATATTAATTGATCAGAAATCTGAGATACTATATGATTATTCAGACATTCCATCTAGTTATTAACTGCAGAATTGGGGTAAGTGGGTAAAACACAGGTGTGAAACTGAATGACAAGTGACTATACAGCTTGTACAACTACATACGGCCGAACACAGATACCTCCGAGCCCCCACAATTGCGTTAGCAGAGAAGATGCCTTATATTTAATTCCTTAGAAAGCCTCTTCATTGTGGAGAGTTCTAAGTTATAGTTTTGTACAATGAAGTAATGTTTGAGGGAGACACGGAGTCTGAAAAGATCCCAATCATTGCCATTTGAAGTTTACAGATGTTTACCTAATAACATCAGTAAAAGATCAGACAAAGGTATTTATTCAAATTTAATAATTATATATGGGGTAAGACTACATAAACAAAAAGTGTTGAATGTTGTTTTTAAAAGAGTCTTTTAAATATCCCTTTCAAAGGCAATGAAAAAAGTTAATTACATTTTGGAGATAATCAATATAAAATGTACTTACAGAACAAAATATAAAAGCAAAGAACATTAAAATCAAAATATAAAATTCCCTAATATTTTGTAATGTTCCTTGTGCTTTGAAATATAATTTCTAAGGACTATCACTATAGGATCTATAAAGGGCTGCAACTCAAACAACTTTAAAGGAAACAAAGACAATGTATTCTGGAATTTGTTAGATGACTCAAAGGTGATTTTAAAAATGACAAGATTGCTGACATGGAAGACACAAGAAGAATGAATAAGACTTGCATAAAATGTGGAAGCAGAAAGAAAGCAACTTTTAATACGTGATTTAACATAGTATATGCTTTCAAGTACATACGTAATCATAAAATAATTATTATGATATTGGTCTATTTAATCTGTATCCTTAAAAATTTATTCATGCAAGTTGGTGAAATGACTTTTTGATAAGGAGGTTCTCAGGAAAATAAAGGATCCCCTTATACCTGGGATAGCTTCAGATTTGGGTAATTCCACTTTCTGATCATCAAAGAAAATACTAAGATCCTCATGGATGTGAAAGAAGCATTTATACTCTCCTCTCCTCCCACTCTAGGAAAAAGTTCAGCTCTGTTGCATCCTCTGAAATTGAACTCCCCTTGAGGTGAGTGAGTGTGATGGATACTCCGGGTCTTTTTTGTGCAGAAACAGGGTGGAAAGCCTTGGTCATCTCAGTGAATCTAGGGGCCATAAGCAGTTTCCTAACGTACCTAGGGATCCCCAGGCTGCTCCCGCATCTCAGAGGGGACTAACTAGGGACCTGTAAGTCTCTGAAATTTGCCTTGGAAACGCACATTTCTCCAGCTAGACACTGTTTTCGAGCTAGAAATGTTCATTCTGACATCTTGTATTTAAATCTAACTTGCTCACACTGTATTTACATTTCTGCACTCACTAAACAAACATTTCCATAACTGCCAATCCAAATAAAAAATTTTCTGTGACATTTGGAAAATTCACTTTGACCTTTATATTTTAATATAACAACTTGCTTAGTTTAATAAAATGTATTAAAGGCATCAAAATGGTCTTTTGAAGTCTTGAAAGCATTAACTCCATGTCCAGAAAATGTTAAAATTCAATGTTACGAAAAGGTACCCAACAATGGATTGAAAAATATTAGGCAATTGTTTGTGTAATTTTCTTGATTGACACCAAAACACTGGATGGTTATCATCATTTCTAAGTATTTAATGACTGACATTTTAAGGATACAATCTTACATTACCAATCATCTTTTATTTCTTCCTGATTCTTTGGAGTTATATAAAGAGAGTAATTCCTTTATCCTGTGACACTCCACCCCCACCTCCCAACACACACTTCAGAAACTCTCATTCCATCCCCAAGTTTCAAGAGTTGGTACAGTTCACCTAGCTGAGCCACCAATGTCAAAGTGCTGTTCGGAGCAGCAGAGCTATATTTTGCTTCTGTATATACAGGCAATTATTTTTCCAAAAGAAAATCAGTGCGGGAAGACACCATTTCTTCGTGTTTCTCTCAAGTTTTCTGGCCTCTACAGAGTCATGAAAGTCATCTGTAATTTCTGGGTGTAAGACATGGAAACCTATTGAGTTCAGCCAACAACTACTCAGCGTACCTTCGGGATCTAGTAACCTGGGGATCCCCAGTTTTGTTTCAGCGATTGTGAAAGCTTCCTCCAGGTTTTCTCGGTTAGATCTTCCTTTCACCCTCTCCAAGTCCACCAGTTCTGGTCGAATAGCATGGATGACTGAATGGAAGGCAACTCCACTTCTCCAACTCCGCCCAAAGTCTTTGACTTCTATTCCAGTCTGCCTTTGTGTGATTAAAAAAGTAAAATAATGTTAAATTCTGAATATGTGATATGTATCTTCCTCATAGAAAGATACCTAGAGCATCCAACCCTCTTCAGCAATGAATGATGGGCAGTTGGCTGTATCTGTTAACAGGTTTTGAGAAAATTTAAGCAAACCAATGTTTTTAGAGAGTAAGAAGATAAGATGACAAAATTCTGGTTCCATACTTTAAAAATTTTTGATAGTAGATTTTTCAGTAGGCAAGATTCTCAAATTAAAGTACATTTTTAAAAGAAACCAATTTAGAAAACATTATCTGGCAAAATTTTTAAAAAATTATAAAAACGGCAAAAGTGATAATAATTCATACTATATAATAGACATAATCTAATCTGTCTGACATATCAAATGCTTTAGAATGAACAAATGCAGAGGCATGTGGTCATGTCTGTACGTCGGTCACAAAGGAGCCAAGTGATTCCAATTACCCCCCAGATCAAAGTGCTTTTCTAATCTTTATTTTATTATTATTATTTTTTTGGAATTGCCTTGAGGGTAATGGCCTGGTGGCAAGTATTTGTTCTTGGTGGTTAATTTAATTGATTCAAAGCCAGTTATGATCCTTAAGAAAGTAATTCAAGTTAGTAGGAACCGTCCATTGTTGAAAACAAGTGAGGCAAGCTCGCGATGAGTCATTTAATCTACGTGTGACTTGTCTCCTGCGAAGGCAGTTCCCAAAAGAGGAAAGCTTTCTTTGAGAGTCTTTAAAGGTGATTGATTAGTTAGGTAAGAGTCAGTGGATAAAAATATTCTGGTAATTTTTTTAAATTAGTCTCATTACAACTATTTCTAAATAAAGCAGAGAAATAACATCACTCAGTTCTTTTTTTATCCTATATTCTCAACATTTCCATTCACTGTAAGCTACAATCTATCTGAATGATAAACTGATTAATGTAGAAAGTTGGTGTCCTTAAATTTTATCTCAGTAAACTTAAGATTCACTTTAAATTACACTTTGCCAGGGAGTTCCCTGGTGGTGCAGTGGCTAAGGCTTCGGCACTCTCAACGCTGCGGCCTGGGTTCGATTCCCAGCCAGGGAACTACCCACATTAAAAAAAAAAAAAAAAAAAAATATATATATATATATATGTGTGTGTGTGTGTGTGTGTGTGTGTGTTTTACCAATGTGCATTTAATTTGCATAAAATATATTGTCTTAAATATAGCATCATTGGATCTAATCACTGGCTTCATAAATAAAGATTTACAAAACAGTTTTGTAAGACTCCAGAATTTGTAAAGTAACCTTGAATCTTCTCTTAGTTCTTTTGGAGTTTCTGTCTTTGGTAGTACAAATATAATTTTTTTTCAGCCAACAATTGACATACTGGCCAACATTCATCCAGTAGGAGCCGCGTGTTCCTGTTATCCATTCATTTGTACATTTGCCTCTGGCTTCATCTTACTTTTTTTTTTTCTTTCCCTTTTTAAAGGAAATCTTTATTGCTTTTACTCTGCAAAAGTGATGCATGCTTGTTGTCAAAATTCATCTGACTTTTATACGTCTTTTATCTTTGCCCATATTTTCTTGTTTAAAACTGTTTGTGTATTCAGTCTGTTAAGCCATCTCAAATTATTTTTTAACAAAATAAGGTTGGGTGTAAATAAATAATTAGCTAATAAGTATTTATCATGTAATTACCTATTTTCTGATTTTCCTGAATTTGTCTATTGTTTTAGACATTTTCAAAAATAAATATATACAATGTTTCTCTACTTACTACGTTGGAATAATTTTAAATTTTCAGTACATTTTCTTCTTCTACATATCAAATACACACACACATACACACACACACACACACACACACACACACACTCTGTCCTACACTGTTTTGTTTTAGATCAGAGTAGTACTTTGATCTAGGTCAGTGGTTCTCAACCTTCCTAATGCTGCAACCCTTTAATACAGTTCCAAGGGGTCGCGACCCACAGGTTGAGAGCCGCTGATCTAGGTGGTAGTCTTAAAATATTTAGTTTTAGTTCAAACCTGTCATTTAAGAGTCTTAAATACAAAATTTAAAAAAAAACAACTTAGATCTATCACTTAAAGAAATGATGAAGTATCTCTGTTTTATAGACGTTTCTGACCTCTAGTACATATTTAATTTAGTTTGAAAGGATCTGAGATACCTATCTTCATTTATTTGGTTATCTTATTAATTTTTGTCTTAAAATACAGTTGTTCTTCTTAGATATTTGAGAATAAAGTATACAAATGTCAGATATATTAACTTGATGCTTTCATTTTTAAGAGTACAGACTCATAGTAGATGAAATTGGTAAAAAAAAAAAAAAAAGAAAAAAAGAAAAGGAAAAGAAAGAAAGATGGGGAACTTAACTACCTGTGTAGCTGAAACTGTATTTTTTAATTGCTTCTCAAATATTTAGAAATTTTATACGAAGACAGTGAATACACTCTGACTATTTGTCTGGTGTTTACTGGATATTTAATCCTTTCTCACATTTAATCCTTTCTCACCATCTTCAGTCTTTCCAAACTGACAAAGCTTCAGACTATCAAGTCTCATAGATTATCAGTTTAGAAACATGTCATATACTAAAATGGGTACAGATTCTAAAATCTTATATCCATGTCAGGTAAGAAGTTACTTTAAAAAATGCAGACTGGGATAGTGTAAAAAGCAGCTTTTAGAAAAATTATCAATAATTCAGTAGCATAATGGTATCATGTTAATTATAGAATGTTTACAGCAGAGAAAAGTCATCTCCCCAAATCTCTACAATTTATATAATTCGTAGATCCATTTGTAAAATAAACAGATCTCATTGATATGCTTGATGGATAAAGAAACCTTGATCATGTGAACCTGGACATGTATACAAATAAGTAAAATCCAACTTCCACTGATGTTTCAAATATACGAGTTGCAGAAATGACTTTTACTTATCATCATCAGACCCCTGCACACCTTCGAAATGCATCCCACCATGTGTGAAACAAAACTAATGCAGGAAAATTCCAACGGCATGAAATCTGAGTTTACTTCAAGCTCCTGTAATATTAAGTGAAAATCAATTTATTTTTGGTTAATGTAATGACAAGAAATTATCACATTGATGTGATTCCAAAGTCTTATTGTAAACAGCATTATGAAAAATGTCATAGCGTGTGACCACCAGTCTCCAAGACCCAGCACTTTTCTTGCCCAGTTAAACTGCAAAGGAGACTGGCAGCGCCCCCTGGAGACGGGATGCAAGCAGCACACCAACAATGCAGGAGGGGCTTTTTTCTTCCATTTCCGTTAGTTTCTGAACAGATAAAAAGCTCTTTTCGAGGGCAACTTGAATCATAAAAATACACCCCAAATTAGAAAACCAACCCACCTTAAAAATGAAACAAAAAATATAACTTAGCAAGAGCATTTATATCTTCTTTACATTTTTTCTCTCCTTATTTTGTTCTTCAAACACTTTAAAAATAAAACTCTCCATATTGCATAATGATAAGTACTAGTTTACAACCATTTTCGAGAAGTAGAGAAATATTAATAGGAAGTGAGTTACTTTTGGATGTCATGTAGGAAAATCATCCAAAAGCAAGACTTGTATGTGAAGAGATTTAACCACTGATCACATCATACAACAAACTACTTGGTGTGATCAATTAAAAACTATTGAAATTGCTATGAAAAGAATTTTTGAGAGTAGTACTGTTCTATCCAACATTATCACACAAATGGACACACGTGTAAATGTATGACACCTAGAAGGAAACAAAACTAGAAGCAAATTATCTGCCCACAGAGCTGGAGTTGACAAAGGAATCTATATTCCAGAGAAAAGATGAGAACAAAGGAAAAGAAATTTAAAATAATATTGCCATAAAGTCTCAGGAAATAAAAACGAATATAATTATTTCCAAATGTGGACCTTTCTTCACATTATCATTAAATAAATTAAACAGTCTTATGAAAAGAAAATCAAGTTTAAACCTCCAATTTATTTGTGTAAAAATTATTTAAAAGGAGCAAAAGTCCAAACAATAAGTTAAACAGAATTAGCCCTCGGGCTACTAATCAACAAACAAGGATTAAACAACTTAATTAGTCAGACCCAATCACATGAATGAAGAAGAAATTGGTCTAATTGCAGCATTTTCCTAGAGCATTAGTGATTGGTGTTCATCTTTTAATTCAAGCAAACAGTGACGCAAGAACTGAAGCAAAGCCGTCTACTCAAACATCTCCTCAAATTTCGCAGGCATTGGAAAATGCACTCTGCAATAAATTGATAACTCAAATTACTCAAGGGTTTCAAATTTAACCCAACTCTTGGTACTTACTTGGCTGCGGCATACTGAACCCACTTTAGCAAAGCCTTCTTAGCATTCCCTTGGGTCTTGGAGGCCACCTTCCGTTTAGTAGGGGGGCTGGCAGTCTCGGAGCTGACCGTGCTGTCCACTGAGGACGTGCTGCTGGACAAGGACTGCAGCTGTGGCAGGTTGCTGGTCAACTCTTCAATCTGTGGGTCGTTAACATGTAAGTCACCATATCACAAAGATGCAAGAATTATCTTTGTTCTGCTCTGCTCTCCTCAGCCATTTCACTTTTCCAACTAAAAACTGTTCATATTAATATCCTTAACAACACAGACAAAATGTAAGCTCTTCAAGGGCAAGACTGAATGTGACTCTTCTTTGTATTTCCCACTGCATCTAAAACTGTATATGCAGGAATAAACGCTAATGAACACATGCACGAATTAATAACTATAACCCATGGTCATCCAAGCTCATGGAAGGCTCCCCACCCAAAGTGAGGCTTAATGTAAACTATGGACTTTGACGTGTTGTAGAGTTCACTCATTGGAACAAATACAGTGCTCTGATGTGAGCAGTTGGTTATGGGGGAGGTTATGCATGTGTGGGTGCAGAGGCCATATGGGAAAACTCTGTACCTTCCACTCAAATTCGTTGTGAAGTTAAAGGTGCTCTGCAGGAAAAAGTATAGTAAAGAGAGAAAAAAACAACCTAGTGGCTAGAATTACTATGTTGAATGGAATAGCAAGTTAATTTCTCCCCTTAATGTCCAATAGGAGCATAACACTGCTCCCTTCCAGAGGACAAAGAAAAATTTTCTGAAATGCCTAGACCAGGTGTTATAGGTAGAACACCCCAAAAAACTCTGGCAAAGGCACCCGATCTGAAAAGTGGGCCAGACACAGTGAAGATGAAATGTTGGACTAGGCAACAGCATTATTAAAATGTCCACCACCAGCTCCCTCCCAGACGTGATAGCAACTGAGAAGGGGGGTGTAGCACAATACCTGGAAATACAGAATAATGGTCCATATCAGTCCGAGGACTATTGAGGGTCGGCCGTCAGCTATATCAGTGGAGTTAATGTTGACTAATTTAATCTATTTAAAAAGAAAAACAAAACTGTACTAGTAATGGACTAGAAAATTATAACCCACTTAATTACCCAACAGTGAACACTTTATGAGACACCATTAACACCTGGTCGCACGAGTAAGTAGGTGAGCCTGAAGACAGACACACACATGGTTTCAGGGGAGATTTCAGGAGCATTCATTAGGTGCACACAATAAAAATCACTATAAAATGAAACTCAAATACGTGTTTAGAGTTGAAAAATATGACATCATGCAAAGAATTACCAACAAAATGCCAGACAGAAAAAAACAAAAAACAAAAAATGGTTATCCTCACATTCAGAAGTTCACTAGAACTTAAAAGAAACTGTGATGAATAGTTTAAGAAGATGCACTTACTTTGAAGTTTGTTACCAAATAGCATGAAACTTATGTTCTCTTTTACCTATAAAAGTCAGGAGTTAAGAATTCTATAATTTGTACTAACCGGTGATCCTCTGTACATGGACTGACATGAAAAACAAAGGGAAAAGATGATACGCACACATAAATAATCTTTCAAAATCAGCATTGTTCAAAGGGAGTAAGAATGTAGGTCATACCTTCAGAGCATGATTTGGAGAATACATTTTAAAGACAAAGGCAAGCCAAGAAGTTAGTAAAGAGACCATTAGGGTTCAGGTCCCTACTATTGGGCCCTGATAACTATAAAAATGTATCCAGGATAGAGGTTAAGCTGTCAATAATTGTTCCCAATTATTCATTTCAGTGCCTTCCCAACTATTAAAAATGTTATTTCCAAAGTCCAAGCAAAATGGATTTTATCTCAGTCATCTCTATAGCATAGAATTAACTGC
Source organism: Lyroderma lyra (assembly GCA_004026885.1). Taxonomy (NCBI): domain Eukaryota; kingdom Metazoa; phylum Chordata; class Mammalia; order Chiroptera; family Megadermatidae; genus Lyroderma; species Lyroderma lyra. The sequence continues at coordinate 114,457 of PVJL010001506.1, read as the reverse complement.
TCATCTTTTTTTCATAATCCCTAAACCAATGTAAAAAAAATAATAATAAAGTACGTTTCAACTTCCAGCTCAATAATTCTCAGCCATGATTTCTTGAGGTGTGTTATTAATAATAATAAAGTTCAGAAGCTTGTAAATGGCTTACTTTAATAAAAAATGTATCAGATGCACAATCATCCCACAAATACTTTACACTTGAGTAATCAGTTTAAATTTACTAGTTATGCATCAATAAAGGTTAGTGAACGCTAGCATAAAAATCCCTGGAAATAATTTGAGGTACATCCATGGGATGTTGTCTCATTGGTAATGTTCACTTACCACATTGAGGGACAGAAGAAAGGGGCGAACTGCCATAGATTATAAGTTTATGTAGCTACTTGTTTTAAACCTAGCACCATGCAGGACATAGAAAACATGTTTATGAAAAATAAAGAACACCAAATTTGTTTAACCTTGTATGACAGAACCTATTGCAATCTTTATAATCATTTTGATCGTTCTGTTTTAAACTGGCTTCAAAATTGTCTTTATAACCATTTTAGTAGCCATGGACCACCTAGCTGTAATATGTCTTCACGTCCATAAGTAGGCCCTCTGTATCCTTGGGTTCGAACCATAGATCAAAATACACTAAAAAAGTTACGTTGTTACTGATGTGTACTATGTAGTTAGGACTATGATGGTTGTGTTTGCACTGAACATGTGCAGGTTTTGTTACACAGTGTAACAACTATTTACCTAGCATTTACTGTATTAGGTATTTTAAGTAATCTAGAGATGATTAAACTATGCTGGAGGAAGTGCTGAGGTTATATGCAAATATTATGTCATTTTATATAAGGGACTTAGCATCCTTGGAATTTGGTATCTGCTGGGGTCCTGCAACCAATCCCCACAGATACTGAGGGAGAACTGCATTTCACAGAGGACAGATGACCTCCCTTTCTTTGTATATCATTCTTTTTAAAAACATGGTTGAATGTAAGTTGAATTTCCTACCTCAACTCCGCTCTAACTATACCATGAAGTTAATGTAGTCAACATATCATAGAACCCCATGGATTTTTGCTCAACTTATGAATAAAAATGTTTTTCATAATTATTTTCTCTCCTAAAAACTGTGTGTTCCACAATGGATTATGGAGCACAATTTTTTTTTAACCTCCTCTCCCTTGCAAAATCCTATTAAACCTACAATAAATTCTTAATAGTCTAGGAGGGTGGCGGGGGAGCAATGGAGAGGCCAATGTATGCTTTTTCAATAGGCCTGTAAACAAGTGGAAAATAAACCAATGATACGGTTTTCTCCAGTAAAACTTGAGTGAGGAGTACCTTCGTAGTTTCTTTAATCAGGCAAGAATGCAAGGACTAAACACATTTCCAATTATTATAAAAAAAAATCAAAATGGAGGACAAAGTGAGTACAAAGATCAAAGACAGATTCCTAACAATATGTTTGAGACGTGAGTTCTTAAATTGCAAAGGGGAAAAGTAAACAGTAAGAGGGAGGGCACCAGAGAGCCTCCAGAAACTCATATCTTCCCATAGCCAATTTTTTTCTGAGGTTAGGGGAGAAAGAAATGCAAAAAAGAGTAGCCCCAAACAATGTTTCAGGTAGATTTCTTTAAATAAAAGAGATTAGGGATTTGTGGGTACAGAGGGAAATGCTTTGGAATTTGTTCTGAGATTCAAATGCATTATCTTCTGTCTTTGGGAAATATAATATTTAAAATCTGAATTTTCTACCTTTTAAAAAATTATTTATTATCATTTAGGATTATTCTGTGAAAACAGACCTCATGCAAACAAAGCTTCTGTGAAAACGGGTCGTCTTTAAAAACAATGCCTTTTATAGGTTAGATTATTAATTTTTTTCTCCAATCTTTATTAATTAATAAGAGGAAATTTATGTTTATATTCTAGGCCAATTGAGTAAACTTTATACACATTCACTATACTACCAACTTGTCAAGATGTAAATTATTTAAGGGCTAGATCTCTAAATTTAATTTTGTGTTTTCCAGAGTTTCTGTCTTATAGAAAGTATTCCATCATGCAATTAGGGAGTAAATAATTAATTCAGTGCATATAGACAAAGAAGGATAATACTGATTATTTTATTTTCCAGAAATACCTTGATATTTATTTATAAAGTTGATTTTGGTACTGCAAAACACATTCTTCCTGAATTCCCACAAATCAGGTAAGTCTAAATCTAAAGGGAGTGTTGCAACCATTTTTGGAGGGAAATAGGACAAAACCTAACAAAACTACACACACACACTTACATTTTGACCCAGCAATCACACACTTAGGAATTTACCCAGAGAATGCACTTCTAATAACATAAAAGTATGTAGGCACAGTTATCAATTGCACCACTGTTTCTGTTTGAATAATATTAGAAACAACCTAAATGCTCATTCATTAAGAGAGAGCTTAAATGAACTGACACAACACAACACTATGCAGCTGTGAAAATCAATGAGGCATCTCCCCGAACTAATTTGGATGATTTCCAGGATACACTCTTAAGTGAAAAAAGTGCAAGAGTGTATCTATGTTGTGATACCCTTCAGGTAAGAAAGAAGGTGAAAATGCACCTGCTGACACGTGCAAAAGAGATACAGGTGTGATAAACGAGACACTAGGGACAGCGGTGACCTAGAAGTGTACAAGGCAGTGAAGGAGAAGGCAAGGATCATGGAGTAAAAAGCAGGAAGGAGAGGCACTTCCCCAAGTATAACTTTTACTCTTCAAATTCACGATAATGTCTCATTTCAAAAACAAACAAACAAACAAACAAACATGTAGTCAACTAGAAGGTGCCAGGGGGTGGGGGCGGGGGGCGTAACCCAAACGAAATATAACTCTGTTACCTAACTCTATTTCAAATTAGTAACATAGTTACACTAAAATGGATGGGAAGAATGGAAGTAACCTAAATAAATTTGGAAAATAGCCTTTTGACTGGATGTTATAATTCTAAGGCCCAAAAGAACTGCACACCAATGTTGTTCTCCAGCTAGTAAATCTGTTTCTCATAGGGGTGTGGGCTGCAATTCTGAAACTATTTTATGGGTGTGTGAGGGCTGAAAATAAGTGAGTCTATTGTAGACGAGAGCCAGGTTCTCACTGTAGGAGAGAGCAGACACAAACACGCGTGGAAAGCTAGAATGAACCTGAGGGCGTTGGACTGAAACCAGAAGAGTAGGCTTGAATCTCCACATGTACAGCAGAAGCTATGGAGAGAAAGAGAAAGAGAGAGACAGGCGGACAGACCCAGGGTAAACAGACTTCCTAGCACTGTCAGTTAAGAGGGCCTAGGAACAATGAAACCTCAGTAGCAGTGAGCACATGAGTATCCAAATCAGGGTTTTTATGTTCCATTTGCTAATCAAAGGAGCAAAGTCTCCTTAGGGAAGTGGTGGATTCCAGGACTGGGGCAGAGAACACACAAGATAAGCAGGAGCCAGCCTGTAAAACTAATGGCCAAGGCTGGAACCATCTGGACAGCAAAATAACAACAACACTAGTAACAGTATTAAATTACAGCTGTAGAATAAAATACACATCCACAAGTCTGTGCTAAAATAAATAACTGAATGAAAAAATAAATGGGGGAGAGAGAGGACATCTTTTCTTACAAACAATTCCCATTCATACAAAATCACCATTAGGCAAACAGCACAGAGATAATTACTGAGGGCAATCAATGCGAAAATCAGAGAGCAGGGTTTGGGAAGAAGCAGAATATTAGCATGATCTCAACTGTCTCCCCTGAGTCGTCTCTCAAGTATAAAGCGAAAATAATTTTGCCGTACAAGAGCACTGCCGATGGCCTCGCCAGTGAGCAAGGTGAACGTCACCAGCCACGAGACCTATCAGTACCCTATGTCCACTAACCAATGCGCCGAGAAGAGGGCGACATCAGTCCCATGGATCCTTGCCAAATCTGCATAACCTCAACGTCATCACGAGAAAACACCATACAAACCCAAATCGAGTCAGATTCTCCACAATAACTGACCGCAGTTACCAAACGTGTCAAAGTTATGACAGATCAGGAGAGCCACAGCAAGCAAATGGACCGTGTGCAGGGACAGAAACCCGGCGTTGAAGGGAGACTGATAAAACCCCTGTCCGGCCTGCAGTTCATGTACCTACAGGTGTCACTGTCCCTGTTTGGAGAGCTGTACCTGCACACGCACATGCACTGTGAGTGCGGGTGAGTTCTTAGCATCGGGGGAGCTTGGGGAGGCACAGACGTGGGCCCCCTGCCCCTCTGGCCCCGTTCTGTACATGCGAAACGCTTTACAAGAATACAGCAGGTGTGCGCCGTACCAGGGAGGCCCTCGCCGAGGCGGGAACTGCCGGGACGCCCAGCCCCCTTCCTCACGGCTTGCCCCGGTCTCGCTTACCTTCCTCCCTTCCAGGAACCTGAGCGCCGAGCCGATGTTAGCCACGGCGTGGATTCGCTTCATGCGGCGGCCCTGTTCGCAAGGCTGCAAAAGAACAGAAACAGGCCAACACGCGCGGGCTCGAAAGGCAGTTCTGAAGTCGAGTTACGTGTGCTGCAAACATACTTGAAGCATCTGCCTGACCCCATTTCCGTAAAGGTGAGCAGACAGACAGGAGCACCGTTCACACGGGACCTTGGAAGTGCCCTAATGTGCTCAGCAAGGGCATCGATCCTCAGTGCATCTGTTGATGCCTTTGCCTTCAGCTCTCTGTATGTCCCAGAGCAGAAATTCACAAAAGTCCTACGTTGTCTATGGGGACTGTCACTCCTATAAATCAGGAAACAGGTATAGGTGAGGACAGCGCCCATAAGGAAAATCTGTGTACTTTTCTCTTAAATTTTGTTGCAAACCTAAAACTGCTCTAAAAAATAAAGTCTTAAAAAACAGTCCTCTTGTCACCCACCATTTTCTTTTTCAGTTATACTAAAAGGTTTTTGACAATATTAGTAATATTTCTTGGTTTGGATGACCAAAATACATGGAGCATATGAGTCAAAAAGTGGGACTGCGAGAATGAAAACGTTAGTCACACAACAGGACTTTCTGAGTGCCTGTGTTTGAGTTACTAGAATTTATTATGTGTTCTATGTGCCACCACGGTTCATTCTAATACTCAGAATAGTTCGATGAAGGAGACGCCTTGGCCTCCTTCACAGTTACAGGAACCAAATGGATAGCTGCGGTGAAACAACTGCTCCACAGTTACAAAGCCAGTCTCTGCTCTGTGACACCAGGACTAGGTCATCGCCCATTAAAGCTCAAAACTGAGCAACTTTAACCTTCCAATTAACAGCGTACCAGGTAATAATTTTTATGATATGATTTTAAACAAATATTCAAATGGAAAATGTACTTCTAAAATTTTTTTTATTTTTATTTCTTCTTTACTTGGGAACCTTTGTTATACTTGACATTGTCCCATCACTGATCCATGAATGGCCCAGTTACTGAGATATTTAGTTAAGTATCTTTTATAATGTAAAAAACCCCTATGAACTTGCCGTCTAGGACTGGACCTGGAAACGAAATATGAAAGCCGAACCTCTCAATACCATCATGATTCACTCATCCATCTGCCTTCCTGCGCCCATGGCACCCATCATACTAAATCCAGTGCTTTCCTCTTTATATAACTCATTTTATGTATGTGCGTTCTTAGAAAAGAATATTTATTTTAGTTTTTCCCTTAATGTAAAGTATATCACTGTATTAATCTTTTGAGACTTAAGTTTCCACATAATACTTTAGTCTTAAGATTTGTCCTGTTATCTGTCACATTTCATTCACTTTGACAGCTTTTTATGTGCCATTCATCTACTGTCCTTCCGAGGTGAATCTAGGTTACTGTCAGATCACGCCTACTGTGAGCTAGGCTGATGGATTATTCTTACACATCTCATCTTGGTACAAGTATAGAGTTTTCTCCTCCTGGATGCACGCCTGTGAGTGGGATTGCTCCATCAGTGTGAGTTGACTTTTGAACTTCTAAAGTAATGCCAAACTCTTCCAAAGTGTTTGCACTACTTTTCACTCTTGTCAGCAATACAAGGATAATCCTATGAGTGTATATCCTGTCCCACATTTGATTACGACAGATACATTTTTTTTTCAGTTGAATATCCATAACATGGGCTTTCACTGTGGTCTCATTCGTACTTCAACAATGACGTGAGCCTCTCTTCCTCCGTTATCAGTAATGCCTGTTCCTTCTGTAAAATGCCTTTTCACATCTCTTGTCCGGGTTTCCCTTTGGGTTGTCTGCCCTCGTTGTTTTGAAGATGTACTTTATATATTTGTGACACAATCTTTTCCTGATGCTTTCACAGCATACATTGTGAATATCTTTGACCATCTTTTAATGTCTTTAGTCACTTTCTTAGGTTTTGAATTTAAAAACATTTCTAATTATAGTATTAGTCAAGTGTAGCAATCCTTCTTAGTCAATATTTCGTGTCTTACTATTTTTCCCCATCCTGATGCCTCAGAGATATTCACCTATATTTTCCTCTACGAGTTTAAAGTGTTTTTGCCATGAAGTCCTTAATCCTTTATTTATTTATTTACTTATTTGGATAGGCTATGAGATATGGATCCAAGGTCATCTTTTTCTATTAGGATAAGCTTGTTTTCTGTCCCTCTTATTGAATAGTCTTTTCTCCTGTGAAAACTGACATCGATAATAATAAATAATAATGGTTAAATTGAAAACTGTCCTTCTATGTCTCAGTTTCCCTACCTGTTATAGGAGAATACTAAGATTCTTTCTGAAATTGACCCTATAATTCTAACTATGTCTGAATGAGTCGGGCACTTATACAGAAGTAGAATTCTTATGTCAAAATACACCTTTCTTCTAGAATCATTTAGGTAGGCAGTTAAATGCCCATGAAGGTGTCTGTATACTGGTGGCCAAGTACAGTGGCAGAATTATATTGACACTTAGAATAACATACTTCTGAAATACACCCATTTGAATTGTGATGAAGGTTCCTTCGACCTTCTAGGAAATAGCTGAGTGCAGGAGAATACTGAAGATGATCCGTTATGTCTGGTCATCAAGGGAGGACAATTCAATGAGTCCTACATCCCAGTGCTAATCCAGGTCATGTGTATGTCTGTATATTCCAAACTGGCCGGTCATGTGTGTCTTGTTTATTTTCCCCCACACAGAGCCTGAGACAAGAACTTGGGTACATGTGGTTTTGGGGGAGATGATCCCAGGTAGCAGGAGTGAAACAGGGAAACTGGGGAAGCCATAACGGGTGTGCTATTCAGGGTCTCCACTTTAGGCCCCTGGGCTCAGTCCCCTTGAGGAGACCACGGGGCACTCTATGAGATGTGCAACATTTAGAATTGACCCTCCTATAAGTGCCAGGCTGGGTCATTTATTTATGGACTCCCCTCTCCACTGGTCCTTTGGGACCATTAACTCTCCTGTATGTGAAATGTGTGGCCCAGAGAGCAGAATCCCAGAGCTAGGTGACCAGGGCTTGAGCTGAGTGTAGAGGCGATGTCTGCCACTGCCATGGCTGAAATCAGACATGAGCGGAGATGACATCTGGGGCACAGAAAGCATCGGTTACAATATGAATCAGATTAGAAAAACGACTCACACAAAATTACTATCAGTGTGTATTTTTCAACAAACAACTCTTTTACAAAAACTGTTTTTAGGGCGCTCTGCATAAAATTAATTAGAAACTTATGTTCAGGCAAAGAACATTTTTTGTAAAAACAAAAAACACTAAACTACATTAAATTATCCAAGTGATAATGATTATGTAGCTCTTGTCAAGATGAAATAGATAAAGAAAAAAATAAGTACTCCCAATTGTGGACGCTGTGTCTAGCTTGTTATACAACCTTCTGAAGGCGATTTCCTGAGCTTCAGTTTTGAGGTTCAATATCTTATTTTAATTTTTTAATTTTATTAAATTTATTGGGGTGACATTGGCTAGTAAAATGAGATAAGTTTCAAGGGTGCAATTCTATAGTACATCGTCTGTGTGTTGCACTGCGTGCTGCGCAGCCAGTCAGCTCTCCTTCCGTCACCATACAGGTGACCCCTTTACCCTCTTCTACCTCCCCCCGACCCTCTGATACCACTAATTGTGATGAACATCATTTATAAATTGTTTATGTCTGCACACTACTTACTCCTCTGCCACTCTGAAAAAAAAGAAAACCATAAGCCAGAAAAAATAAATATTTCATGTGACTCACATAGAAAACGAGTTTTCATAGCGCACGGTCAAGGCTGGTTCCTCTGCGCACAAGCACAAACGCCTGTGGACGTGCTGTTCCTGTCACAGACGACCGACGAGACAGGATGTCCACAAGCGTGGGAAAAAAAAGCCACGGAGAGTCCAAGCTTGGTTTCCAACAAACAACGACATGAATACTCAGGTCGGGGCCACCAGGCCTTCCCGACACTGCGCGTGAGGCAGACGTTCGCGTGCAGCCGGGCCTCCTGGCCACCACACGCGCCGCAGTGACCGGGGATAGTCGGGCCGGGCAGGGCCCTGCGCTACCTCCTCGGGTTGCTACTGGGACACGCGGCGTTTACGTCCCTGAAAGTGTGCGGCACGAGCAACGACGAAACACGTTCCTTGCTCTCAGAAGGGACCCGCAGCCGAGTGCTTCCTGCGTCTCGCTGACTGCGACAGGGAGGCACTCTCCCCCCCGTGGGCAGAGCCTCACTCCCAACTCCACCACCGCTGGTTCCAAATGGGAACAATTTGACAAGCCTGGTACAAGCCTGGTGACAGAAAAGTTCTTACCAGTTTCTGCCCGGACAGGACCTCTAGGAGAGCAAGCAGCTTAACGCCGTCTTTCATGTCTTCAAAAAGGTCTTCCACCACCATGGGGGGTTTCCGCTGTAAAGTAACATTTAAAAGATGCAAAACTGCTTCTCTGTCAGTAATACCTCTGCTACTCATTGTGAAATTTGTAGGAGTAATTTCTAAAATACCTAAATGATTTATTTTGGAGATGACTGGCAATCACCTTTTGATAGCTGTTCAGAAGAAAAACAATCCTGTGGAGACGAACTGAACGTTCTGAAACCTCAGGAGCCCTGTTGCTTGGCCTTTCACAAATGCAAACCAGTATCTTTCCAGAAAGGGGTTTTGGACAAGGGTGGGATGGTGTGGGATAAGCAAAGGAAACGTGGGCACAATCAATGTAGAGTAGAGAAACGGTAAAGCAGGACCTAAAGGGGGCACAGGAGGTACCCCAGGTAAACCGGACCAACCTCCGAGTGAGCACACACATTACGGGGCCTTAACCAAGGGCTACACTTCTCTCTGAGGTAACCCCCAAGCTCGGTGACCTGCTGTGGGAGCACCAGGAGCACGGCCAAGGACAACAGATGGCATCCTGTGGCTTAGCTGGCTATGTTCTGTTTCACAGCCTGGCAAAGCCAGCAAGCCTTGTCTCACAGTGTGACACTGAACCCAGAGCATCCTACGTGCAAGAGTACAGACTGATCAGTGCAAATCCACTGCCACTACTGGAAAAACAAGTCAAGTCCCACTTGACTTATTTTAATGACCTCCATAAAAAATGGAGGATCTTTTATTTTTTATGGCGGTCATTAAAATACGTAATATGCTGGGGTTCATGAAACCTCGAATTAACGGCTATCTTGGCTCAAAAGAAAGGAAAGATGTGATGATATTGATGGTGACGGTCAATGGAGGACAGAGGTCCTTAGATTTCTCACAAATTAAGAATTTTTTTCTATCTATCACCTGGGGTCAATCATTCAATCTCCATAGTTTGCAGATCCTGAAAACATGTTAAAGGCCTAATGCTGGATTCCTGTCTTTCAACTGTCTTAAAATTTTTTTTCTTTTCTATATAGAGATACATAATCACCAAATGTTTTATTGAAATGTGCCTTTTTTCTCTACCCACTGATATAAAGCATTTATATTTCTCTATGACTGCATGAATTACAGTCTCTGAATGGTACGATTCTAATTTTAAACGCAGCTTTCTCTGTATAAAATGAACAACTGAATACATTTTGTTCTTATGCCGTGAAATACATGTTCAAAAATAACACTTTTCATTTGTAATCACTCTTTTAAATTCTACTATTGACACTGCTTATTATTTATATAGCAAAAATGGAATAGTGACTTTACATTCTAAGCATATAAATTAAATTGTTCAGAATAAAATGAGCCATTACAATGAAAGCTATTCAGTGCAATAAGAATCAGAATTGTTGTGTGAGCTGTATGCAATCATTAGAAATATGGTCTATTACTGTAAATGTCCATTTACATATTATAATTTAAATACAGTGGTACAATGAGGGAAAAGTTCATAAATATGAACTTTATTCAGTGAACAAATACAAATAAAGTTTTTCATATATTGTATTAACCTGAAAATACCTAAAGAAAATTAAATAAGACAAGGAATTGTCATTAAATAATAAATTTTCCAAGAAATTTGACACCAAAATGAGGGTAAATTGCATCCATATGTCCATTTTGCACTTAAACATACACAGCTCTCTGCCACTTTGAGGGACATTATCTCTTGACCCCATTCTTCATGTTCTATTTCTGCTCTTGTCTCCTCTGTTGTCCCTGCACAGTGCTCCTGTGTGACGTCGACATCTGCAGGGACTGCTGAACAGCCCCCTGGCCTCTCCACATTGGGCACTGGTGGCACCGTCATCTCCTGATGGGCTTCTCTGTGATCGGTCTGCCTGGTTTTCAGACCTCTTTCCCTTCCCTCTCCCCCTTCTCCCTACTGTGGCCATTCACCAAACTCAATCCTGACTCCGCTGTTCTTTACAGAGTTTTGTCTGGATGGACACGACTGAATCCTTCCTTCCACACACTCGTAAGTGCTCTCTCCTGCACACTGCTGAGCACGTGGCCAGTACTCTAGGTGCATTGCTGGCTGGCTGATTGAATAAATGAATGAACATAGTTTTCTCAAAGAGGAATCTCTGTAGGCCCCACGCCCATCCTAACTGATCTTTAAATGTGCCACATGTATTATGGGCAAAGAAAAATCGTCCCCAGGTTCTAAGCAATCACAGACTGCAACTCATCACAGACACAGAAGTATCTTGTTTCTGAATGTCTTGTTCACAGCAGGAACTCACTAAATGCTTGCTGAAGAAGTGAATGAGGTTTTTAGTCTGTGCACAGAAAAGAAGAGTGGATGGTTTTTATTTGAACACAGATACCTAGAATACCCTCACTTGCATCTTTTTTCCCCTTAGCAAATTCCTGGTCAGTTTTCATCACTCAGCTCATATGTAATCTTTGTTCGGTTCTCAAACTAGGATTACTCACTTCTTCTGTCCTAAGTACACTGTTCAGACCAGAAGGATCACATTCTCTTAGAGTTAGTTATTTACAACTCTGTGTCCCCAGGAACTCAGGTCATGGGGCTTCTTGAGCACAAGGAAAAAGTTGGATATATCTTTGTAGACTTAATACTAGGCACAGTGCTAGTTGTCAGTAAATATCTAGATACTTCTGAAAAGCACCATATTTTGCTGTGTATAATGCACACTTCTTTGGCCAAATGTGTGAGGGAAAAGTAAGAATGCACATTATACATGGGTAGTACTAATTCTGTATTTATATAAATTTTTTTCTTTTATTTATGCTTACGAGTTAAAAGTGTAACTCTAAAAACCAATAACGATATCTGTATGCAAAATAATACCCTGGAATACAATAATCAGGGTTTTTATTGTTAAATTTATTGGGGTGACATTGGTTAGTAAAAATTACATAGGTTCCAGGTGTACAACTCTACAAAACATCGTCTGTGTGTTGCACGGGGTGCTCACCACTCAGAGTCAGTTCCTCCATCACCGTGTATTTGATTCCTCCCACACACCACTCCCCCCTCACCCTCAGGTAACCACTAAACTATTGTCTGTGTCCACCAATTTTTGTTTCTTTGTTGCTTTCAATTTTGTATTTCATGAGTTATGTTAAAATAAATAAATGCTAAAATTCATTTATAATACAAAAAACAAGTACCTAAATATAAACAAACAAAAATTTAAATTAAAAAGTTAAAACAGAAGATTTTTTTCCCCTGAAAGTTTGGGCCAAACGCATGGGTGCGCATTACACATGGGGACACATTATATTAATACCTGGCAAAATACAGTAGCACTGTGCCTGGCATTAAAACCCATTCAACAGGACATTTACACGTAGTTTTTGGAATCTTAGGGAGATACACCCAAATAAGATCATAATGAAAAATTTCTCTTTTTCAAGGAAATCTGAGTTGCTTCTGAAAATTTTTCTACAAACTAAAGATAGATGCAGTCCGATGGCTATTAACACACAAAATAGAAATTGGGAGAAAATATTTCTCTTTTAAGTAAAATATTTCTCTTTTAAGTGTTCACTTAATTTGTAATACACAGGTATTATGTTTTCAACACACTGAATTCTAGGACCTACCATCATGTAATCAATTCTTTATTTAATACCTCAAGCAGTAAAAGAGAGACAAAACAAATGGCCAACCTGCAAAGAGCATACTAAAATGTGTACCAGAAAATGACATTTGTATTTCTACAAGTTCTATCCAATTGTACACAGCATAAATATTCTGGGAAACCAACAAAACATCTTCATTTATCAAAATCACACCAGAATAAAGAACTCCCAGCAATGATTACACATATTCTGCTACCCCATTTTTGCATACAGTATCGTTTACGTATAGCAAATGACCAACTAGAGGTGACCTTCACTATCGTGACTGCATCACACTTATTTTTTGGAGCAACATTTTAATAGAAAAAAATTCAGCTATAATGTCTCTCCTGTTACATGCATGAGTATTACAGAACCAATCCGATTATTTTGATAGGATTCAGGCCACAGGTCCTAGAGGCCAAAATGAAAAGTCAGGCAGGCGGGAAATTTATTAGAGCCTGAATTAATGGAAAATACAAATAATGTGGCTTTGCTGCTCATTGGTTTGCAGTTTCAAGCACTAGTTAGAAATCTCTACAGCATTTTTCAAGGCCACAATTTTTTTTTAAATTAAGGTAAAATTACGATAAGCTCTGTTTTTTTTGTACAGTATTTGGGACAATTACATTCCTTGGCCCTGCCGGTCATATTTAGATGGTCTACAGATATTCGTGCTGAGTCTGAGGTGGTTTGAAGAGTGGATCCTCCTGGCTGTGTGAGAGGAAGATGGGAGAGAAGAAAAAAAATAAGAGGTACTTCATTTCTGTGGCTACCCGCTTCTAGAAGCTTTCCTCAAACTAGGTTTAAATGCTAAGTCCTGACTCTAAGATGACTGCCTGGTCTCTAAACGTCTCCAGAAACTCAGGGGAACATGCATGCCCCTGAGCCTGGCTATGTCCTTGGTAGTTAACTCACGAGTGGAACCAGAATCACTGACACCTTTTCTCTCTCCATTCTCCTGTGCCTTTATTTTTCCTACGCAGCCCGTTTAATGACACGGAATAAAATTCATCCTCTTTCTCTTAGGGCTTAAGAGTGATCAAATGTTTCTCCTTGAACTTTATGAAATATGAGAATGCACAAGTATCTTTGATACAATTTTTATTATTTACTATACTTTGGAAAAAAAATAATTCATTCTCTAACATTTTGTGTGTGTGTGTGTGTGTGTGTGTGTGTGTGAATTACCTGTGTCACTTTACAAGTCTACAAGCACCGGTACATACTTAACCCTTATTCCCCACCCATTTTCATGTTTATATTCATTAAGAGATAGGCCTGTTTACTAAGCCACATGCTGATTTTATGCCCCTGAAAACAATTACATTACTTAGGAAAAAAAGAATAAGACAATAATTTTGATGAAGGAAAAGATATCTGATGTAACAATTTGTCATGAAATGAAAATTTAAGAAATTCTCACACTTCAAAATTATGTATGAAATAAAAAATCTTGATGTATAAAGTATAATAAATATCACAAAGCAGTCACTATTACAGACTAGATACACAAATTCCAGTATTTACTAGATGTTTCTGTGACTTAGATATTTGTGCATCCTAATTTAGTAGATATTTTAAAGGAAAAAAAGTTATGAACAAACAACAGAAGCATCATATATACCTGCACAGACACAAGTCAGGCTAACTCCTCACAGCATGTCCCCCAGCAGTCATGTTGGCTGCACCCTTATCCTTTGTTACGTGAGCAACCCGAACTGGGCCATCACATTTTTCTGCTTGGATCCACAAGAGGGCTGAAGCCAAGCTGTCACACGGCAATGACTTAAGGACAAGTGTCATAGGTCCTGCTGCTGAGGCTCCAGAGCCCCTCCTCTGCCTTCGTCTTTCTCAAGAATGGGTTAAGCAGGGAGTTCCCTGATGGTGTAGTGGCTTAAGGCTTCGGCGCTGGCGCTGTCAGCGCTGTGGCCTGGGTTCGATTCCCAGTCAGGGAGCTACCCACATACCAAAAAGCAAAAAAAAAAAAAAAAAAAGAATGGGTTAAGCAGTGTGTGAAGGTTCCCGAGACCATCTTCAGCTCTATGACTCACTAGAAGGACTCATGGGACTCAGAAAAGCTGCTATGCTCATTGTAACATTTGACAATGAAAGGACACAGATTAAAATCAGCAAAGGTACAAGGAACACAGAGCAAAGTCCAGGAGAAGCCACGTGTGAGCCTTCAGAGGTGCATGAACTCTTCCTTCCCAGTGCAACCGCCCAGGGACGCGCTTAATTTTCCCAGCTACGGTGCGTCATGGTGCGTGTAAAGGGTTGTCAACCAGGACAGCGTATCCGAGCCTGGGTGCCCGTTTGTGTTTGGAGTCTGTCATTAGGCGTGTAGGCTACTCAGACTCCAGCCCTTGCCCATCCCTGCTCCTCCAGCAAAAACAGGTGTTCACCACAAAACACACAGTCCAGCTAAACAGATCTTATCAAAGTGGTACAGCATGGCCCAAGGCCTCAGGCGTACAAAACACTCCTATCAGGTAGAACATTCCAAGTGTTCAAAAGTCATCTCCCAGGAGCCAGTCAAGAGCCATTCCTAAAGACAAGACTTTATTTGGAATGTTCAGGGTTTGACCCAGGCCTACTGAATTAACTCTTTCCTGCCCTGTCAGCGTTTCCTTCCATAATCCGAAGCACCCAGTATTTGTTAATAAATTGCACTTCTGCATTGTCATCTATAATCAACTTCAGTCACTTGCAAGAAAATAAAGCACAATATATGTGTGCTTATTTTGTGCTTATTTTGTAAACACTATTCTGAGTGTTACAATTTACATTTCAGTGCCCTTCCATTTCCACTCCGTGATAAGATTCATGTATGTGACCCAAAACAAATTCATTCCTTATTAATGAGAATGTGCATTTTCACGGGAACCTGACTGCATTTGATGTGAGAAAATGTTTTGTAACTTTCCGACCAACTGATATTGATAAATAAAGGTGGAAACAGCTTACTGTTATTGACACAACTTTTTTAAGTTAACTAAGTAAATAAATGAAAGGACTAGAGCCATTTTGCATGGACAAGTACAAGTTTATAGATCAATCCAAAATTATAAAAATGTTAATGGACTAAAGATAGCTTTATCATTTTCAACTCTGCATCAATAGGGCATTCATATCACATCAATTAAAGTGAAAGAATCTTTGGGTGTTAGGTTAAAATCAGTAATATGGAAGATTACAAACCTACTTTGAAACATTACTGGCAGGTCATCACTTTATAAGCAGGTAGCTACACATCTGCTAGAATCTTCAAGTCCCTTAGTGACAAACATCACACAGCTATCAAGGAGAGTTACAGCGTGAAAGGTTCTGTCTTTAGCAAAGGAAGGACAAAATCACTTATCCCTCTCCAGGTCCAATGCAGGTCCTCATTTGCCATCAATACTTTTAGCCTCAGAACAAAAGTACTATTCTCTTACTGAATGCTTTTTCTTCTTGGGGCAAGAGCTCTCAAAACATCCTATGACACAAAAAAATAGCTATAGCATTTTACTTCAAAATTCTAAATATATATCATAAGGCTTAAAATCTGTGGTTGCTATTATACATACCTAGTGACACCAGCAAAGCTGAACTAGGAAAGGTGTAAAGGGACAACAAGCACATGGCAAAGATAACTCTTTACTCCATTTGAGACACACACACACCCGTACATACACACACACATATTGCTCCATCATAGTGATAGTCTGAGACATTCCCAAATAGTTTGTGAAGTGGTCCCAGGCAAGGGCTGGTTCTCAAGGTATATTCTGTGTACCCTGAAACCTCTGTACACACTTCTAGAGCCAGACACACCACTACCTCTCGTTTATATAAGTTTTAGTTAGGGACTCTTTCACAGGCTGAGAGACGGTGTATGAGGAAAATCCTACCCCGGGACCAGCCTAGTCTGCATGCTCTGATGGTGACCTGGCGGGTGGGAGCACCAAGCTAAACAGGAATAGAGAGCAGGGTGGGAAGGGAAGTGGGGTTGACCAGCAGATGTGGAGCAAGTAACCGCCCCAAAGGTTGGCAAGGAGCCACCACACTAAAATGCCTGCTGATGCCAAAGCAGCCTTGGGCCAGATCGGTAAAATCGTGGTTATAACCACTGAGAGTTGCCAAATAAAATTAATTCCATGCCTACAAGGTTCTTTCATTTTATTCAGAAGATTGACTTTGATTTTCCCAATATCTCCAAAAATGAGGTGAAGTAATTTAAAAATTAGATGCGTCATCTGTTTTTTCTTTCTCTCCCATTATAAAAGCACCACTGTGACTATTTTCCTCCATTTGGCAAAAGTGAGAAGATAGTTCCTATTCCTTTTTGTTTCCTATGACAGATAACATAATCATTTCCACTTCCTTAATTACTTAATTCAATTCCGAATAAATTTCCCAAAGGCAATAACATGCGCTCCAGCCCACCTTTAAATCTGCCTGGAAGAGTCTGCCGTTAACAACTTGCACATGGAAGAAAATTCTTTCCACTACAGTAGGCAGAAAAGAAGCATTTCCCTCAAGTTAGCTGTTTTATTCAGTACAAAGTTGGGGTTATTTTTTACCCCTCTCTTTTGCCCATACCCCTCTAGCTGACCCATCAGCAAAGCTTGTTGGCTTTATTTTCACAACTCATTCAGAATCGAACCACTTCCCACCACCTCCACGGCTCTACCTTGGATCAGGACACACGCCTCTTGCCTGGATGACTTCAACAGCCTTCTAATTTACCTCCCTCCTGCCCTGGGTCCTCCTCACTCCACCCTCAACCCAACTGCTCATGTGCCTTCGCTACTGTCCATCGCCCCCATTAGGACATAAATGCCATCAGGGATTACTTTTTGTTTTGTTGACTGTTACATTCTCAGTGCCTAAAACATTGCCGAGCATACAAACAGCATGTCGAACATTTATTGAACGAATGTACATATAAATATCATATGGTTCTAAAATAAGAAAATTTGAAAAATATTATCAAAGTGTTTAACAGTCTGCATACACTTTGTAGATCTACATCTACATTATCAATAACACATTCTATTAATGAATTAATATAAACGCTAGTCATTTTGAAATGACTGTCCTTTGCAATCTTTTAGTGACATACTTGGAAATAACTAATTATTAGTATGTTTAGGACTATCCAACTATAGTAGCTCTAGAAAAACAACTAAAGAGTGATTCCTGGGGTGAATCATTACAATTTACCTTTTCCTCTTGGCTGCTTTTCCTCCTCATCTCACACTAACAGTCCCACCGAACTGTGTACAGGAAACAGATGGGACTACAATTCAATTCTGAAAGCTGTTTCCATGTCGTCTTTTAGTGCTGTCGGTGAAAAGACAACTGAAGAAGAACAAAGTGGCCCTCAAAGTGACATTTTATGATTCTGAAGATGTCAGTCAAAGTCATAATTAGCATGGATGATTAAGAAACATGGAAACTCAGAAGTGTTCCTTTTAGAGAAGTATTTGAGTCCAACTTGGTATTGAAATAAAATGTGCTCTTATATTATGGACTGAATTGTTTTCCCACCCAAGATATGCAGAAGTTTTAACCCCCAGTACCTCAGAATGTGATCTCGTTTGGAAACAGAATCTTTAGAGAGGTAATCAAGTTAAAATGGGTCATGAGGATGGGTCCTAATTCAATATGCTTGGTGTCCTTATATAAAGGGGAAATTTGGACGAAGACACAGACAGGGATCGGACTGGTGCAGCTGTAAACCAGGAAGCATCCAGCGGCCATCGGAAGCTAGGGAGAGGCAAAGAGGGTTCCACCTCGGGTCTCGGGCCCTGAGAACATGAGATGGTAAGTTTCTCATTTTAAGTCACTCCGTATGTGGTACTTCGCTACGACAGGCTTAGCAAACGAAGACAGAACATAACTCATATTTTATGGTGCCTTTTCTCAAGTTTTAAAAATTGAGGAAATGCTCATATTATGTCTGAGATCAGCTGAAAGTTACAGTATTTAACATGTTCAGTGTCTCTCCTTAACGACCCCAGAGATCTAAGGCCCCAGAGATGGAGAAAGGAGTATTTGCTGCATGTTGAAAAACGGCGCTGCATTTGTAGGAACACTAACCAATGGCTATTTGAGATTTAGTTTCTCCTCCCCAAAGGACTTAATGCCAAATAATATATTTCACAGCCACATATCATAAAAATCGAATCAAGGGTATTTAAATACAAATGAAACATTCTATTCTATTTGACAAAATGAGGGAAAATGTGAAACTACAAGCATTTGATCACAGAGTATAACCAATGTTAATGTCAAGATTATGCATTCTATCTTTTTCTTATTAAAAATCTAATTTCTTATGGAAGTTTTTTTGAGAAACACATCTTTAAAGTGTTCCTTTTGGGGGGCCAAGGTGGTACTATGCAATTACAATAGCCTCCAGATCTCTTATAAAATTTAGGAATTGGCTAAGACCAATACATCTTAAAATGTTAAAGCACTAACATCCTTCTCACTGGCCCTTTTTAGAATATATATTCCAACACAAATTCTTTATTCAAAAATGCAGACAATTCTGTGGGACCTAAATAACATGTAGCCATTAGGGAGGAATCTCAAGTTCAAGTCCACCCCTCCTATGTCTTCCTCTCTGCCCCACCCAAATGGAGGCCATCCACGCCCACCCTTCCTACTCCTGCTTTGGTCTCGGAGAAGGGGAGAAGGGGAGAGGCCTCTGGGCTGGTACAAACTCAGTCCCCAAGCTGAGCTCTTCATTTCTCTCCCGTCCTATCTCCTCAGGGCCTTCGTGTCTTCAAAACAACCTCTCTTCCTTCTTCTGCAGCCTCTCCCTCTCGACTCCTTTTTTGGGGAGAGTTCCCTTCTACTCGTTCTTGATCCTTCCCTGCACACAAATGCTCTGCCTTTGCTACACCCCCTCTCAGGAACACAGAACATGCACTCGGGGTCCTAACGTCCTCACCGCCCCTGCTCACTGCTTGCTGGAGTCCGACCACAGCCACGGCCACCGCGGCCAGTGCCTTCCTGACCGCCAGACCAAATGCCTTTCTCTGCACTGAGTGATCGCTCTAAATCTGAACTTACTAGCTTCCCCCCAAGCGGGCTGCACTCTGTCTCCGTGGTGACCTTATTATTTGCCCAAGTCAGAAATCTGGAAGTCATTCCTGACTCAGTCTCCTCCAAGAGGCCCATGCACTACCCCGTGGGCCCCTACGCCTCGGTCAATCCATCCACTTTCCCCCACTGCCTGCACTACGGTAGTGCACTGCCCTCACCCCGCGTCTGACTTACTGCGGGGTCACTGCGCCTCCACTCTCACTGCCTTCTGTGGTCATGTGTGTGAGGGACACAGGGGGACGGAGAGGGAGAGGGAATGGACAGAGCGCGCACAAGAGAGGGCTCTCCAAGTGGCTGGCCTTCCACCGGTTCTGTTTTCTGTGTGGCCAACCCACTCCCAAACCCCCATTTTCAGGCGTTCTGAACTTCCATTCCTGTACTGTACCACGTCCTTTCCCACTTCCCAGCCTTTGAAAACACTGGGTCCTTCGCCTACTCAATCCCAGGACATTGCTCAGGCTCCAGCGTAACTGTTCTTCCCCGGGAAGCCTATTGACACCCCCCTTCAGGTTAGCTGTGTGGTTGGCTGGGTTGGCCGTGTGCTCCCTGACACCCCGACACCCTGCTCCTCCCTCACCATGGAACTGGCCACAAACACCCCACTGCAATCGTTTCATGACGCCACGCGCTGTATCTGCCCGTGCTCACCACTGTATTCACAACACCCAGCACCTACTAGGTGCCCGAAGGGACTTGCTGCATGAACAGTGGAATAAGCAAACGAAGTGTGACCGTGTGACACGGTGGTTAGTGCCCAAGCTCAGGAGACCTGGACTGAAACCCAAATCGTCACCTACTTGTTATGTGTCCTTCAGATTATTACTTAACTCTGAATTTCAGCTTCATAATCTATAAAGTGGTAAAAATAATACTTTTGACTATTTTTATGAGAATTAAATGAAAGGTAACATTGCTAAGACAGCAATGGGCACATGGTAGCAGGTCAACAGACCGCATCCCAGAGATTTAGGAGTATTTTCAGCAGTGAACGAGGACAAGCTAGACCTGAACGAGCACCTGGCTTTGAAGAACCACTCCTGAAAATCAACGTGGAGCAACGTAAAAGACAAGTACTGCCCTCCTTTCACTGACAGCAAAGAGTAGAACAGGTTTCTTCTTGAAATGGAGGAAAATTATAGGGTTCATGTCTAAATATGAAGCCCCATTTCTTCATTATCAAGTGTATGAAATAAAAACAAGCAACTAATTTTTTTTATTGTTAAATTGCATTATATTGACAGAAAAAAAATGAACTAATAATGATGTCCACAAATTTCAATCACCTACATCTGTGTACTAAAAATGGCACAAAAACACACAAAAAATTGGGGGGTATTTTTCCTTACTTTTAATAAGATTTCTGTCTTCAGAAAAGCAATTTTTAAAAACCGGATTGCTCTCTTACTTGTACCGTATCTCTTCATACTACTGTCATAATATTTACAAAGAATTGTTGCAATAGAATGGAATGTCACCAGTAAAAGAGCTCATTGTTTTATTTAATTTGTAGTCAATAGTTCATTAATTTGAAACTGAACAAAAAAGCCAAAAACTAAAATGAAAATGTTGCATTAAAAACCCACCCCAAATTTATCTCCATGAAGCATGTTTTGAACATCTCCGAATGCAGCTAAAACTGAATGCCCTTAGGCAGAAGGATCCATTTTTTTGCTTCTCAATTCAGCATCCTCGCTCCTAAACCTGCCACAACCTATTAGTAAAGCTGTTTTTGGCAATGGTCAATTTCCAAAGAAGATTTTTGACAGAACTGACGTCAACTTTCTCAAGAAGGAGTCTTTTAAGTTGTCCTTTAAAACAGAAGTGTTTTTAGTTTGCTAAAGAATTTTAAGGACCGCACTGAAGTAGCAAGACAACAGCATTTGGGATGAAAAGGTCTATCACTGTCGTTGAAATCCCCGCAAACTCCCATGACTGTGTGCAAAAGCTCCCCAACCAGAAAGATCCTGCAAAAAATGTATAATTCGCATTCTCCAGAACAGCTGAACCTTTTTCCCTGCAAATTTAGCACTTTTCTCCTTTCTTCGTCTTAGACATAAAATAACTTGCCACATTACGTAGCCTACATTATAAGTGAATTAAGACTACTATCTGGAGCACCAGCATAAGGGATATTTTTGACATGGGTAATTTTCTGAACCTTCCTGGAGAAAACTGTAGGAAAAAAAAAAAGCACAATGAATAAAATGTATTTTAACTCTTTTAAATGGTTTTGGTTGTGAGATTACCCAAAACAATTCCAAAGCACAATCCCCATACAAGGGGGGTTCATTACCACACAAGGAAACGTTTGCTATGAAAGAGAAGTTCATTACTGCCATCAATCACTCCAGGACTGAGCACCTGTACCTGTCTCAGGAGTCTGAAAGAAATTCGCATGTGCTTCAAGCCAGACTTCAGAATGAACTTGGGGCCTGCCATGTACTGAATATGTGTGTGTCCGCCCGCAAATCCATATGTTGAAGTTTAACCGTTAATATGATGTTATTTGGAAGTGGGGCCTTTGAGAGGTGATTAGGTGTAGGTGAGGTCCTGAGGTGACGCCCCCATAATGGGACTAGTGTCCTTATAGAAGAGGAAGAGACCAGAGTTTTCTCTCTCTCTCTCTCTCTCTTTCTCCCTCCCTCCCTCCCTCCCTCCTTCCTCTCCTTTTCTCCCTCCCTCCCTCTCTCTCTCTCTGACACGTGAGGACACAGCCAGGAAGAGGACCCTCACCAGGAACCAAATCAGTTGGCACCCTGACTGTGGACTTCCCAGCCCCCAGAACTGTGAGAAATAAATGTTTGTTGTTTAAGTGCCCCTTTTGCTCTAGCAGCCCAAGCTGACTAACAGTGGGCCTAAATTGGTTGAGTATTTCCTGGGTAAACTAAACAGACACACAAACAACACACCAAACCAGACTCAGCCAGACCCAATAAATTAGAGGGCACCAGATCCTTTCAAAGTTGACCGGAAATTATGGCTCCATATTTGGGGTAGACTCTTTCTTAGTTATAAAAGAAATCATTGACCTTGGTTATTTAATAAGCAAAGAGGAAGAGGAAAAGTTGTCTTCAAGAAGCTCTGGAGGATAAGGAAAGACCCTGAAAAGGGGGTAGGGGGTGCATATGCATGTGCAGTTCACAATGGGGTGCACAGTTCACAATAGGGTTCACAGTCCTACGAGAATCTAACGCCACCACTGACCCGACAGGAGGCGGAGCTCAGGTGGTAATGTGAGTGGCTGCGAATACAGATGAAGCTACACTGGCTGGCCCTCCGCTCACCTCCTGCTGTGTGGCCCAGTTCCTAACAGGCCACGGACTTGTACCGGTTCGTGGCCCGGTGGTTGGAGACCCCTGCCCCATAGCTATCTTAAAACTCTTAACTGTCAAGGAAAGGTAACGGGATCAGATATAATTTTCAGAATGTTTTCAAAATATAAGTGAGTCAGAAAAGGAAAATGTTCTCCAATGAATTTGTGGGTTTGGGCTATGTTTTGTTTGGCAGGATACTACAGTATTAACATATGAGGTCAGACAACTAATTTTGCAAATTCATCTCAGCAAAAAGCACTATGTACCTCATTGCTGACTATCACTATGGTCATAACCTTACCGAGTCATTTGAACAGCACTGGCAACACAAGGGCATGGTGGTAAGTTCCACACTTAACTGTCAGATTTTGGGAACAACGACAGCTCTGATGACCATTCCAGAAAAAGAGTTCCAAAACTGCTCTGAAGGGTGGACTAGGTACTGGCATCGGTGCACAGTTTCCCAAGGGGAGGACTTTGAAGGTGACCATAGTGATAGTCAGCAATGAGGTATGCGGCACTTTTTCTAGAATGAGTTCGTGAAATTACTTGTCCGACCTCGTACATAAGTTCGAGACAACAAGTACAGGTACCATTGTTTTGCTTCAGTTTTCAGTTTTCAAGATGACTCCAGAAATTTTTAAAAAAATACCACAGTACAGAGAAGGGGAAAAAAGGACAAGAAAGCTCTATCACATTAAGGTTATAATGGAGTAGTTGTGGAGATAATCATTTTCTGGATCTTTCAAAATCATACCATCAGAGAAAAAAACGTGTAACGTGAGCAACAAGTGGACTTCAGATTCGTGCCGGGATTAAAGTCTCCGTGGCGCTAAGTGATGAAGGTGAATGCCATACAACAACCTGTGTTAAGCCTCAGCACAGTGCCAGAAATCCATCACTACTTTTCCCCAGTGATGTCTTCTTTATGATTCTAACAAAATAAGAAACGATGAAGACTCTTTGCTGTTGTTTTATTAAACCTGTCTGTATGGGACTCAGCACTGTGCTTAGAACTATTAGGATTTATAAAGAAATTCCACGAATTAGAATATGCCTTAAAGACTTCACAATGGTGTTGGGGGCGGTGGAAAGGTGACATGTCACACTTAAGGCAAGGTGAAGTTCACTTCGCTACAGGTCCTGGAGAAAGGCTGAGATTTCAGATTCCATAACACTAAAGACAAGAAGACTGGGGAAGGTAGGGGGCTGGCACTAAAGTGGGGCCGCAGGGGACACTGCTAACATTCTTGGAGCACTGGCAAGGGGACCAGGCACAACCTGGTGCAACCACCGGGCCAGAGAAGAACCTTCTCGTCAAGTGGCTTCTAGAAAGAGATTATAGGAGAGAGAATCCCAGCTCACTGCAGACAGACACATTCTTCTAGTTTTCTGTTTCTGCTGGATTGTGAGCTTCTCGAGGCCTGAGAAAGTGTCTTACTAACTTTTTTCTTGGCTCCAAAGCCTAGCATAGACACACGGTAGGTAAGCAGTTAATTTGTACAATGGGCCTGAGATACACTGCCACCTGCATTTGCTTCTGAACTATAAAAGCAGTGACTTTGGGGAAGTCACTGATCAAAAACTGCCCAGAGGGTTCTGCCTTGCACACTGTAGGTACCACTCTCAGCCAAAGGAACCTCTAATTCAAGCTGGTCCAACCCGCGGCCCACGGGCTGCACGCGGCCCACGATGGCTTTGAATGTGGCCTAACACAAATTCGTAAACTTGCTTAAAACATTTTTTTGGCAACTTTTTTTTTAAAGCTCATCAGCTATCGTTAGTGTTAGTGTATTTTATGTGTGGCCCAGGGGAGCCAAAAGATTGGACACTCCTGCTCAGACAATTGTCCCATTGTATCTGTATTAATTTTTACAAATGCAGAATTTTTTGGTTTGCATATTTTTTTCATCAGTATTATAAGAGACTGATTATATTGGAACTTGTTTCACATTAGTATTATTGTTCAAAGTCATTAAAAGTACACATTCAGTCACCTGCTACAACCTAATGTCAATGGGCCTGAAAATACATTGTCATGCTGCATTTGCTTCTGAATGCAGCATGGCAATGTATCATGGCCATGTGGATCATCTCAGACTAAGCTGTCTTTTTAGTGTCCTGCCACTGCCGTTACTTTTCTATCAGAAGCACTATGAGGGGAGATGAGACACTGCCATGACCTTCTCGGATAAAAATCTCCACCCAGGGCAGACCCCCTCCTTGCTCCTTTCTGGTCTAATTCGAAATAATCACACAGATGACAATCCAGGACCCATGCTCCTTCTCCTATGACACACACATTAGTACAGAAGAAATAAGTTTGGATGAAATATTTCATCAAGATTCATGGAACTGACATGAAGTAACTTCTCCTGACTCTAGCTATCTGTTCATTTCTCACCAGAGGCAGTGTGAGGAAATGCTACACGTAGGTGACAGTAAAACTGATACTACTGGCAATATCACTGATTAGTGATAGTGACAGCAGTGGCAGCAGCATTCCTTTATACTGTACATTTAATGATTTATTGGCTCAAACTAAGTAAATACAGAACTCTGGGTAGTTTGCTTTACCTTGGCCAGATGAGAGTTGATCCATTTTGTGAAAGTACGTTTTTGTACTATCTCTTGCTCATCTAGAAGAAAAAAGAAATCTAATTAGATGGCACAGCATGTCTTGAAGGTGTATCATGAAAAAAAGTCATAGTTACACAACCCTAGAAGTAATCGTAATATTATTTTATCTTCTAATTCATTTCACCAATTATTGTCATGAAGGGAAAAGCAGTACAACTCCAAGTATATTATTAATCATTTAGACAATTCCTTTAAAAATTATTTGCAAATGCTTTAAAACTTGCAATATGTTAGCCTGGTGTTTACTTTCATTCACTTATTGAAAGTTCACTGCACAGTTACACCTCATTAAAGGTGTTCGAAAATGGTTCACTGAGACCAAATAAGTGCCAAGTTTTATGCTAAATGCAAAGGGATAGAGAGAGACGAGTGGGCCAGCATCGTCCGCCATGAAACACTTAGAGGTGCAGGCAGACAAGCATACGTATAGGAGAGGGCTATGCAGTAACGCAATAAGCTAGAACCACACACGTGGGGCATTAACTCGGCCTTTACTCGGATGGGAGACTGCTGAACACCTGACTGCCTGGTACAACATAAACTCCACAAGGGCAGTAACTTTGCTCCCAATGCCTACAAATGTGACAAATAAAAACTGTTGCATGAAGAAAATTTATAATAAAACTTTCTAATTTGGAGAAATTTTGGATCTATCCATAAAATGTATAGAATGCCATTATTTCTATTATATGAGGCCTGTGCTTTTATCTTAACTTCCAAGTACACACCAGAAACAAATTAGTATAATAACGGGCAACACTTCCTATGTACCAGGCAGTGATATTTCCATCTCATTTCTATCTCTCTATATAGGCTATATTATAATTTAATTATGCTAATTAATTAGTTATTATAGATCATATGTAATGTATTGTGTATTAACTTATTTAATTCTTGTAACAAATCTACGCCCAGGAAGTGTTACAATGGCTATTTTACAAATAAACCCAAGGCACACAGAAGTTAAGGATTTCTACCAAAGTCACCCAGTGCCAGAGTCAAGTTGTACACTCCGCACGTCCTGTTCCTATATCACTATACTGCTGCCCAAAGATAGTATAGAATTAGTCTATCAGTCATATCAAATACTAAACACATAAAATGATAAATTTGTAGTTAAATCCATTGGATTCTGACCTTAAAATTTTTAGGTTCTATATCATGTAGCAACAACATGATCTTAACTAATCAAGCTAGATTTGATGGCATTCATAACCTCATCTATAATACCTAAAATCCACTTCTAAGGGTAAAATAAGCAATAGATATAGTTACAGTGTTTGTAAAGTTCTAAACCAAATTTTAGATTATATACTATTTTATAAATAACACAAGGTGTCAAAATTTTTAAAATCTTAAAATAAATTAGGATTGTATTAGTTTATAGAGTCATAAATTTAGGTATATTATCTACTAATGATATATTAATTCCTGATTTTAATTGCTATATTGCTACTACTAACACCCTTGATGAAATAGTACTGCTGTTGTAACAGTTTCATCTAATGATGAATCTCTGAGTTTATATTTATTTAGACTTTAACTAAAAGATCTTCCTTTAGAAAGCTCAAATTATGATTTTGGTAGCATCTTTGTATGTATCTAAATGTCAACTTCTCTTCATGTTTCCTTTTATGGCTGTAAAAGCAGATTTTACTGGATCCTAACGATCTACTTTTTATAACATCGAAGATAGCCAGCCAAATTCTAAGTCAATACTTTCTGATTTTATTTACTATTTTCCCAAAAGTAAAACAAGTTCTTAAAACTCATGTTGGTAAATCCTCATTTTTTTATATAAAATTCTGAATAATTTAGTTCTTAATTTGGTAATTAAATCTGATATCAGCAGCATAAAATACTTATATTGTGGAAGTGACGTGAATCATGCAATGCATGTCTGCTACACTGCCTTAAAAATTATATTATGAATCATAACACTACTTCATACTGCTGTTGACAAGGAACTGACCCAACACTCACGTATTCATAAAGTTCTCCTTGTGCATATGTAGTTGTATTTAAAGGAAACTTACTTAAATGCATTTAATGGTTAATTCCAGCTTTTCAGAACGACATGATGTAGTCTTACCAAAGCATTCATGTGCATGCATGCTTAATATTTCTACTAAAACTGTAAAAACTATAATTTACTTAGATATTTTTCTGAACATGTATGCTAAGGCTAAATATAGTAAAGTTTACCTGTATCCCACAAGTCAACTCTGTCCTCTAGTTCTAAGAATCACAGAAAACAAAACGTTGTTCCTCTTTTTAGGTTTTATTCCCTAATTTCTATTAATGAAACCTAAGATCTATGTGGTTCTTAAACTAGTCGCCTGCGAGTCTTCACTGACTCTTTACCCTTCCTCACCTCCCGCATTGAATCAATAAGGAATTGCTATTGATTTCACTTCCTGAATGCCACTTCTCCACCAAGATTCATCTAGTGAAGACACCATCATTTTGTTGATGCCTTTTCACTTCCACCACTGGAGTATAAATTCTAGAATAGATGGCAGAGAGTGCGTTTGACTGATCCATCACCGTCTTAATTCACCAAGCACAGTAGAAATGAATGAAGTGCTGGAGACTAAGAAACAGGCCCTGCCCTAAGGAACTGCTAATACAATGGGAGGGACAGTTATGTAAGCCATAGCTCAAGGCAATGTGTCAGGTATTGTAATGGAGGAACACAGAAAGTGCTGAGGGAACAGAAATACAGGAAAAAGTTGTTTTCTGATAAGGTAATGAAGCAGGCAGGAAGATCCAGAGAAGCTAAAAAAAGGGGTGTCATTAAGTCGAACATCAGCAGATAAATGGAAATTTGCAGGTGGAGAACTTGGTAAGAAAAAGAGGTAGTCTTTTAAAAGCATGGTATGTTTTGCTTGGGTTATAAAGTGAAGAAGATTTAACAAGAGACAGGGGGTGAGCCTGAAAAATGAGCAAGAAACAGGTTATTAAAACCCTCAAATAATATGCTGAGGAGTTTGGTCTCTATCTTAGGGACAACAGGGATTCATCAATGGTTTTGGACGGGGCCAAGGCACAATCCTATCAGACCTGAGACACCGAACTCCATTATCTGATAGCACTGTAAAGGCTTAATTGAAGGGAGAAAAAGCTAGGAACAGAAAGAATATTAGGAACATTCTCACAGAACACATTAAAGGTGATGAATTCTGTCCTAGGGCAGCACCAACAGAGATGAACTGCACAGCCATCTGTGCTATCGGCAGTAGAATCAAAAGAAGGTAGAGACAGGAGGTACGGGTGTTCTCGACATTTCTATCTAGGGCAACTGGGTAATGATGCCATTAGCTTCCAAGAAAGGAAAGAAAGAAGCAGCAAGCTCGAGAGGGGAGATTGTGAGAACCCAAGCTTATTGCAAATGCACTGTGAAATGTCTAGATGAGACGAGAGCGTCAGCGCGGAGGAGAGGTGGGGCTCAAGATGCCTGTGCGAGCCAGGTGTTCGCAGGCAGGAACCTGTAGCAGGCTCTGATTTAAAGACAGGCCTTGACCCAGGTGATTATTACTGGGCAGATGCAGCTCAATTCCCCCTCCTCTTCTATACCTTGAATTCTGGTTCCTTTCTAAAGGCCAGTCGGAGTGTCTGTGTTGGGTGTGGGGGAAACCAGTTATGGAAGCTCTCTAGGTCCCTCACCCTTGAGGCTTTCATCACTGGTTCTTTTTTTATTATTGTTAAATTTATTGGGGTGGCATTGATTAGTAAAAATTACATAGGTTCCAGGTGCACAATTCTGTATTACATCTTCCATGTGTTGCATTTTGTGTTCATCACCCAGAGTCAGTTCTCTTTCCATCACCATGTATTTGTGTCCCTGTCCCTTGTCCTGCAGCCCGCTTCCCCATCATCCTGAAGTAACTACTAAATTATTGACTGTGTTCATGAGTTTTCTTTCTTTTTTGTTTTCAATTTTATGTTCCACATATGAGTGGAATCATGCAGTTCTTGGTTTTTTGCCTGGCTTGTTATATTGTCATAAATGGCCCTATTTCGTCTTCTCTTACAGCTGAATAGTATTCCATTGTGTAAATGTACAACAGCTTTTCTTCAAATCATATGAATCTTCTGCCTTTTCATCACTGGTTCTGCTTCAAAGCAGCTGGTTCTACAGACCCCAGGAGCTGGAGGCTGCCTGGCCTTCAGAAATGTCTAGATAGGAAGGCTGTGCATAAGCATGGCCCTGGGTTAATATTGTTACAGGAATATTCCCAAATTGCAAGGCAAAAGCCCTCTCTAGAAATGAGAGAAAGATAAAGGGAGCTGGCTCTGATATTCCATTTTATATTTCTTTGCCCTGTTTATACATTTCCTCGGTATTTTGACATTTCATAACAGTATCACGACACATGCAGAAATGAGGCCCAACTTAAAAGAGGGAGATTGAATTGGACCATTAAGAAACTGTCATCCCAGACTATAGGCAACAGTTTTCTTCCTGTGGCATCATAACCACCTGTGACTTGCTGATTTTGAGCAACTGTGGTTAGCCCGAGGCGACTGACACGAGCACCTGGAAGCAAAGGGGCCACGGTAAAAGGCGGCCTGGATTATGAAGCCTTTGCAATCAGTCGTGAAAAATGTGCTGCCTAGAAACGTGTTCATTGTGTTTTCATTTTACCCTATGAAATGAATTTACCACAGGTAACGTGTTATGCAGAACTGGGACACAGACTCCTACGGTCACCAGTTTTTAAATAGCATTACTAAATTTTAAAATTTAAAATGCTTGCCAGTATCCTTCGAACAGATGGTATTTTGAAAAATGTCAACAGTAACTGAAATTAATATATTTCGACATATTTAAGTAAATTCTATAAAAATTTATTTCTGACGGATACAGCATTTCATACATGAGTATGCACAAAAAGATGTATATTTTTATCAGAATCATGAATAATCATGAAGAACAAAATACTGAATTCAGTGTCATTTTGAATATAGAAATACCAAGAAGGAAGGTTGTTTAAATAAATAGGTATAATTGTTAAGTCTGAAATGGCCATCTCTGAGAAAAACATTAAGGTATTATGCATTGGAACATTCATAGCTTATAAATAGGTTATGATTAACTTTTTTGGTTTTTGCAGATTATCATTACACTCTCTAGGTGCTCTCATGACAATGATGGTTTAAATAAGTCTTAAGGATTTCAATGACCTAAAAGTGTAAATGTTAACTTAAACAAATCATACATTTAAAATCATATGCTCCTAATTTAATCAAATAAAGTTGGTTTTTTCATCATTTTTGAGGCAGATGGATTCATCTCAATAAAGAAGTTTGAAAGGAATTTAAAAATAGAAATATATAGATGGAATTTCCTGACACAACAAAATGATATGGCCACAAAGGAAAAAAACACAACAAAAGCAATGTTATTATTACTAATTAAATTACAGCCACAATCCTATGATCTAAGTCAAACGATTTGTTTTGGGATCAGAATTATATGATCCCAATTCTAAATCCACAATTAATAAACTCACCACTAATTTTGTTGTACATGAGTAGTGTGTAAAGGCATGTTGAATATTTCAACATGATGAAATGAATAGCTTATAACTGTCCAATGTTCAGGTTTTTAAATTAAATATACAAATGAAAACAAATTTATAGAATCAGGCTGTGCCTGGTGGCAAATGATGTCCACAAATTCCTGCCATGCTGGTGTGACGTGACTTTGCTGCTCCTCCTACAGGAATGGAGTCTTATTCTGCACCTCGAGAGTCTGTGCTGGCCTTGAGATTCTCTTTGACCAATAACGTGGCTACACAGACTATATGTGCTATCTGGGGCTGGGCCTTAAGCAGCCGTGCGGTTCCACTTTGGCTGTCTTGGAAACCTGCCCTGAGACCACGGCACAGGGAAGCTGGTCTAGCATCCCAGAGGGAAGGGGTCATTTGGAGGAGAGCCAAGGCCCCTCAGGGGAGAGCCAGCACCGACGGACAGCCCAGCTGCTGCTCCAGCTGAACGCAGCCCATAAATGAGCCCAGGCACAGCCGGCAGAGGAGACAGCTACCCCACCCACAGGAACGTGAGAAACCACAACGCATTACTGCTTTATGCTGCTAAGTTTGGGGGGTGGTTTAGCCAAATCTAACTGAAAGCGAAATTGCTAATGGGAGTGTAGTGCTGCTTTAACAAAAATCTAAAGCATCATGGGTTGTCCTTGGGACCTGGTGGGAAGGAGGCTGGAAGGACAGTGAGGGAACCATACGCATATCACACTCATACATTCTGTCAGCTGCAGTAACTTGAACCTGTGCACCTGGCTACAGAGATTTCCCTGCAGGTAGCTGCACGTGTCACCTGGCTTCTTAGAAGTACAGGAAGAGAAAGAGGTGAACCAAAGAAGGAACTTTTTAATTTGCCAGCAGAATTGAGAGGAAACAGGGAAGGCCTACGATACGGGGGACTGGAAAATATGGTGGTTTGTCACTTCCGGTCTCTTTTGGGAAAAAAATCTATGAAGTAACAAATATATTCAAGGGAACAAATCAAGGCTGTGACTGTAAGGACCATTGTTGAGAGCTCGGAAAGATTTTAGGTAGTACCTAGCTGACCTTCTCGACACACCAGCTCCTAAGAATCTTAAGTGCATCACCTGCAGCAGTTGCACATTGGTCTGAAGTGTGTTTCAAACTTTGGGTTTGGGGGGCACAGAATGAACTCCGAGCAGATCTGTGGGAAGTCCAGAAATGTGTTAAGCAAAAGCACTATCAGCTTGCGCTAAAGGGTCAGGCCAATTCAGAACGAGGCCAGGACCTGGGAACCGCAGCTTTTTGTGGCTAGAAAGAAAGCTGAGAAGAGCAGCAGCCACAAACAGGAGCCACTTCTCAGCCAAAAGGCAGGGACTGCCCTGAGCCCCTGCTTTAGAGGAACTGGGTGTATGTGCCCGGCTGGACTGCAGAATTACATTGGACCATGATGGCTACCTCCTTTCCATTCTTCCCTTCTTCGCACAGAAGCATCTATCGCCATGGCCCTGCCCCTGTCTCTTCATTGCATGTTGGGGGACTAGGGATTAGGAACCTCTCTTTTAAGTTTACAAGTCTGGAGATTGAGAGAAATTACACTTGAGGAGCTGCATCTGTATCTGGACGAGGTGCATATCACACGATAGTAATACTGGAGCTCCTGATGCCATAATCAAATGAGGCTTTTTGATGTCTTGAGAGGGGGTGCGTGTATTCTGATATGAAGAGAATATAAATAATAGTGACCCAAGTACACATTTTAAACTCTGGCCACAAAGTCCTCCAGTTACCTTCCTTTGCAATGTGACTTTGTCCTTCCTCCCATCATAGAGAAGAATTGATTGCCCCACCTGAATCTGATCTTGTATTGTACTTGTCTTGATTAATAATGTACCACAAACAACTTGATGGCATCTTATTTTAGACCTGGAGAAATCTTGCGGTTTCTTTCTCAGCAGTCCTAGATCACTGTCCTAAAACCACCAGGAAGCAGACCGATGAGAGACCATCTGAAGGAGAAATGAGATGCCCCATCCACGGTCAGAACCAACGGCCAGATACATGGCTGAGGTTATTTCGAACCTACTAGCTCAGCTCTCCTGCAAACTCAACTCAGGCAAAGACCCAAATTAAGACCTGTCTTAGGCTTCAAGGTTGATGTGTCTGACACCTCCTCTTTCCCACGCCCCCCATACATATCTGATTAGCAATTCCTTGTGGAAAGAAAGCATTTTCCCCATCCAGGTATCCCTAGACACTAACCTGCTGCCTGGCACATTGTCTTGTACACGTGTCCTTAGAAAACCATCCATAACTGTGAACTAACCACCCAACCCACACACTGTGATTGTTTTAAGCCACAAAGTTTTGGAGTGGTTTGTTACACACTAAAAGCTAACTGCACAGAGTCGTTTACTTGTGTGACACACAAACACACACACACTTTTGATGTCTCCTTCCTCCTCCTCTCCTCACTCCATCTCCTACAACGGAATGATTCTAGGTTTGTTTGCTCAGGTCCCTCTTCTGGGCCTTTGATGTTCAGATCAGAGTACAGATTAAGGGGAGAGGACAGAGAAGAAGGAGGAAGGAAGATCAGAGCCACTGGAAAAATGGTCTTGAGGAAAAAGATGAGTAAGTAGAATTTTTAGGGAGTTTGGCCTATGTTGAGTGCTCTGATCACTGCTTTGATTTTTTTTTACCCCAAGCAAATGTCAGGAAACACACAGTGCTCTTAAGATTTTTGAAATTGGAGTTGTACTTCTTTTGTATGTAAAACTAATGACTGGATTAAAACGGCCCTGTTTCATTAATGTTACATCCACAAAATTGAATACCATCTCACTTAAAATTTAAGGCATAAGAAATGAGAAGAATATAATTATCTCAATTCTTAAGTTAGAGTTTCTCAGCCTCAATACTGGTGACATTTTGGGCAGGATCATTCTCTGGCATGAGAGGCTGTCCTGTGTATTGTAGGATGTTTAGCAGCATCTTTGGCCTCTACCCATTAGATAGATGCCGTAGCACCCTGCTTTCCCCCACCACCTCAAGTTCTGAAAATCAAAAATGTCTCCAGACATTGCCAAATTTCTACTGGGAAAAAAATTACCCCAGTTTAGAGGCATTGGCCTAAACCATGCCCTTTGCATCTATCTGCTGAATAAATTGGTATGAACATTTTAACATTTTTATATATTTCAATTGAATTATTATTGTCCAATTATCATAACTACCCCAAAAGTCATTATCATATTGGGTTATTCCCACAGTTTATATGTTTAATTAGGCAAAAGTCTTTTACCCTAGGATATATCTAAGAAGTGCCAAAATGCAGTAAGTTTACAATATTTGTTGAAAGGTTATATAGAAATTACAAGACTTTTCCAATAGGAGTGAAATAGCCTGTGATGTCTGAGATACACTGTCAATGAAATGTGAAGTTAGGTGTTACATGGTAGGGAGTGGGTGGGTGGGGAGCGGGTGTGTATTTCCTGATATTGTGCTTGGTTTATTTTACTAGTCTAAACCTTTTAAAACTATTTTCAGAACTGTTAAAAAAAAATAGCTGATTAGCTTCAGTTGGTTATTGTTAGTTAAAAATATAGTCTGAGTTATTCCTTATAACATTTTAATTGTATCACTGTCAGACCAGGAACGGCATATAGCACATGTAAGTCAGCCAAATATGAATGAATGAATGAATGACTATTCGGAAAATGTTAATGTCCTTGGTTGGAAGGCAATTAGATATGGCTGGTTATCTAAGGACTCACAGATCAGACAATGTGCCAGGCAGTGGCCCTGGACAGTAGCTTGCTCTCTGTAAATATAACCATAGGGGAAATGCTTTACTCAAATGAGAAATTTTAATTAGGTATGTAGGGGGGTGTGGGAGAGAGAAGGCAAGAGATCCATCAGCCTTAGACCCTTCAACAGGCCTCAGTTTCATACATGTTTGGTAAAATCAATGGGTGAGAAAAAAAGAGAATTGGGAAGAAGCTGTTTATAGTATTTCCTGATCCCACTTAATGTTAAAATTCATACTTTGCAGAAATCTTGATGTCTCTGATTACAACTGCCGATGGGAGGTAAAACATAATAATATGTGATATGTCCACCGTACAGTCCTATATCCAAAAGATTCTGCATTTGAAAACAAAGCTGGGCCCTTAGCCTTTTGCGTAATGGACTGTGCGTACCATGGAGAGCAATAATAAAGACGCGTTCTGCAGAAGAGCAATGACCATTACAAAGAGAAGCAACAAATCCAATGAGGGAATGGAAAGAGCAGAGCTCATTACGTCCATCCAGACAAGTGGCTTCCTATAATGCCTTCTAGTTCTAAATAAGGATGATACATTTTAATAGTTTTGACAGAGCTTTTTTGTTCCTGTCTCGTTTCTTGCTCTATTTGTAGATACAAGCATCGCAAAACAAAGTGATCACACCCCAATAAGTCTAACAATAAAAATGAATTAAAAAAAAGTTTGGGGAGGAAAAATAAAGAAAATAATCACATTGTGAATTAATGAAGGTACTACATGTCTTTATAAAATTGGAATGCATGTTTTCATGTATATTTTCCATTTGATTCAGGTTATAAAAGCAGCCTGGATGAGTGGACAGAGGAGACCTCATTAGCCTGATGTTAATAAGGAAACCAAAAGTGGTGCAGGTTAAGAAATAGGCCAGAAATGTGGAACCTGGAAGAAAGGCTAGAGACGTACAGAACCAGGGCCAGAATTTAGGAATTCTTCTGACTCATATACATTATATATACTTTAGTATAGTACATTAGTTTTGGTTGCTATAGGATTGTTTTTAATTATATCCTTGATTCCCAGCCAGGGAACTAACCCCTCCACACACATAACTAAATAAATAATTATATCCTTGAGGAAAGTAAAAGAGGTTTTTTGTTCTCTTTCTCCACCCCACCTCCCAATATTTTAAATTAGTATAAATTTAAGTACATCATTTCAACTGAATTATTTCATGGAAACTCAGAATAACCAGAACTAAAGAAAATTACTTATAATGATGTAAAGATATATAAATAAAGAAAATGTATATAGTGTAATAAATGTAAGCAAATATTTAAGATTTTATATATAACTAAACACCAGATTCCAAATTTCAATCAGCTATAAGGATGCACGGTATATAAAACTTCGAAAATTACAGTCTGTCTCAAGAGCAAGCTTGTTAGCACTATAGTCTGCACAACAAACACAATTGTAAGATTTGCTACTGTATATACATTTATTTCCTAGTTAAAAAAATGACTCAGCTACCTAATCATGTTTTGGGGGTCATCACTGAAAACAAAAAATTGTTGTGACGCCAGAAACAAGCTAAAGGGCATCTGGTTACCATCCTCTAAACTAAGCTTGTCCAACCCAGGGCCCGCGGGCCGCACGTGGCCCGGGATGGCTCTGAATATGGCCCAACACAAATCTGTGAACTTTCTTAAAACATTATAAACATTATGCAGGACCTTTTTCTTTAGCCCATCAGCTATCATTAGCATATTTTATGTATGGCCCAAGACAATTCTTCTTCTTCCAATGTGGCAAAGGAAAGCCAAAAGGTTGGACTCTGCTGTTCTAAACAAACTGATGAAGAGGTGAATTTCTCAGTCATGCTCACATTTTATAAGATGTCTAAAAACAAAATAAATTAAAGATGAAATAATTCCATTATACATATGTTTACATAAAGATATAAAATGTCTATGGACTTTAAAATTTGTATTTAAAAATAGTAATACTTGAAGAAAAAGAAAAAGTAAATCATTAACAGACTATGACAAATTTTTGACCTGCTATTCTGGCTTCAAGAGTTATTTTTGTTCATTCATTTGAGGAAGATATTCAGCTCTGTCGTAAACAGCAGGCATTTATGCGCTGATGTCTTCGATTTTAGAGACCATTTCTTAAAAATAACTAAATATCAGTCATCCAAACTTATGTCTTAAAATTTGGCTTTCATCTTATCTTAGCATTCTTTGTCAATATTCAAGCTTTCACTATAAATATCGGTTTTAGGTTCTCCTAAATCATCAGCATAAATCAGTGCTATTCCTTTTACTTGATTAGTCTTAAGTTCAGATAAAATAAGAATAAATAATTTCAATCTTAGAGTTATTTTTAAATCTACTCTACATAATCTTAATATTGTTATACCAGGGAGTCGGATTGGATTTCTATTAGAAGTGTACACACACACACACACACACACACACACACACACTGAGAGAGAGAGAGAGAGAGAGAAAATTCCAGCAAGTTCAAAGAACAACAAAAGTACCTTTTATCACACCAGGAGTCTTGAAGTTTGTTTTTCTCATATCCCACCTGTTATAGTGAATTTTGGAAGTTGTCCTAATTCAGTCAGTATCTAAACCAAACACTGCTTTCACCAAGGGAACTTCCAAGTCTCCCATCAGCTTTCTCCCTAAAGTATCCCTGTAGCAACACCTCTATAAAAGCGTATTATTCTTCTTGCATTCCTGAGTCTTACCCCCTGCTTCCTGACCAAATGCACTGCTCCCCGATGCCAACCTTTCCACAAAGAGAGTTTTCACATCGATTTATAAAAACTGCTTTAGATGCATTTTTTGGGGGAAAAAAATGACAGCTTTGTCAGTCAACGTTTAGGAATTCAGGCATTCTTACTGTATTAAAATCTTAATAACTTTTCAGGGTTTTCTTTTTGGTTAAAAAAAAAA
This sequence comes from Lyroderma lyra, assembly GCA_004026885.1. Taxonomy (NCBI): domain Eukaryota; kingdom Metazoa; phylum Chordata; class Mammalia; order Chiroptera; family Megadermatidae; genus Lyroderma; species Lyroderma lyra. The sequence goes on along the minus strand of PVJL010001506.1, from coordinate 76,657 downwards.
ACACTCAAATTATTAAAAGTCCCAAATTATAACCATAGATAGATATGTGGTTTTAATTTTAGAATTTGGGAGAAAAAATTAAATAAGTCTTTTGTAGAACAATATTACAATGACATTTAAATTTCTCATATTTTATATATAATCTTGTTTACTTCTCATTTGTTCTTTGGACTTGCTGGAATTTCTTCCAAATATCCAATACTATGACACGTTAAAAATTATAATTGCCATATCAGAAATACACATTATGGCAAGCTGCCAAGGGAATCACACCACTTTTTAAAAATATACGTGCAAACAATATTGGAGAAGTTTTACATTACTTAAGCACATAAAACATCAGTTACAGAACTAGCTATACAAAAGACAAACAAATACAGGTGCAAGAATCCACAAAGTTGCATGTTATATTTCCTAAGTCAATTTAAGATTAGAACTCCAAGTAAAAAAATGTTTACAGATTTATGGGTCCCTCCAAGCTAGAATAAAATAATTTCTTGACCTAGGATTTCAAGGCAAAATATAAATCAGTTGTAGCCATACTTGGGCCTATTATTAAAACGTTACCACAACAAAATTGGTGACAAGATTGTTTTCATTTTTCTATTCTATTTAGAGTAAAGATGTTTGCTGCAATACAAAATTTGTTAACCCTCCCAAGTTTGTTTCTAAAGAACGTTAACTATTACCATGACTTATATAAACAAAACAGAACCCTGCGTTCAGCAGAGGCAGAAATGAAATAATTAACATCCTCAGAAGTTAAATTTGAGGCTCTGGAAATACAACAGACCTGACTTGGAATCCCAGTGTCAACAGTCACTGTGAGACTTTAAAAATGGTGACTACGCTGTTTTGTTCCTCAGTTGACTTCTTGGTAACATGCAGATGCAAATAACACAGGACTCAGAGAATCAGTGTAGACATTAAATGAGCTATTTCACACAAATGTTGGTCCAAATCTTCTCGCATGGCATTTATTCACAGTGATTGTGACACGGACAGCAACAGGTAATTTTGCTTTAGGCAAAAATACCAGAGCATTGTTTTCTTTTCTTACTAGAATATGCATTTCACAAAGGCAGGGACACTAAGGAGTTTCTGGAAGCCAAGAGAAACCTGGTATTTATTTACATGGTTCCTTTTGCCCCCACCTGCTTCCAAACACTAAGAATCTGGGCTTCATGTGAAACCGGACATTCCAGCACACACTTACAGAGCAAATCCGAGCCACTGGGTTTCATTTGCCCGTTCAAGGCTAGCAACCAAGTTCATTAATTATTGGGAAGAAGGTAATCCTGCAGCTTTGAGAGCAGGCCCAGTGCTCACTTCGCACACTGACGGTTCAGCCTTCAGCACGGCACAGGCAGCAGTGCCAAGTCAGTGCAAAGGGCCGACTTAATGGTACCGTTTGCAGTTTGTTGGCACGTTTTTTTAAATCCTCTATTATTGTATACTCCTCCCCACCAACTACCAATATATTCAGCATCGAATCTTCAGCCTTGTTATTGTCAAAATGCTTACTGGTATTCACTCAAGACCCAGGAAAGACTCAAAGGTTGCTACACTTTGCGTCACTTAAAATCTCCACGCATTCAGACACTTCCCTTGCTGAAAGAACATCTCAAAAGGCACGTCTAAGGAAGGACACATTTCTAAGAAGTGGGAGAAAAGAAACACGACGGAGATGATTTACAATGCATTTACAAATAGGCGCGATGTCTTATTTTTTTCAAATTTCTCATTTAAGCCTTACTTCCATTTGGTAAGCAGCCATTCAGTACTAAGGACAAGGAAGTGGGCGGATGAAAAGTTAGAGTAAAGAGGACTTGCACTCCTCAAGGAGGACAGAGTTTCTTAATCGGCTTCAAGAGAGATTTATTGAGCACAAAGGGTGTGCAAGGCCCTGACTAGGCCTATTGATAATTTGTGGGGACAGGGCAAAGGTGGGCTGCAAGAAAAGAGGAGGAAGATACAGATCCTGAATGTGATCTCTTTACAGACTAGTCCCGTTACACCCCTGAAAACTGTTTCTTCCCCTCCAACAGCAAGCACAGTGTGCGCGTGTGTGTGTGAGCGCGCACGCGTGCACCCACCTATGTTAGGTGAAGACACTTTAGGAAAAAGGGGCAGCTGTGGTTTCATTTTATTTCTCAGAGAGGTCAAACCCGTGGTGCACGTGGGAACCAGGGTGAAGGGTCACAGCCCACGACGATAAGAGAGAAAGGCCAACAAGGAAGGACTTGGGCAGGATGAAGATGCTAACTCGTCTAAGAATAACATGTTTTCTCCTCTCAAGCTAGAGAACAAGTGTCAGCAACCAGCACGACCTTCCCTTTTATTTCCAGTTGGAACTGTCAAGGACAGTCTTGTTTCTTTTTAGGAAGAAAAAAACACGGAGGGAAAAAAACACTCCCGTTTAAAAAAAATGGCAACAAAGAAGTACGATAGGAAGGAGGTACAAAAGGGTCACAGGAAGAGGCAAGAGCAGTAAAATGTGGATGGAGAGGCAGTTTTAGTGCAATCCACCGCCTTTTCGATTGTATTAAAAAAGCAAGACTAAGACAGCATTTTGGCAGGAAATCTCAGATTCACGGTATTCTAGGATAAGGCTTAGTGGAATTATCAAGAGTGTGGATGCCAAATGGACAGCAGGCAGGAAGGAAGCCACAGGCTCCCCTTCAGCAAGGTGTCTGTATAGGATGAGCCACGGGGAGCTTGGCCTGACTCAGGTATTAATTTCACAAATGACTGCAGTTGTAAGAGTGAGTCTCCACATTTAAGGATATAACTGCAGTGACAGAAAAACCATCCACAAACTCTTAGTATTTTGTGGATACTGCAAAGTGTCCCTATTTTTAAACATTAACCAGACGATACTAACTCTTCAATAATGCAACACAATTTCTTTTCTTATGATAATATAAAATTGTATATTCTTTTGGTTTTTTTTTTTCTATGCCCCACGACTCATATTTTTCTTTAATAGCAAAGTTCTTTATCAGTGGGTTGTTCTACAAGCTCATAGTGAAGTATGTGTTACGGATTATTCGAATGCTTCCATTGAATTCTGTCTCCATTTTGATCATTGACTCCTTCCACCATTCCCTAAAGCAAAGGTAATAGGAAAATTAAAATAATATTTTTTTCTTCTCTCACGATACCATTAGTCTGAAACTCTCCTGCTATCCCAATGTAAAATAGTTATTGTAATAGTAACTTTGAATTTATAGATTTTTATGAAAAAATCCAAGAAGACAGTAATTTTTATTAAGTTGTCAAAAAACAGCTTCTTATATGCTTTCTAAAAAAGTGGGGAAGGTCTGAATCCTTTATGAGGATAACCTTAGTTCTAAAACAACAACAAAAAAACATGATGAGAGAAACAGGGGTTCACCCTACCCAATATTAAAATACAACCTAATTACAATTTTCATTTATTGTATTTTAATACAAGTAAAATACAATAAACTACAACCAAAAGCTGATTTAAAGCAGTGTGATAGAGAAGGAACAAACCACAGATCGTAATGAAATACATAGTTCAAAAACAGACCCTTATCTTTTCTAACCAGAAATGAGGAAGATCATTTAATGAATGCTTTGGGCAAAACCTGGGGGCAAATTAAAGTAGGAAAATCATTTTAGAGCTTCATTTCACACCAAAATAAGTTCTAAGTAGTTTAAAAAATTAAGTAAATACAGTAGCTATAACAACTACTTGAAATCTTGATAAATAATCTCTGTTTACTAAATGAAGAATGGCACTCCAGGCCTAAAAATAAGAGAGCAATAGATTTCATTGCACAAAAATAAAAAAATGCATGCTAAACAAATTATAAACATAATTGAAGACAAAAAGTACATGGGGAAAATATTTGCCAAAAATAATAAGAATTAAAATGTTATATAAAATCAATGAGAAAGATCTTAATATCTATTACATTCTTAGGCAAAGCTATGAACCAACAATTCACCAAATGGCTTAAAATATGGGAAATAAGGTTTGAAATTATTTAAATTAAAAATGGAATTAAAATAGCGAGGTAAGTATAAAATCCAGGGGCAATTATTAAACAAAAAGAGATTTTAAATGGCAAAGAGCTTCTATTTTGAAAGCTGATATTTTCAATTATCATAAGAAAGACTAATAAATTAGGTATTTATTTCTCATGGTCTCAATATAATGATAGAACAGTAGTCCTCATTGTGCCTGGGCCAGCAGGACTAGCATCACCTGGGAACTTGTTAGAACTGTAAACTCCCCAACCCGACCTCAGTCTACAGAATGAGATCAGTAGCCTCTTTGAACAGGACCCCCAAGTGATTCAAGCAGAATTCAGTGTGGGAGTCACTATTTGCATCATAAGATGTACGAAGCTCTAGCTCTGAAAGGCATGTATCCACACGCCTGGATTTAAGTTCCAGCTCAATCTCCCTGACAACTTACTCAGGAAGCTTTCTGTTTCCTCTTCTGTAACAAAGGGGAATGATAATGACAATGGCCTCTGGTTCGGGGATAACATGAGTTAATATCTGAAAAGCACACATAACCGTGCTTAGTATATATATAGCTTAGCCCTATTGTGAAATAAAAATTATATAACTTTTTTATTTAAAAAGGCAAAACACCACATTAAAAGATTTTTAAAAATAATCCATAATTACACCACATAAAATGACAAGTAAATTTGCATATCTGTACTAGAAAAGTAGGTAAGTAAGCAGTTTTTAGGAATGATGAGAATAGAAGAGAGGAAGAAAAAAAGAATAGTCACATGGCTGCATCCAAAATATTCTCAAATAAATTTAAAAAAGAGAAGAACAAAGAAGAAAACTATCAAATAAAAAAATACTCTCAAATACTATGACAATTGAGGGTCACACATAATTAATTCACAGATCTTGGAGATAACACTGAAAGTGTGAATTCTAGTGCTGGGTGTAAAGCAATCTGGGAATATCCAACTCCTCTCTTTGAGTAAAGATGCTTTTATTGGATTGCTTATGCTAATAAAATAGCTTTGGAAACAAGGCTTGATGATCTAAATAACCCTTTATTCATTTACTGGAGATCCAAATATTATCGTAGCCTGTCATCGAGATGTGTTTCTAGGGATTTCAGGCTATTAATTGTTACTCTTCTGATTTACAGTTTAGTTACTGAAATAATTTAAAAAAGAAAATGCAAGTCTAGTAATTACTTCAGTGCTGTCTAGACCCTGTCTGACAACTCCGCTGAACTCCTTAAATTATTTAGTTGTTAATAATAACTAAACAAATTATCATGAAGTCACAGCAAAATAGGTGAAAAACACAACTTGTATTTTCTATTTTTAGCCAGTCTTGCTCAAGACTAAATGTGACAACATAAAAGTTAAAGTATGAATTCTTCCACTATATCATGTAGATATTTGATTCTTCAAAACATTAAAACACCCTTATGATGCTTTCAAAAATCCTTGAACGCCTGCCTATAAAACATTCACTTTGTCACGTATCACATTCCCAATGTGTGCTCTTCCACCCCTGTCCATTATTTTCAGCTTCTCTCATGTGAGCAGAATACCCAGGAGGTGCCTGTGCCTTGGGGTCACATAGATGGGAAAATCAGTGAAAAACAAAGAGTTTGCTGAAGAACACAGTAGCCAACTTGAACTGTTGAGCAAGGCCCGACCTTGTCATCTCTAGAAACAGGATGCACTGAGGCCATCTTGAATCTCTCCTCAAAGCAGGAGTGGCGCTCCGTCCTTCCGTCTGTCGCCCCAAACACATTTGTGACGGCTGGTGTGTGCCACCCGCTCCCACCAGGGAGGAGCCTCGTAGACTGTCCGATAACTATTCCCCCAACCGGAGCAGTTGAAACAATGGGATTCCCCCCTTTCCTCCTACAGAGTCACACAGAGAGCCGCGGAGGAAGGTCCAGTCCCTCCTAGCACAGCAGGAAATCTTTCCTTTGTCGCCCACATCACTGAAAACCAAGAAAACCAAGCTCCTACCCACAGCAGCACGGAGATTGCCCGGACGGCGGGGACAGGCCCGGACACCGGCCCCTCACCTGGCCCAGCGCGGAGGTGATCCGGGGAGAGCCCTGCCGAGTCTCAGGGACGAACCCATGTCGTGGGTCGGAACGCCAGGAGAAGGGAAGGGACTCCGCTCAGAAATCAAACCGCTGCTTTCCTCCGATTCTTACCTGCTGTTTCCCTGACTGACACACAGAGACAGAGGTTTTTTTTCACCTGACAGTTTATCTCATTTGACCTAGTTTCAATAAATGTAACGAGTCAACTTCGCCTTCCTAGGGGTACAGTTCTGAGGTTCCTTTGGAAATGTTGGGGTTCTGTCCTCTGTGACGGCTTTAGAATGGGTACCTACTACTCACCTAGCAGTTTAAGCTCTAGCTGAGACCTGGCGCTTCTGCTGAACCTGGGTCCTTAGAAAAAGAAAATCAAGGGAGAAAAGGAAAACACAATGTGTGTAACCAACAAAAAATCCAAGGGATTCCTTAAAGAATGGACCATGTCCACGTGGGTATGGACCCGGGCGCACCCCGGAAGTGAGAGCCTCACCCCCACGGGCCTGCAGAGGCGCTTCTGAACAGCAGCAGGATGGAGGGGAGAGTGTGTTGAATTGATGTCACACTTGATGTCCTAACACAAGGAAGAGAGCACGCGTGTTGTGTTACCTCCTTACAGAAAACAGTGTGATCGAACTTGTTTGCGAAATCTGTGACTGCTAAGTGTCCACAAGGAGGGAAGAAGGAAAACAGGTCTTAGCACCCAAACTGTCCGAGTAGAGCTGCATTTGTCCTGGACCACGTTCTAGGACAGAGGGCTGTTGCTTTTTTTTTGGGTAGAGAGAAAAGTCAGCATTTTATCTTCTTAAATAACTAAAAAAGGAAAGAGTACCACGGGACTTAACTTTAAATTGTCTCCTGCTCACTTGCTGTGTGCCTCTAACTTACTTCTAATGGATTTAAAAAAAAAAAAAATGAATGCTACTTGGTGCATCATCACCTGCTTCCCCAATGCCCTTGCACCGAGAGCATCACATCTAAAGGCACAAGGACAAACCTGGTCCCAGTCACTTTCTGATAGGGGTGGGGGGGTGAGGGGGACCTTCAAAACCACAGCCTTCCACTGGCTTTTGCCTTAAGCATTTAAGAAGGTAAGTAGAAATCAATATTTCTAAAAATGAAATGTCTACATCTTTAATGACAATCCTGAAGGCGGCTAGGTGATAGTTCTGTTGTCTTTGCATAATACTTAGCATTTTACAGTAATGGGTATGAGCACCCAAGTAATTTTTACTGCAATCTACGTGGACTGAAGTTTCTACAAACTAAAGTATGTTTATATTTTTGCCAATTTTTGTCAATTGATGTTTGTTCCCTTGTTCTCACTACCCTGCTTAAAGCTGCAGCCTACTAATAATTTGTATCCAAAATGCACACCACTCTGCCGAGCTGTCAGGACAATGACCTCGGTAGTGGATGTCTTGCTGCTTCTAAAACCGCTCTTTTCAGATGCCTTACTAGAAAAATTATTCAGACTGGAAGAGCTTCAGAGCAAACAAACCGAATACGGGGACTCACAGAATAACAGAATTATTCTGGAGTCAGAGCACCTCGTGTGGGTTAGGAAACAGGGTCTGTGACCTTCCCGGACGTCACAAAACCAGTTTAGCCTCAGCAGGGCAGAATCCCCAAACCCCTTTCCTGCACAGCTGGAAGGATTAGCTATGGAAGAAGTCTTCCCTTCAGGGCCACTCACTTTCTGCTGGGTGACGAAGAGCCGCTTAAAAAGGGACAGAAGCCGGTGAAGGAATTCAGTCGCTAATGCCCAAAACTCGGAGGCGAAGCCGGGCCCCGAGCCTCGCTCACTGGTGCTCGGTGTGAAATGGCTGCCGCTGTGTCGGGGGTCGTCCTGGCTATTTGGCTTTCTGGGGTCGGCAAGGAAAGCAGCGCCCAGGACACTGCTCAGCCCCTGATTCTGGAGCAGGGAGTTCCCTTGGGTCTAGTAAGTCTAATGACCAGGTCAGGAATACAAACACCTGCTGGGGAGGGCATTCACACCGCACTGTCAACTGCTGTCACTAGACAACACCTTGCTGAAGAGCCTCCGGCCAGGCAAAGAGGGTGGAATGAGAAAGAAATACTTTTCTCCGGGAGAGTCCACAGAGGTGGTCTAAGGTCCCTGTGGAGAGAAGCTAGAAAGGATGAAAAAGTCGGATCCGTCCCCATTGCTCACAAGTCTCCTCCCCTTGGGTGGCCCCGAATCGGCATTCTCCCATCTTGAATATGAGAATGAATGCTCAGGAAGCTTTTAGAAACCCTCAAGATATGCCACCCATGTCCCCTTGGGGCCCTCGTCGATCATAACTTCTCCGTGTGGATTTGCTGAGATTCCCTCATGAGAGTCCAATACCCCCGCACTCTAATACGTGAGTTAGAGAATTGGGTCAATCAGTTTTAGAAAATCTGATTGAGATTATAAACTAATTGTGATAATAGCACCCACCTATCCAAAACCAACATCAATCCCAGAAGGCACTTCTACGACTCAGAAAGACACTGGGTTCCTCTTCGAGCACAGCAGATGGTCACTGATGTTCTGTTCCACCTATTGGAGCCACAGAGTGTATTTTACACCAGAGCTTCTCTGCCTTCCTGGTGCCGCCACCCTGTAACACGGCTCCTCACGCCATGGGGACCCCCATAACATTATGGCCGTTGCTACTTCATAGCTGTCATGTTGCTCCTGTTATGAACCCTCATGAACATATCTGAGATGTGTTTTCCGAGGGTCTTAGGCGACCCCTGTGAGAGGGGCGTTCGACCCCCAAAGGGGTCACAACCCACAGGTTGAGAACTGCTGTTTTAAACTAAAAAAAGAAAAAAAAGAAGGAAAAAAGAAACACACACACACACACACACACACACACACACACACACACAAGCTAAAAACATTGGCGCGGTTCATCCACGCTCTGAGTCATCTCTCTACGAGTCACAAAGACCCAGGCCTGCAAGAATCTCCTGCTTCCAACCTGTGACAGGGGACACCGATACTAGTTTGTAATTACAAGTTGAGCCTCAGAATAGGGGGAAAATGAACAAGAGGGACAGAATTTACTATGTTGAAATGCGAGGGCTGTCCAGAAAGTATCCAGCCACGTAACTGTTCTTGTTCCGTTGACAATGGCTGGATTTTCTTCTGGATAGCCTTTGTGTCTTTACAGAGATATATTCTGCAGATGACACTGGGACACTGTCCTCATTCAAATTCTTTTCCAAACTCAGGCTCAAAAACCAATGCATTAGATCCTTAAGACATGTGTCTGATAATGTAATTATGTTGCCTGCTGATAACATTCAAGAGAGCAGTGATACTGCCTCTCCTAGAGTTCAGCAATCATCTGTCTTCCCATTTTTAGGGTGTGGTGTCATGGGAACAAACACAATCTTTAGATTCAGAATGACCTAAGTTCATCACCACTTACTCGCTATGTGAGCTTGAGCAAGTTTCTTAACTTCTCTGAGCGTGTGTTTCCTTAGGTCTAAAATGAGGAAACCAAATAGCAGCTCCCCTACAGGGTTGTGGGGGGAGTTTAAGTGGCCACATACGTGTAACACACACAGCACAGTGCCTGGAACATGACAGGCACTTAATCTGTGGTAAATTTCATTCTTATTATTACCTTCCATCTTAGCAACTTGAGGGGAATATAACCTCTTTGAAAACATTCGGTTTAAACAAAGTTTCTCTTACAAACCCCACAGCATTATCAGTAATGTGCTGGGAGAGGACTATTGCACAACCTGCAGCGAACCCTGACGAATCGGCAAACATGCCCATGCATGTCTTTCTGGTATTAACTTGTTCTTGCTGTGGTTTCTTTTCTTTCTTTAAGAAAAAACAAAGCACCAACCCATCTTTCTTCACGAATGCTGAATCTAATCCACATTAGCTGCTTGCTTCATGCAGTTATTGGCGTGTAGTCACAAGCCATAGCTTTAGGGTAGCTCCACAATAGAGACAAATCGTTCTGTATAGCAGACTCCCCGATGCTCCGGAGCCGGCAAAGCGTTACCGCGCCGCAGTCCGGAAGCACGGCTTGGGAAGAAGTGATGAGTAGGTGTTTGTGACAGAAATGCAAGCACCTATGACAGTCCTGATTTTTGAGTCCCGCTATGCACCCTGGACAACACTCTCATATAACTTATAGAGTGGTTTTTTTTTTTGTTTTTTTTTTTTTTTTTTTTTTTCCTTTTTTTTTTTTTTTTTTTTTTTTTTTTTTTTTTTTTTTTTTTTTTTTTTTTTTTTTTTTTTTTTTTTTTTT